>CM035152.1:74418851-74618851 GCA_020205615.1 Panax quinquefolius | reverse complement strand
AATAGGCCTATAACTTGTATTCTTTAAGGATTTTAATTTGATGTAGATATGAATGGTCAAACTGACCATCTTTAGGACTATTGTGTATTTGGAGCCAATCAGATGGCGTCGGGATGAGCGAATGCAAGTGCAATCTTTTGTGTGTTAGTATAACTTAATGATAACGTGTTGGACATGTAATAGGATGTTGTATCAAGTTGTTAATGTGTATGTGGTGCAATGACATGATCACTTAAGTAGTTGCAATAAAGCCAAAAAGTAATGTTCATGAAAAGATACGATGTTATTTAAACTTAAACTTATTTAGTAGTTATACTAAAAGTAAGAAAGCAACTCATGAAGGTAATGTTAGTGTAACTAATGTGTATTGTCAATACATATGGTATGTGTAGGACTTGGGGTGAACGTGAGTAGTGACTGTTTAACCTACGCACGAGGCAAGTTCCCTAAATTTTGTTACTTTATTATTCAGCAAGGTTACTTTTCACTGTTATGTTATACTTATGCAAATTCTCTATTTCTAATCTCTTATTTAAAGATTTATTATCATGCAAGTTCTTTAACCCTCATTTATTGTTGAGCAAGTTCGTTAATCTTTGTTTATTTATTCCAATCGAGATTACCTTGGTTATTCAAAGTCTGTACTCATTTATTGTTGAGCAAGTTAGTTAATCTTTATCTCTTTATTCAAAGTCTGTATTATTATTGTAAGAAGTGTGTTTATTCAGCTACTAATAACTGTTGTTTGGTCTTCGTTCTTCAATATCATTGTACTATCTTACGTTATTGTACCGAACTCTAAGTTGCTTAGCGACTCTTTACCAATTCAACTAATCCTTAGTTGATGAATGTTCTAAACTCTAAATTACCCTTGAAGTCTACCCAAACCAAACTTCCTTTGGTTTGTTTATGTACTCACACAACTTTGAAAGCATGTTGTCAATGATAACATTTGTTCAACTTAGAAATTGTTAATACTCTATCCTTTATTGATTCATCGATATACCTTGTTCATGAAGATATTATAATCAAACCCTCGAATAGTTATTGGTTCCTATTTGATTCAACTAGTACTTGGTTGACGAGCGTTCTAAAAATCTAGACTTCCTTTGAAGTTAATTCCCAACCAAATTTCCTTTGGTTCGGAACCTGATAATCTAAGCTGAGATGAACAACCCTATATCAGGGGATTATTTTAGAGCTACGCAATAGCGTTAAAATGTTTGCGCAATACATAGTACAAAGGGCTGATCACCTGGAGTACGGAATGATGGTCCTGTAAAAATTTACAAACCATAAACCCGGATCACCCTTTATGCACAATTATTAATTAAACGAAAAGATAAAGAATAAATCATACCCTTGAAGATCGAGCTTCCTCAGGTACAAGTTCACCTCCAAATCCTTTCGCGTTCAATCTTGAATCCACCGGGTTTGGTTCCTTCCTTTGATCAACGTTAGCCACCCATGTGTGTTGGGCCTCAGAGGTGATCCACCAAGGAAGAATAAAATTCAAGAAGATGGGTGTTATGGCTAACCCTAGTTTTCTATCTCCATAGAAAAGGCATACTCCCAACAACTTGGAATTATTACGTACTTTATTAAAGTCAACAACCCATACCACACATAATAAGACTCCTCTTATTTATAGATGTGGGCAACCCACCTTAACAATTAAGGAATTGGGTTTTAATTAATTAATTCTTTTAATTAATTAAGCTCCCTAATCTTATTAGGGATAATTAATTAAACTCTTTTAATTAATTTAACCTCCTAATCTTATTAGGAATAAATGAGAGTACTTATATTAAATTAATTCCTAAACTCTTTTAGAAATTAAAATAATAATAATTGTAATAATATTAATAAGACTCATCTTATTAATTTATATTTAATATTTCTAAAATATTAAATAATAAATATTAAGCTATTTAATTTATTCTATCACCGTAGATTAAATTAAATATACTTAACATATTATTACGATTATGCCATTAACTTCTTAAATAATTATTCTTCCTTTTATGGTGTGACCCTTTAGGTTCTCCATATTAAAAGGTTGTGAATAAATCAATTAGAACAATTCTAATCTTATTTAAATAAATAAATTAAATAATTAATTTATTTAAATAAATAATATTTATTCTACAATAGGATAAGCCTCCCTAGCGATCAACGACTTTCCGGATAATATAGATTTCAACATTAATCATTAAAAGAACCTTTGAGTAAATAGTTACCGTATAATTCAATCCTTCCACCATACAATGTCCCAATTAAATATAAGACATGGAATTCTTGTCAAGTCTTATTTTATTTAATTATATGTATTTCGATCCTTAAATGCACAACTCCAAATAATGCAAATTAGAAACTCCTTTCTAATTTCATTCGCCTTGCCAAGGACTCTTTGGGTTGTCATTTATCGAATCACATAGGACATTTCTCTTCTTTTATTAGAAGTGGTAGATTCTTTATTGATCATACATTATCTCCATGTATACAACTTATTATACCCAAGCATACCCTTTGATATACCCTAAGGGTCTTAAGGAATAAGTCAAAGTATAACTCATCATACACAAGATACTATGATGATCTCAAGTCCAAGGATCACTTGTACTACTATCACTACAGAATTCCTATCGACAGCAAATAAAACTCCATTAGGTATTCCTTAGCGAGCCAACGCTCAAATTGAACTTATTCTCTAATAAGCACCTACATACTTGCTTTAGTGTCTCCACACAAATGATCATGAGATCAATCATCCTCATCCAATGAGCAAGCAACGTATGTACCAATCTATCCGGATTCACTAATCCCCAATTTAGTAATCCAATGATTGGGAACTATTTTAGTTTTAAGCTTTCTAAGAATTTAGATCTCATTAGAATGATCATCATCATTATTCTAAAAGCATTGCTTAAAACTATGGGTTTATCACATATTATAAAACAAAGATCATGTAGATAATTAAAAGCCTTTAATAAATTAATACTTTTTATTAATAAATGAATAAGATTGTTACAAAGTATATGCTTTATCATCAAACATGATTGGCTTGTGTGCATACTACTTTCAGGTCCATATAGTTGTTTAGACTGTTAAAGGTTATAGTAGAAACACTTGTGAACCTAGGACATAGATAGTGATTATAGTCTTTTAGACTATTAAAGGTTAAAAAAGAAATACTTGTAAACCTATAATAGAGTTCGTGGTCTTGTGACCCTCAGTATATTCTTTGATGTTGTTATCTATTGTTAACTTAAACGTTCATTATTCCTTTGAACTCATAGCTGTTGAATTAAATGTTCTTGTTCCGGTAAGAATACTTTACCATTGAAAGCTCAGTTAATTGTCATTCATAAAATGTTATTGTATATCATCCTTCTTGTGGGCAATTGTTTGCGCACTCTTGCACAAAACAATCCAGATGAAGTTTAATTAGACGACAACGTTTAATTTATATTTTATTTATGAAGCTTATGTAATGGATTTAGTTATAATCATGTTTTAATTTTCCGCGGATGATTGTAATAAAGGTTAGATGCCTTGGGATTTATTTTAGATGATGTAACCCTTTAGTGGTAGATTTATTGTTTAAGCTTTTGAGTTTAATTTTATCCTTTGTTTATGGGTAGTTAGTTATGATTTATTTGGACAATGAACACCAAATCTGTGGGGTTGAAGTGCCCAGATTTGGGGG
This sequence comes from Panax quinquefolius, assembly GCA_020205615.1. Taxonomy (NCBI): domain Eukaryota; kingdom Viridiplantae; phylum Streptophyta; class Magnoliopsida; order Apiales; family Araliaceae; genus Panax; species Panax quinquefolius. The sequence continues at coordinate 74,615,142 of CM035152.1, read as the reverse complement.
TGTCATAGTTTATATGTGCAAAGCTTGTTCCGTCATCTCATCAGCACGAAATCACAACTAAGAGGGTTGTCATTCTGTGGGGAATAGTCACCAACAAGTACATTGATGTGGGCCACCTCATCCATTAAAATATGTTGCGTTATCTGTGGGGAAGCACTATGGGAAGTATTCCACACGTGTCAATTATAGCTATGCTGTGTGCCCATCAAGGCTGCCATTGGGACAATGAACAAATGCAGAACCCAAGACAAGATATCACTCATGCAACCATTGCAAAATTCGAGGATTGGGCAGGAGGTGCACCGCACCCTAGAGGAAAAGGCTTTATCATCCAACACACATCCTCAGTCCTCCACCACAGCCCAAACAAGAAACTGAAGCGGGAACATCAGCTCAAGCAACTACTACTATGGGGGATCAACAACTCCGAAGGTTGGAGCAAAAGGTCGACGCGATGTATGACAACTTTGCAGCATTTGCTACGGGTCTCACGAGGTCGCTCGAGGAGGCATTTTCACAACAGGGGACCATGCTTGAGTGGCCACAGTTCGGGACGGCCGTGCCATATCCACAACCGGATTCACCACCCGACAAGGGTGGCGCAGCTGAGCAGTAGGGGAGTTTCTCTAACCCTATACCTTCATTCATTGAGGCAATGAATATTATAAGTTTGGGGGTATTTTGGTAGTAGGGTAGTTGCATATAGTATTTGCATGTTTAGTTTAAATTTTGCATGTTTATGTGTTAGATAAAATTGCAGAATTTTTTTTGATTTGTAGTCATAATTAGTTGTGTTAGTATATGTTTAGTTGCATGTCTCACAAATTCTGGCTTTATGGAAGTTATGTCTAGCCTATGATGAAAGTGAATTTTGAAGGATTGTTGAGTATTTTGGATAAATGAGCTTAGATATAATGTTTTACATGATGTAATTCATGATGCTGTCTAAATGTTTTCGGTTTGCACTGCCGTGTTCACAAGTGCTTGTAGGCATAAGAATGATGTGTTGCATTGCTTGATAGAAAATGTGGTGTTAAAAAGAGAATTATGGGGAAATTGGACTTAGACTGTACAAAACATTGATAATCAAACTTTGGGAACACATGGGTATGCTATATTAAAAAAAAAAGAAAAGAAAAAGCTATCTTGAAACCTTCTTGAGCTAAATGATTGACTCTTTGGAAGGAGCGAGATGGAGCGTAAAACACACTCGCTGTATAAAAAAAAGAAAAAAAAAGAGAGAAATAAACACCGCGGGAAAGAGCGAGAATCGCCCTCGTGAGTAAGAATAAAGCAGTTTAAACCCATTGTTGAACCTTAGTTTGTTTTGATATGTTGGAACAGTCTTTGTTGAATAAGTATACATGAATCTTGATTTAGACTATAATTTTCTGTTCTGAGCAGTTTAGCATGTGTATTCTTGCTTTAATCAAGTTTTGGTGAACACAACACACACACACAACATCTTTATAGCATATATGAATTATCTGAGTGTATGATATTATGCCTATAGTTTGGTTTGAATTTGTATTCTTGAATCCGGATAATTCACTGAGGCATGTTGGACTGAAATTCTGTTATAACTAGAAGAATGTGAGACTCGTTTGCATCATGATATAGTTGCATAACATGTAGTGGCATTTTCAGTGTTTATGTAGTATGCATTACTTGAGGGCAAGCAATAGTTCAAGTTTGGGGGTATTTGATAAGTGGGTTTTATACCTACTTATTGGATATCAATTCACGAGAACTACGCCCATCTTAAGTACATTTTCGTATGTTTTTAGTTACATTTCATGATATTTTGCATTGCATGTACTGAGAACTCCTTTGGTGTGATAATACAGGAAATGGAATAACTTAGCGTTGGTTGGTGGCAATGAAACAAATGGAGATATGACACGAGGGTTGAGTGGAGAAAAGAAACTAAATAGTGGTGGACACAAGAGCAAAAGTGGCATGTCAAATGAACAAGGGCAACATGGCAAGGAAGTAGTAGCAGCAGACTTAAGACTGCAGATTTTAGGTGCCGCACGGCTACATAGGCTAAAAGACACGCGCCTGCGCCATCACCCGGACAGAACTTATCTTGCATTCGCGCGCCCGCGCCGTATTTACAAAAGAATCTCGCGCGGCCGCACGCGTCGTTGACTGAAGATGCTGACTTTATTTTATTTTTGAAATTATAAGAGTTTGAGTTGGTTAAAACAATTCTGGTTGGTACCAGACACATAATCTATTGGTTTTACGTGTTTTTGATAATATAGAACTAGGGTTTTATGTTTTGAGCGATTTCCAACGTGGAGCCAAGCATAGACTTAATATTTTTTACTTCTGCTTTGGAATTCAATCATTGTGGATGACTTACTTTTATGTTGTTGGAGATTATTGAGGATTTGAACATCACGTTTGGATTATAATTAGGAATTGGGTTTGATCAATTCTATCTTTTCTCTTTCAATTGTTTATTTATTTTCCATGAATTACTTTGATCCCATAATGGCTTTGGTTCAACGATGAACTAAACTCCATTATGGGATTCTAACAGAGTTTAATATGTAGTCTACTTGATTGCTTGATTGCTGGCCTGTTTGTGTATCTATAGGAATTTCTATTATGGTTGATTTGAATGCATGAATGATTGATCATCATTCATTTTATGTGCTTCTATGGAATTGAAAAATAACATGCAACTATGGTTGTAATCATAATAGCATATGTATATAGGGTTGATTTGCTTAGCTTTATATTTTGTGAACCAGATAGACATATACTGTTTCTCCGTATGAGTTGCGTAAGGGCTTGTGCTTAAATTCAATATGCTGCAATTTCACATAGGCATATAGTGAGGTTGGTTTTATTGACGATTACTATTGCCTCTTTTTTAGTTTTAACAAAAGAGCTCTAACTCATGCAAGTATACACGCGTCAACAAGTAATACAGAGTAAGTCGAGTATCGATCCACAGGGAATTAACTAATAAAATTCACCAAGCATTAACCCATAACCATTTTAGTCTTATTTAAACAAATGATAGTATATTTTATATTTAAACTATAAAATTAAATAAATCTAAATATTCCTAGAGTGAGACTAGATAATGAAGACCTGAGATTACAATTTCATCTATTTACTAATTCAAATCCATACACTTCATGTTAAGCCAAACTAATTATACCGGTTTGTTAGTCGAGAACACAAAAGTGAAATATAGCCATCTCTCGATGTACCATACCCATATCACATACAATACACAGTTTATAGAATACTCATGAAAACCCACATTATCTAAACCACTATAAGTCTATGTGATTTACAAATAATTACGGTTTAAGCCCAAGTTCTCAATTGACTACGAATGGTGCTTCGGTATATGTCTATCCTAAGCACAAATCATACATCCCAACACAATGTAGAACATACAATCACAAGCTAAAAAGACCATATCTAAACCCATACTTCGTTTCTCAAGTCCATATGGATTATCATAGTAATTGATGGCCAATCAACTAAGCAATTAAGCGTGAATCTTAATAGACAAACCCATAGAAATCAATAAGGCTAACAATGAAATTTATCAGATTAAACTAATCCATAGAATCCATTGCAATCTCAGAATAGAATTTAAATCATAATTGAATTAATGCTATTATCCACATATTGAGGATGCATCATGAGATACAACAAGCAATCAAAGAGAGAATAAGGGTAGAGAATTGTAGTACAAATCTGTTCTCTTGAGCCAAAGTTGAATCTCTAATGATTTCCAATTGCTTTAAGTCTCCAATCCAATCAACTCAAGAAAATACCCACACTAATCTACTTATTCAAAGTTGAAGAAAGAAAATAATAGTAGCTTCAGCCCCCAAGGGGTGGAATCTCTCTCCATGATGAAAATATGTCTAATATATAAGCCATAATTGAAACCCCCTCTCAATTACGCGTCAATTGCACTGTTTAATGAAAAGTCAGCGTTGGTCAGCATCAGACGTCACGCGGTCGCGCAGGAATTGGCCTAAAGTTGGGTACGCCCGTGCTCAAGTGTTAAATCGCGTCTTTTTGCTCCTGTAACTCGCGCGGCCGCGCTGGAAATGAACTACAAAGTCGCGAGCCCGCGCGGTTGATTTTCTGCTGCAGTCTGCTCTGGTAAAATGGCCATAACTTTTGATCCTGGAAGAGTTATGTGGCCTGCTACCTATCAAATCGAAGATATCGACGAGCTCTACAACTTTTATTCTTTGATGATTGAGAAATTCTGGTCGAATGAAGGTTGAAATTGGGCTGGAAAGGACTGATATCAAAATGGCTAACCAAAACAGCGAAGTTTGACGTTCGTTGGTACAAGGATCATAACTCTTGCATCCGAACTCCGATTAGAACAATTCAAGATGTTCTAAAAAGCTACAAAGATTCTCTACAATGTAAGCTAAGTTCCAAACCAATAACATAAAGTAAACATGAAAGCCCACATGATTTCCGGATTGCTTTTCTTTGCATTTTCCTTGCTTTTCCTTACCAATAGTCGCTCACACTGCTCCCAAACGTATAACCTACAAAATGAACACAAAATGCATGAAAAGTAACTAAGACACATGAATATAAGCAATTAATTTAAGTAAAAGATACCAGATAAGTAGGTATAAAATCTACTTATCAAATACCCCCAAACTTAAACCGTTACTTGTCCCCAAGCAATACAACATAATGCAATCGACATGCTATGCAAGCTACGCTACTATGACAATGAATCCCCATATTTCCAGCAATGTTAAGAATTCCAATAAGGTATTCCTCAGAGAAATATCAAGATCCAAGAACACAACATCAAACTAAGCTAAAGGCATAATGATATACAATCATATAATCTTAACCTGCTATAAAGATGCTGTGTGTGTGTGATGTGTTCACAGATAAGCTTGACAAAGGTGAAGATACCACATGCTTTATTGCTTAAGACAGAAAATTGAAGTTTAAATCAAGAACTGCATATACTAATGAGACATCAACTACTCTAACACATCAATACAAACTAAGGTTCAACAATGGGTTTATTCTGCTTTATTTTTACTCACGAGGGCGATTTTTGCACTTTCCCGTAGTGTTTATTGATTTTTTATTTTTTATTTTATTTTATTTTATTTTATTTATTTTTTTATATGTATATAGCGAGTGCGTTTTACGCTCCATCTCACTTTCCATTTCCATTTAAACGAGTGCGTTTTATGCTCCATCTCGTCCCAATAGCAAACATACCCATGTGTTCCCAAAGTTTGAGTATCTATGTTTTCATAGTCTATGTCAACTTTATACACAATTCCATCTTTAAAAACAACATTTTCTACTCAGCAAACAAGCATGTTAATCTTAACCAACAAGCAAATAGGAACATTGTCGTGCTATCTGGTAACATCTAAACAGCAAGCATGAATTATATCATGTATAAAATTATAACTAAGCTCAAGATATCAACCAAATTCAAAAATCTATCAAATTTCTATGTCATCATCATCACAAATTAGAATTCAACTAACTAAAAGCCAGGATTATTCAATGTTATGCAACTAACCACATACTAAGTAAACAAGACAAAAGAAAACTAAAAAAAATTCATACTAAAATACCCCTACTATGCAACTTAAACATGCAATCAAACTATATGCAACTAACTATATGCAACAACTACTCACTACAACCCAATACCCCCAAACTTAAAATAAACAATGCCCTTATTGTAATTAAAAGTGAAAGAAAACTCCCCTAAGTGGCAATGTCATCTCTTTTCGCCTCCTCATGATCCGATGGTATATCAGGCGATGGCTAAGTTTGAGATATTCAATAGTTAGAAATTGAGTGTGGGCTTCTAACTGTCCGAATGCTTGAGTCAGAAATTCTAAAAATTTAGTAATTTTTTTGTGTGACTGAGCTATGGCGCGGTTGCACGGTGTTTGGCTTGTAGTTGGGCGTGCACGCGTGACCACAGATTCTGGCAAACAGGTTTTTATTTTTGACTTGACATTTGATCCAGAATGCTTATAGCAATTGGATTGAACCTGAGAGGAGAAACAATAAAACTATTATTAAGACTCACCACTATCTAACATCTACTAAATATGGAAATGTAAATAAGAATTAAACAAGGAGGGAGAAAGATTGGATTGGGTGCCTCCCATCTAGCGCTCGATTTATAGTCCGTTAGCTGGACTCTTTTCTTGACACCGCTATCCAATTCCTCTACGATAAGCTAGGAACCCTCCATCCATTAGAACAGCAATGTGTGTAGGTAGGTTCCCCATCATGAGAGTCTGTGAATTGAAGCCACCTAGCATATTTCCTGTACATTATGTTTCCATTTCTATCGCATCGCCAGGTGCTTCTCCCGTTGTATCTGTGAATAGATTTTTTGCATTGAGGCATGAAAGATACAACATGCTTTTCTTCTTCTATTATCTCTTCCTCAGCCCACCATGGTTTGTAAGAGGCCTCATAATAGCAGAAATTCTTGCTTTGGATGTGACTACCAAGGGGACATGGGTGTGCAAAATTCACTGAATTTTTCAACTGTAACTGAGAAGGCACTTGGGGTATTATACAAGTCAGCTCATGTTCTTCATTTTCCATGCCTCCAGTTGTCTCCTCAATATCCACTCCTTTCAGTTCATTCAGTGGCATGTACACTTCTGGCTCTCCATCAATTTCATCGTCCATGTCATAGCACCAATTGTTTGGAGGGCGATTGTTCAAGGCTTCGAACATTAGATCCAGCTGATTCTGAAGATTTTGAATTGACCTCTCTTGCTCAATCATCTTCTTCTCAGTTGATGCTATAAATTTGAACCACAAATCCTCCAATCTTAAATTATCTTTCTCAGTTTTGAAATCCATGTATTGAGGACCATTCATTGAGCAGTTAATGATTTGTTCCATCTGTCTGTTAAGATTTTGGCTTGATAACTCCTGACTCATCATCATCTCTTCATGGTCTGCTATGCTTTTTGACATGAAATCCTTCAACTCTGAATTTTCTTCATGTTGCACTGGAGGTGGATATGAGAAATCTGATGGATATTTTGGACTTTTGATGCAGTATTGATCTTCATAGTTATAACCCCATTCATAATCTGGGTGATACCCCCAACCATCGTTGTTGAAGAAATCACCCCTAAACTGCACTTGTCCAACCTTGATGTCAGACCGATAACTCGGATGCTCGCCAAAGACAAGATTTCACATGTAACTACTACTATCTCGAAAAGTGCGTCATCGCAAGAATATCCAACCTCTCCGAAAGTGTTGCAATTTGTGCTGACAATGTAGAGAATACATTGAGTCCCTCAGTGCTTATGTCCCTTGGTTGAGTCCTATTTGCATAAGGCCGTTGATAAGAAAAGTCACCCATGGTACCTGAAAAGAGAGAAATATAAGAAGAGAATTAAAATAAAATAAAATGTTTAAATTAAGACTAATTTGATTGAAATTAATGTTGGCAAAAATTATTAAAATAATTCCCCGGCAACAGTGCCAAAAACATGTTGCCTCTTTTTTAGTTTTAACAAAATAGCTCTAACTCATGCAAGTATACATGCATCAACAAGTAATACAGAGTAAGTCGAGTATCGATCCACAGGGAATTAACTAATAAAATTCACCAAGCATTAACCCATAACCATTTCAGTCTTATTTAAATGAATGATAGTATATTTTATATTTAAACTATAAAATTAAATAAATCTAAATATTCCTTGAGCGAGACTAGATAATGAAGACCTGAGATTACAATTTCATCTATTTATTCATTCAAATCCATACACTTCATGTTAAGCCAAACTAATTGTACCGGTTCGTTAGTCGAGATACAAAAATGAAATATAGCCATCTCTCGATGTACCATACCCATATCATATATAATCCACAGTTTATAGAATACACATGAACACCCACATTATCTAAACCACTATATGTCTATGTGATTTACAAATAAATAGGGTTTAAGCCCAAGTTCTCAATTGACTACAAATGGTGCTTCGGTATATGTCTATCCTAAGCACAAATCATACATCCCAACACAATGTAGAACATACAATCACAAGCTAAAAAGATCAAATCTAAACCCATACTTCGTTTCTCAAGTCCATATGGAGTATCACAGTAATTGATGGCCAATCAACTAAGCAATTAAGGGTGAATCTTAATAGACAAACCCATAGAAATCAATAAGGCTAACAATGAAATATATCTAATTAAACTAATCCATAGAATCCATTGCAATCTCAGAATAGAATTTAAATCATAATTGAATTAATGCTATTATCCACATATTGAAGATGCATCATGAGATACAATAAGAAATCAAAGAGAGAATAAGGGTAGAGAATTGTACTGCAAATCTGTTCTCTTGAGCCAAGGTTGAATCTCTAATGATTTTCAATTGCTTCAAGTCTCCAATCCAATCAACTCTAGAAAATACCTACACTAATCTACTTATTCAAAGTTGAAGAAAGAAAATAATAGTAGCTTCAGCCCCCAAGGGGTGGAATCTCTCTCCATGATGAAAATATGTCTAATATATAAGCCATAATTGAAACCCCCTCTCAATTACGCGTCAATTGCACTGTTTAATGAAAAGTCAGCGTTGGTCAGCATCAGACGTCACGCGGTCGCGCAGGAATTGGCCTGAAGTTGGGCGCGCCCGTGCTCAAGTGTTAAATCGCGTCTTTTTGCTCATGTAACTCGCGCGGCCGCGCAGGAAATGAACTACAAAGTCGCGCGCCCGCGCGGTTGATTTTCTGCTGCAGTCTGCTCTGGTAAAATGGCCATAACCTTTGATCCTGGAAGAGTTACGTGGCCTGCCACCTATCAAATCGAAGATATCGACGAGCTCTACAACTTTTATTCTTTGATGATTGAGAAATTCTGGCCGAATGAAGGTTGAAATTGGGCTGGAAGGGACTGATATCAAAATGGCTAACCAAAATCAGCGAAGTTTGACGTTCGTTGGTACAAGGATCATAACTCTTGCATCCGAACTCCGATTAGAACAATTCAAGATGTTCTAGAAAGCTACAAAGATTCTCTACAATGTAAGCTAAGTTCCAAACCAATAACATAAAGTAAACATGAAAGCCCACATGATTTCCGGATTGCTTTTCTTTGCATTTTCCTTGCTTTTCCTTACCAATAGTCGCTCACACTGCTCCCAAACGTATAACCTACAAAATGAACACAAAATGCATGAAAAGTAACTAAGACACATGAATATAAGCAATTAATTTAAGTAAAAGATACCAGATAAGTAGGTATAAAATCTACTTATCAAATACCCCCAAACTTAAACCGTTGCTTGTCCCCAAGCAATACAACATAATGCAATCGACATGCTATGCAAGCTACGCTACTATGACAATGAATCCCCAGATTTCCAGCAATGTTAAGAATTCCAATAAGGTATTCCTCAGAGAAATATCAAGATCCAAGAACACAACATCAAACTAAGCTAAAGGCATAATGATATACAATCATATAATCTTGACCTGCTATAAAGATGCTGTGTGTGTGTGATGTGTTCACAGATAAGCTTGACAAAAGTGAAGATACCACATGCTTTATTGCTTAAGACAGAAAATTGAAGTTTAAATCAAGAGCGCATATACTAATGAGACATCAACTACTCTAACACATCAATACAAACTAAGGTTCAACAATGGGTTTATTCGCTTTTATTTTTACTCACGAGGCGATTTTTTGCACTTTCCGTAGTGTTTATTGATTTTTTTTTTTTTTATTTTATTTTATTTTATTTTATTTTTTATATGTATATAGCGACCAACGCTTTTACGCTCCATCTCACTTTTCATTTCCATTTAAACGAGTGCGTTTTATGCTCCATCTCGTCCCAATAGCAAACATACCCATGTGTTCCCAAAGTTTGAGTATCCGTGTTTTCATAGTCTATGTCAACTTTATACACAATTCCATCTTTAAAACAACATTTTCTACTCAAAGAAACAAGCATGTTAATCTTAACCAACAAGCAAATAGGAACACATGTCGCTTTATCCGGTAACATCTAAACAGCAAGCATGAATTATATCATGTATAAAATTATAACTAAGCTCAAGATATCAACCAAATTCAAAAATCTATCAAATTTCTATGTCATCATTGGCCAAATTAGAATTCAACTAACTAAAATCCTGGGATTATGCAATGTTATGCAACTAACCACATACTAAGTAAACAAGACAAAAGAAAACTAAAAAAAAAAATTCATACTAAAATACCCCTACTATGCAACTTAAACATGCAATCAAACTATATGCAACTAACTATATGCAACAACTACTCACTACAACCCAATACCCCCAAACTTAAAAAAAACAATGCCCTTATTGTAATTAAAAGTGAAAGAAAACTCCCCTAAGTGGCAATGTCATCTCTTTTCGCCTCCTCATGATCCGATGGTATATCAGGCGATGGCTAAGTTTGAGATATTCAATAGTTAGAAATTGAGTGTGGGCTTCTAACTGTCCGAATGCTTGAGTCAGAAATTCTAAAAATTTAGTAATTTTTTTGTGTGACTGAGCTATGGCGCGGTTGCGCGGTGTTTGGCTTGTAGTTGGGCGTGGCCGCGCGACCCTGTACTCTGGCAGCTTCAGTTTTTTGTTTGACTTCTGTTTGATCCTGAATGCTTATAGCAATTGGATTGAACCTGAGAGGAGAAACAATAAAACTATTATTAAGACTCACCACTATCTAACATCTACTAAATATGGAAATGTAAATAAGAATTAAACAAGGAGGGAGAAAGATTGGATTGGGTGCCTCCCATCTAGCGCTCGATTTATAGTCCGTTAGCTGGACTCTTTTCTTGACACCGCTATCCAATTCCTCTACGATAAGCTAGGAACCCTCCATCCATTAGAACGGCGATGTGTGTAGGTAGGTTCCCCATCATGAGAGTCTCTGAATTGAAGCCACCTAGCATATTTCCTGTACATGATGTTTCCATTTCTATCGCATCGCTAGGTGCTTTCTCCGTCAGTATCTGTGGAATAAATTTTTTGCATTGAGGCATAAAAGATACAACATGCTTTTTTCTTCTTCTATTATCTCTTCCTCACCCACCATGGTTTGTAAGAGGCCTCATAATAAGCAGTAAATTCTTGCTTTGGATGTGACTACTAAGGGGACATGGGTGTGCAAAATTCACTTCGAATTTTTCAACTCAGAATCGAGAAGGCACTTGGGGTATTATACAAGTCACTCATGTTCTTCATTTTCCATGCCTCCAGTTGTCTCCTCAATATCCACTCCTTTCAGTTCATTCAGTGGCATGTACACTTCTGGCTCTCCATCAATTTCATCGTCCATGTCATAGCACCAATTGTTTGGAGGGCGATTGTTCAAGGCTTCAAACATTAGATCCAGCTGATTCTGAAGATTTTGAATTGACCTCTCTTGCTCAATCATCTTCTTCTCAGTTGATGCTACAAATTTGAACCACAAATCCTCCAATCTTAAATTATCTTTTCGCTTTGAAATCCATGTATTGAGGACCATTCATTGAGGAGTTAATGATTTGTTCCATCCGTCATTAAGATTTTGGCTTGATAACTCCCGACTCATCATCATCTCTTCATGGTCTGCGCTATGCTTTTTGACATGAAATCCTTCAACTCAATTTTCTTCATGTTGACTTTGGAGGTGGATATGAGAAATCGATGGATATTTTGGACTTTTGATGCGATGATTGATCTTCATAGTTATAACCCCATTCATAATCTGGGTGATACCCCAACCATCGTTGTTGAAGAAATCACCCCCAATTGCACTTGTCCAACCTTGATGTCAGACCGATAACTCGGATGCTCGCCAAAGACAAAGACTACATGTAACTACTATCGTCGAAAAGTGCGTTGAAATTGCAAGAATATCCAACCTCTCCGAAAGTGTTGCAATTTGTGCTGACAATGTAGAGAATACATTGAGTCCCTCAGTGCTTATGTCCCTTGGTTGAGTCCTATTTGCATAAGGCCGTTGATAAGAAAAGTCACCCATGGTACCTGAAAAGAGAGAAATATAAGAAGAGAATTAAAATAAAATAAAATAAAATAAAATGTTTAAATTAAGACTAATTTGATTGAAATTAATGTTGGCAAAAATTATTAAAATAATTCCCCGGCAACAGTGCCAAAAACATGTTGCCTCTTTTTTAGTTTTAACAAAATAGCTCTAACTCATGCAAGTATACATGCATCAACAAGTAATACAGAGTAAGTCGAGTATCGATCCACAGGGAATTAACTAATAAAATTCACCAAGCATTAACCCATAACCATTTCAGTCTTATTTAAATGAATGATAGTATATTTTATATTTAAACTATAAAATTAAATAAATCTAAATATTCCTTGAGCGAGACTAGATAATGAAGACCTGAGATTACAATTTCATCTATTTATTCATTCAAATCCATACACTTCATGTTAAGCCAAACTAATTGTACCGGTTCGTTAGTCGAGATACAAAAGTGAAATATAGCCATCTCTCGATGTACCATACCCATATCATATATAATCCACAGTTTATAGAATACACATGAACACCCACATTATCTAAACCACTATATGTCTATGTGATTTACAAATAAATAGGGTTTAAGCCCAAGTTCTCAATTGACTACAAATGGTGCTTCGGTATATGTCTATCCTAAGCACAAATCATACATCCCAACACAATGTAGAACATACAATCACAAGCTAAAAAGATCAAATCTAAACCCATACTTCGTTTCTCAAGTCCATATGGAGTATCACAGTAATTGATGGCCAATCAACTAAGCAATTAAGGGTGAATCTTAATAGACAAACCCATAGAAATCAATAAGGCTAACAATGAAATATATCTAATTAAACTAATCCATAGAATCCATTGCAATCTCAGAATAGAATTTAAATCATAATTGAATTAATGCTATTATCCACATATTGAAGACGCATCATGAGATACAATAAGAAATCAAAGAGAGAATAAGGGTAGAGAATGTGATCGCAAATCTGTTCTCTTGAGCCAAGGTTGAATCTCTAATGATTTTCAATTGCTTCAAGTCTCCAATCCAATCAACTCTAGAAAATACCTACACTAATCTACTTATTCAAAGTTGAAGAAAGAAAATAATAGTAGCTTCAGCCCCCAAGGGGTGGAATCTCTCTCCATGATGAAAATATGTCTAATATATAAGCCCTTTTTAATGAAAAGTCAGCGTTGGTCAGCATCAGACGTCGCAGGTTGCACAGGAATTAGCCTGAAGTTGGGCGCACCCGTGCTCAAGTGTTAAATCGCGTCTTTTTGCTCCTGTAACTCGCGCGGCCGCGCAGGAAATGAACTACAAAGTCACGCGCCCGCGCAATTGATTTTCTGCTGCAGTCTGCTCTGGTAAAATGGCCATAACATTTGATCCGGGAAGAGTTATGGGGCCTGCCACCTATCAAATCGAAGATATCGACGAGCTCTACAACTTTTATTCTTTGATTATTGAGAAATTATTGCCGGATGAAGGTTGAAATTAGGCTGGAAGGAACTGCTATGAAAATGGCTAACCAAAACATCGAAGTTTGACGTCCGTTGGTACAAGGATCATAACTCTTGCATTCGAACTCCGATTAGAATGATTCAATATGTTCCAGAAAGCTACGAAGACGCTCTACAATGTAAGCTAAGTTCCAAACCAAGAACATGAAGCAAACATGAAAGTCGACATGATTTCCAGATTGTTTTTCTTTGCATTTTCCTTGCTTTTCCTTACCAATAGTCGCTCACACCGCTCCCAAACGTATAACCTACAAAATGAACACAAAATGTATGAAAAGTAACTAAGACACATGAATATAAGCAATTAATTCAAGTAAAAGATACCTGATAAGTAGGTATAAAATCTACTTATCAATTACATGATGTCTATTGCATGTGGATGTTATGTAAGTAGGTCATAATACAATAAAAAATGGTTATGTCTACATTTGTGCTCTTGGCTAATTTTCTGTGATACGTGAATAGTCTTGCATGATAGTGGTAATTAGATGAACTATTAAATAAAGTTAGGATCCCATTATTTCTATATTTGATTTATTACATTACTATTCTTCTTTTAGTTATTATTTGAGTTTAGAATAATTCACAATCATAAGCGTTCGTTTAAGCATATAAAAATAGTGATTTAGTTGATGCATAATAGTTTAATTTAAAAACCTTTCTCCGTGGATCGATAATCTACTTACTCTGTATTACTTGTTGACACATGTATGCTTGCATTAGTTAAAGTCCTTTTATTAGAAGTAAAAAGGAGGCAACACTGCTACCTTGTGGTCTTTGTCTGGCTTGAACACACAATCATACATAATATATTTTGACATGTTAAAGGCCTTCTCATGCTCCTTAAGTCAATCTAGTTTCCTTCTTTTATAATAGAATTCTAAATTGATTATTTCAACAAGTTAAGGCCATTCGAGGTTATAAAACCACAAAGTCTAGTATTCTTGCTCTCTAAACATATAAGATAGTTATAAAACTCATATTAGGCATGCTTGTGAGTATTCATAACACATACGTGAGACTAACATATGCTTCGTTCATGCTTTTCTAGAAATGTGATACACAAGCATGGTATATCTATGGTTATACTACATGAGTGAGTCTAAGAGTGTCATCAAACATGATCACAAATATCAGATTTTAGTCCTGATGGTAGCTTGACAATATTCATATTCAAAGCTTGCTAGTAGGTTCAACATGCTAATATTTCCTTACTAATCAAATAAACACAAGCTAAAGGTTTATTCATGCATTTTGAAGTCATGCTAACATGCTTCAAAAATTAGAATATAAACCATGTAGAAATCATGCATGTTAGCTTACTAGGCTAAGATTCTTCTTGAAAATATTTCTAACACAAGGCTTTGGTCATGCTCAAAGGAACTATGTACACTATAACATGCTCGAATATGTGTAAAATCAGTCATGTATAGCATATTAGGTTCATAATTTGCAGAACATGATCTCTAACATAGTTTGTTTTCAAAACGTAAAGTCCAAATCTCCATGTAAACCATATATGCCTTTGTTAATCATGTAAATCTATTAGAACATGCCCAACTTAGATTCATATACTTATACAAACACATTACACATGTTTGCCTGCTATTATAAGTCATAGTACTATAACGGATTGCAAAATAGAAGCTTCAATCGAATAGAGATCATGCGCATTGGTCATACTTTTTAGTGTAAATCAAGTGATTCTTGTGGTTCAGTTTTAAGTGTATACCGCTTCAATAGAAAGTCGCCCAACCTCAAAAATTATTCACCAATTCGATTCCAAACAATCATGTATCAGTTTAAACATGTTTATATGGTCATATAACAACTTTATAACCAATACCCAACCTTATTAACATCCAATTCCATAAAATTAAGAATTTGAAATTTAAGACTCAAGACTCCATATATTTTCACAGAGAATGAAATTGAAGCAATGAAGAGAGGTTATACCTTTGTAAAAGAATGGACATGCTACTAGTTGAACTCCCAATGTCCTAGAATACTTGAATGCTCTCAATTTCATACTTTGATAATTCTCAGCACTTGGAAAAATGGAAGGAGAGCTCATACTTATAGGAATACTCAATACTCAGACAATGACATTCTCCCCCAAATCAAACTAATGGATGAAAGGAATGCAAGAAGGGTAATGAGGAGTTGGTAATTGGTTGGTGATTTGCATCATGACCACTACTCCCCAATGATCATTAGCTAGGAAGCTTGGAAGGAAAATGAAGAACATAGGCCTTAGCCTTTTGTTCTTACACGTGACTGAGGATTTGGAAGTGAATGGGACTCTTAATTTGGGACAACCCAATATATCTCATCATTCTTGTATACTCCTACTCATTCTCACTCTTATATGACTTAACATTTCAAAGTAGTAGATGTTATGCAATATACATATAATCCATGTACATTTTATCACACTGATACATTTTATTAAAATGATAGTTTACAATATGCTCATGGTATATTATTTTAATACATACCCACATACATATTGTCACATAGATAATGTATTTATAACATATAGTTCCAATATCTTTACTTACATTGCCTCATACAATATAATTTTATAAGACTTAATATATAGTCATGTAAATGTCACATCGCACTATATAGTATAGTTATATATGCACATAACCATTTATAACTTATTTATTTATGTCAAATAAATAATTTATTCACACCAATATTAATTCATCCAATCATCATTGATTAATGTAGTTATGGATCATTATTTATCTATATAATTCTTATTATACTTTTATAGTTATGTTGCAAACAATAATAATCACATATTAATTAATTACCAAGTAATCAATTTTCTACCACAACCATTATCAATTAATTAATATAATAATTAACAATTAATATTGGTTATTTGCGCACTTTATTTCATAGCTTATTAATGTCACACACACCATAGAATTGTTGTATTTAATTTTCCAAGGTAGAAGAATTAATTTTTTCTCCAATCGACCACTCATGTAGCCACGATTGGCTTTATCTTTTGGACGATACAAGAATCAAGGCTGCGTGCCCTCGACAAAGATGCTAAGATTGGTTTAGCTTAAGCCAGTGTCAACCCCTATCGCCATACTCGTCTTACACGACATGAATTAATGTCCACAAGAGTGTTACTACGAGTCTACGAGTGTATTGATTACTTATATGAAACCACCTGATCGACACGATTAATCTTCTTAACTCTCGTTTTAATTTGCTTAATGGATTTCTTCGTTTCACATTATGCCACACAAGGCATTTCACAATCCTCATTGTCACTTCACACAACTTAATATGCATTGATCTAATACGAATCAATTGAATTAACCAACTCACAAAATAATAACACTTTTATTCACAGAAATTTTATTTCCATTAATATATTCATTTAATAATACGTGGAAATTCTCAGGTATTACATCCTCCCCCCTTATAAAAATTCTGTCCCTAATTGTTACAAGGTTACACAAATAGATAGGGTTAATCCCTCATCATCCTATCTTCTAACTCCCACGTTGCCTCCTCGACATCGTGGTTACGCCAAAGTACTTTTATAGAAGAAATAACTTTATTCCTTAAGGTTTTCTCTTTCTTATCAAGGATTTGGACAGGAATTTCTTCGTATGCTAAATTCTTCTCCATTTGAATGGGTTCATAAGAAATCACTTATTTGTAGTCAGGCTTGTACAGACGCAACACGGATATATGAATCACGTTATGGATGTGCTCCAACTTATGTGGCAGTGCAACTTTGTATGCTACTTCGCCCACTCGCTTTAGTATCTCGAATGGTCCTATGAATCTTGGACTCAGTTTTCCTTTCTTGCTGAAATGGATTTTTCCCTTCCACGAAGATACTTTTAAAAATATGAAACTGCCGACTTCAAAGTCTCGGTATTGCCAATACAAATTCGCGTACTTTTTCTGGTGATCTTGAGCTGCTACTAGTCTGGCTCTTATTACTGCAACCACGTCTGTGGTTTGTTGTACTAACTCTGGTCCAAGTATTCGTCGTTCGTCGACTTTATCCCAATATAATGGTGTTCTGCACTTTCTTCCGTAAAGAGCATCATACGGTGGCATGCCGATGCTCACATGGTAACTATTATTATACGCAAATTCGACTAAGGTTAGGTGGTCGTCCCAATTTCCCTTGAAGTCCATCACGCAAGTCCTAAGCATGTCCTCTAGCGTTTGTATTATTCGTTCACTTTGTTTATCTGTTTGAGGATGATAAGCAGTACTTAATCGTAACTATGTTCCCATCCTTTCTTGCAAGCTTTTCTAGAATTTTGACATGAAACGCGGGTCTCGGTCAGAAACAATCGATATCAACACTCCATATCGTGAAACAATTTCCTTTATGTACAGACTCGCTAATTGATTTAAACTGTAGCGGATCTTGATAGGTAGAAAATGTGCGGTCTTCGTAAGTCGTGGGATTCACGATAACCCAAATGGCATCCAAACCCTTCTGTGTGACTGGAAGTCCTACCATGAAATCCATCGTGATATGCTCCCATTTCCACTCTGGTATTTTAAATGGTTGTAATAAACCACTCGGCCGCTGATGCTCTGCTTTTACACGTTGACACGTAAGACATCTACTAACGTACTTCGCAATTTCTCGTTTCAGATTTGGCCACCAAAAATGTTGCTTCAAGTCCCGGTACATCTTTGTTCCACCCGGATGAACAGAATATACCGTATTGTGTGCCTTGTGCAAAATCTCCTCTCTCAACTCGGCCACTACCGGTACCCACACTCTCCCTTTGAATTTTAAAATACCATCTTTATCTATTTGAAATTTTTCTACCACATTTTCCCTCATCCTTTTCCTGATTTTCTCACATTCTTCATCTTTCTCCTGTGCTTCCTTTACTCTATCCAACAATGTTGGACAAGCTTCCATTACAAATAACTTCTCTTCAGACCTCTCGGGTCCTTTCACCTCTATTTCCAACTTCTCCATATCTCTTATTAACTCTTCCTGAGTTATTAGTCAAAACAATTTCTCCATTCCCTTCCTGCTCAGGGCGTCGGCAACTACGTTTGCCTTCCTTGGGTGACAAAAAAATCTCACAGTTATATTCTTTGATTAATTCTAACCACCTTCTCTAACGCATATTCAACTCCTTCTGTGTGAAAATATATTTCAGACTTTTTTGGTCAGTGTATATCTCACATTTCTCCTCGTATAAATAATGCCTCCATATCATTAACGTAAAAACTACTGCCGCTAACTCTAAGTCATGAGTAGGGTATTGTTTTTCATAATCCTTCAATTGTCGTGACGCATATGCAATAACCTTGCCGTGTTGCATAAGCACACAACCAAGTCCTCTATGCGACACATCATTGTACACCACAAATCCTCCCATATCATCAGGTAAAGATAATACAGGCGCCTCGCTTAATCTCTTCTTCAACTCTTGAAAACTCTCTTCGCATTTATTGGTCCATACAAATTTCACCGTCTTCCTCGTCAAATTAGTTAACGGGGTCACTATCTTAGAAAAATCCTGGATAAATCTTCTATAGTACCCAGCTAACCCTAAGAAACTTTTCACCTCCGTCGGAGTTCTCGGTTGTTCCCAATTACTTACCGCTTCAACCATTTCGGGGTCTACTGAGATTCCATTCTCATCCACCATGTGGCCTAAGAATTGAACCTTCTTCATCCAAAACTAGCACTTAGAAAACTTTGCATACATCTTCTCCTTTTGTAGTGCCTCCAAAACAATCCTACGATGTTTGGCGTGTTCTTCCTCCGTCTTCGAGTAGATCAAAACATCGTCGATGAAAACAACTATGAATTTATCCAAGTATGGCTTGAAAACTCAATTCATCAAGTCCATGAATGCTGTCGGAGCATTAGTTAAACCGAATGACATTACCAAAAACTCGTAATGTCCATAACGGGTTAGAAACGCAGTCTTTGGTATATCTTCATCCCACACCTTCAGTTGATGATATCCTGTCCGTAGGTCAATCTTTGAGAAACACTTCGCTCCCTTTAGTTGATTAAATACGTTATCTATCCTTGGTAATGGATATCTGTTCTTGATTGTTACTCTATTTAATTCTCAATAATCGATACAGAGCCTCATCATTCCGTTCTTTTTCTTAACGAATAACACTGGTGCTCCCAAAGGAGACACACTCGGTCGAATGTAAACCTTATCCAATAACTCTTGAAGTTGTATCATCAATTCCTTCATTTTTACTGGCGCCATACGATATGGAGCTTTCACAATCGGTGTATTCTTGCTTAAGTTTATTACTTAATTCGATTTTCTCCGTGCGCGAAGGCCAGCAGATCGTCCCAAAACACATCCTAAAATTCACTCACTACGAGTATCTCTTTAATCTCTACTCCCTTTTTCTGAGTATCCACGATGTAAGCTAAATAACCTACACATCCTTTCTTTAACAATTTTCGCCTCAGATCATCGTGAACGCAACACGATTGCTTAAGCGATGAGCTACCATAAAAACTACCTTAGAATAACTTGAGTCCCAAGGTTCACACATTTGTTTTAATAAATAATTACTGCGCATGGTTATATAACCAATCCATCCCCAAAGATACGTCAATTCTCCTAGTCTAATAGGAATCAAGTTTACGCTCAGTTTATGTTCTCTAATGTTCGTGCGACAATTTTGATAGACGTATTCCACAGGGATTATTTCTTTATTCGCAACTTCTACGTTCAAAGGATCTTCTAAACGTTCTATGGTTGTACTAAGTTTATTAGCAAATTCTTCAGATACAAACGAACAGGTGGCACCCGGATCAAATAATACATAAGCATTTATATTATTGATTGGGATTATACCTGACACCACGTCCTTTGCAGCTACGGTGTCTTGGACGGTCATGTTAAAGGTTCGAGTGGTCGATCAGTTGGGTTGCGCAGGTCCACTAATCGTTAACTTACTTCCTCCTCCCTAGCTTCTGCTAGCTAGCTCCACCGATTCCTTTCTTCGGGAAATCCTTTATCTGGTGCTCTGTTGATCCACAAACAAAACATCCTCTGATCTTCTTTAACTACGTGGCACTCAATTATATGTGCCCCTCTTGACTTCTTAATTATAATAGGTGTTTTCCTCTTCCAAAGATTCTCCCCGATGACTTCTTCCACGAGCTTATTGCAAGCTCACTTGGCCGCTTCTTTCCTCTTCTTGAATTTTCAAGGTGACTCCCACCTTGGTTATTGTTTTTGTTGTTCTTTTTTCCCATTTCCTTTTACTCAAAAGTTACTTCCTCCAAATCGCCGCTAGTTCATTTCCTCCACGATGCTCACTACCTTGTTTCAACCGTTTCTTGTTCTTCTTTTCCTTATGATATAGACTTAAGGCCTCACTGCCACCTTCCGTAATGATTGCCTTCTCCAACAACATTGTTCCCGTGAACTCTGGGGGTCCTACACTCTTAAAGTCTTTGAAGGTTGTTATTGGGACAGCTTGGGGAACGGGTGGTATGGGTTCATTTCTTCTCCTCAGAGCTTCTCCCAATAAATCTACCAATCTCTGTATCGGATCTACTGGACCTCTCTCATCATTAACTGAATCTTCTGGGACAATTATTCTACATCTGGGCGGCATTTTCCACATCACAAAATTTTCATTTTATTATCTAATTATAATACTTAGACATTTCTTAATAGAAAAGAACTACAGGTTTATAACACATTTCTGAAATAAGATCTTTTATATTCATATGCAAAATAGTTACAATACATGTTCTTTTCTAGCATACTGCTATAAATGATAACACATATCCCCTAATATCACAAAAGATGGGGACATACTAACCTACTACCCCCTAACACTTTTTAGAAGTTTGGGGGTTTACCATTATCTCACATCTTACACAAAAGATTGAGATTTCAACAACATATTACAACACATAAATAAACTATTACACTACTGAGCTTTTCCCTCTAAACTCAATCTAACAACACACGCTCTACGGCGCTCTTATATTCCTTCTGTGTGATGTACACCACCATGTATCGGCTTATGGTATGACGGGTCTGTCCTTGCTCAGTTGGGTAATGATGTACCCCATCGATCAATCTCTCCATGGCTGTGCATAGAGCATAGCCCATCTTGTTCATCTTCCTCCTCTTACACCACACCTCATCCTCTAGGTCATCTTCCCTATCATTGGCTTCCTCCCACTTCTCCTCGAAGTGAATCCTATCCATCACCTCCATCTCTAACTGAGTTCGGAGAGCCTCCTTCTCCGCCCTCTCACTCAAAACCTTCTGCTCTATTTCCTCTAGCTTTCCTGCCACCCCAACATTCCTTGCCACCGCTCGGTGAAATAAAGCTCCCATCTGGATCCCTGCTTCCTTACGGTGAGCAATCTCCACCTCCATCTCCTACATCATTAGTTGCCTCCGATGGTCCTCGTTCCTTAACTTCTGGAACGCAGACTCCCTCTCCCTAGCCTCATCCTTAAACTCCTTCACTCTACACCCTAACTCTAAAATCTGCTCTTCATACTCTCCTAACATCGGATCCTCAAAAGTGGCCTTGTCGAAGTCCATCATAGGCTCGGGCTCCTCCTCCCGTGATCATACTCCACCTCTTCCTCATCATCATCATCATCATCCATCGGGGCCAGTACTGAAATAGGTTCCGCTATCAAGGGTGTCTCATAGACTACGTGGATATCACACGGCTCATCCTCTACTACTCGGCTAGGTCCTCTCATGTCAGTCATCCTACAATCACCAACATAAGACAACACAAACAACAACTCCATTAGAATGTTAAAAAAACATAAGTTCATTGTATAGAATGAAGTTACATTTCATAACACACTAAGTCTCTCAAGGAAAACTCTACATGAGTTTTATCTCTTTCCTAACTCCTAAGTTCGCTTAAGTTATAATCTAAGGTCACTCGCTCCTAAGGTTTATAACTAAAGCTTTGAAACCCCAAATTTAAACCTCCACTTGGTCACTTGAATTCGGTTCATCACGTTCTCATGGCATTACCATAATAACTAAAATAACGCATTCACAACAGAAAATCTAATTTAGAATAATATACAATGATTTATTATAATTATTCCCCCAAGTCTCGCAACCTACATTACTTAACAGATTACATAATAGTATCGAAGAAAGACCTATTACATAATCCTACCTAAGTTTAAACATAGTCTTAGTACATCATAATAGTCTTAAACATAAAAGGAACAAGCTAGTCAGTAGCTTTGCCCTTGCCCTTGTCTGTTCCAGAGACACCACCCTGTTCCTCCTTAACTGAAAGGTTTTAAAAAGCAAGGATAAGCACAAAGTGCTCAGCAAGTAATATACAACAAGGGTAACGAGTTTCATAACACGAGTTTGAAATATCGAAGTATCATCTCTAAGATTGTTCAGAGTTTCAGAATAATATCATGAATAGTGAATATCAACAATTCTTGGAATAAGAACGATAATTCAATATAAATCAACAGAAATATATGAATTCAACGACTATCAATGTATCCAACTGGATAAACAATTTATACTGAGTAGTCACTAAGGACTATTGAACTTCCACTAGAGTTACCAATATTAAACTGTTAACCCAAAAATATCAAGTACTATAGATGATCAGTCTACAATACTTTAAGTTATGCATAATAGCACAATAATATCAATTCACGTGTCGGGGTTTCCGACAACATACACTCCCCTTACCAAAAGGGTTGTTCAACTCAGTTTTCAAGATTTTCGCACCAATCAATTGGTTTGGACAGTTTTATAAACATGCATATAGTCTAGCCGAATCTGTAACGAATGTGATTTTTATAATTAATTAAAATATTTATTTGAGTTAGATAAATATTTTAGTTGATTTATTTATTAAATAATAAATATATGATGTTGGTTGTTATGGCTTAATTTAATTAAGCGTTATAATTTGACAGATAATTTTATAATTGTTGTGCATTTTATTATTAAAGTTTAATTGATTTTACTAATAAAATAACTTTAAATTATTTTAGTGTGACATTAGAAATATGTTATATGTCATAGTAAAATAATAATATTATATAATGAATAGCCTAACAATTATGTTGCTTAACTAATGATAAAAAAAATGAGGTTATGCTACTAAGATGGCTTAATGTGATATTGGTCATGCATGTAAGAGTTTTGTAACATAAGCCTTATGTTATTAGTGGGGGTTACTATTATATTAATTATTAACATAACTATTACCCAAATGAGGAGTTACACAAGAAGAAATCCTAGAGTTTTTTTAGAGCAAGAGTCTTGGTGAAAGAGAGAAATAGAAAAATAGAGAAATTGAGAGGGATAGAGAGAAATAGAGGAATTGAGAGGAGCTAGAAGAAGAAGAAAAAGCTAGAAGAAGGTAACTTCTAAACCCTTGTTTAATCTTTAATTTTTTTTGGGTAGATTTATGTTCTAGGGTAGTAGATCATGCTTAATCTTGTTTCTATTGGTTTAATCTTGGATTATCAAGAATCAAACAAGAGGATTCAAGAAAGAAAATGAAATGGAAAGAAAATTTGAAGAACAAAATTCGTAGGTTTTGAGTAATTGTGGACAGATATTGTGAAATTCATATCTCTTTGGGTATAATGAGTTAGAAAATGAGCCTTATATCAAATCGAAGCTATGGAAGTAAGCTATATTTTGAAAGTGGAATCACATGAAAACTCTTTGTAGATTTCTTGCAGTGTCTATTTTAGTAAGGATGGTCCGAAGGGAAAACAATCTACCCAGAAAATCAAAACTGTTACGGTTTCTGACTTTGAAAAATTCATATAAATTCATGTGTTTTGAATCTGAAGAAACTTTAAACTGCAAAGTTGTAGATATGGAAGTTTACTAGCTAGACTTTCCAAATTGAGCCATTTTATGGACCGGATCATGTCTGAAATAAATTGTTTAGTAAGGCTGTCCAGAAAATAAAATTTTCTAGAGTAGTTGATGAATTGCAGAATCTATTTTAGATGGACAAGGGTCTGACTTTAAGGCCTAGATGAGGTTGTAGTACATTGAGTAAGGGTTAATTCTATATAAGAAGGAACAAAAACGGAAATATAACGAAGGAGTTACGTTAAAAACGAAAACAACGTTTTGTTAAAGAAATTGTGAAGATGAGTTTTATAATTCTGTTTGAATTAAGATTTTGGGTGATGATATATTTTGATGATTAACAATATGTTTTGACATATGTAATGAGTATAGATATGTGTTATCACATTCTATGCATAATTAATCATTTAAGATCAAGAGTTGAGATAAGTTAATGTATGCACATAACGTGCTCGATAAAATACCTAAGAATAATAGTGTTTCTAAACTTTGGTATACAAAGTGTCTAACTAGTGGCTAATATTGGATGTTATGTGCATCTGAGTATGAAAAGATGATAATACAAGAAAAATAATGGAAAGATATCAAAAAGGGCGATTTTTGATTTTTAAAGGAAAATTAAGCATGTAAATAATGTGTTGAATATGCATTTTTGAAACCAAATTGGTATAATAAAATGGTGTGATATACGCACATTAAACTACAAGTGCGATAGTCTAGCATGTGTAGTGATGAAAATGAAAATAAAACCGAGTTGCATATAAAACACAGTTAGATGTCTATAAAGAAATTATAAAGGATAATAAGATAAAGTAAGGTCTTAGAATATATTTGACCATGAGATCGAGTATTGATTTTGTTTATTATCAATCTCACATACAGTGTAGGTTGTGCAAGGATGCGAAGTATTAGCATGTTGGTAAAACTCCAGTAAAGGCAAGTCTTTCAGTTCCTATTTGCTATGTGAATTTGATTGTTTTAAATCTTTATTGCAAAGAGCATGATGTGTTATATATATGTTGAATGTATGAAATGTTAAAGTCAACTTATGACTACGTTAATTGAGTAAACCATGCTGATTGAGTAAGGAACTCAATCTTTATACTTGTTATATGAACTATAACATATATGTTATGTTAGTCCAATGTTTATGAGATATATGTTGAGCATGTTATTATGTGCTACGTGATGTATGAAAACTGTTAGATTTTGCTGGGCTGTCGAGCTCAACCTTGCAAATAACCATTTTTGCAGGTTAAGGATTGAAGGTAACACTATGTGCTACTTGATTGACATGGATCAGAAATAATACACGAAGATTAATATTTTAGCTAAAGTTGTTATTTCTTTATACCATGATTAAGATATATGAGATGTACTAAATGTTTTATGATGTATAGTTTTATGTTGAGTTGTAAAGATAAAGTTAAAGTTATCTGATATGTAAAGGTTATCGGATTGAAATGTAAAATTTTATATAATAACAATGATAAAGTCAATCATAAAATAAGATTGATTCAAAGACATGTAGATGATAAAGGTTTTGATTCAGGGAATTAAAGTAGAAAGACATTATAATTTAAATTATTCCACATTTTATAAAGTTTAACATCGAATAATGATGTAAAATCAGAAGGTAGATGTGTTATTAACGACCAAAGTTGAGAATTATATTGTATGAATTTTGGGGTCGTTACAGAATCAAATGGCATCGACACTTTCACAATATTCAAGAACAATACTATGTTCAACATGAATAATAACTTTCACAAAAATTTAAGCATACTAGCTCGATTGAACGAATAAGCGGGATAACTTTCATTCACAAGATAAGTTTAAAAGTAGGGTTCAAGAAACTTCCACAATCAAGAGTGAAGTTCAAGGAAACTCGCTCAATAATAATTAGAGTAAGTTTAGGGAACTTGCCTTAAGCGTAGTTTATCCACTTTAAGAAATCAACACTTTCGAATCCTATTTATAGCGTATTATATGTTCAAGATGTTCATTAGATAACACAATCTTTAAGCAAGCTTGACACGATTCACATATGGTACAAAATTAGTTCATACGACATCAAATCCCTAGTTATTTCATAAACAATTTAAGAATGCTTAAGTTTAAGACCTCCCTACTCATGGACTTTCCATTACAAGGCAAACACCAACTTATCATCTAAGCATCACATATTTATATACATCAGTAGGTTTTAAACCACCTCTAGCATTTTAGGTACCATACAAGTTGACTGCTAAAGTTCAGATTTCAAAACTGACCAAGTCCTGACTTCAGACTGGCACAGCTATGCCATGGCTAAGCTTTTAGGATCAGGTAAGAATGCTGTGAATCCTCCCGACTCCAATAAATCTCAAATTCTTTGCCTTGTGGTCTTTGTCTGGCTTGAACACACAATCATACATAATATATTTTGACATGTTAAAGGCCTTCTCATGCTCCTTAAGTCAATCTAGTTTCCTTCTTTCATAATAAAATTCTAAATTGATCATTTTAACAAGTTAAGGCCATTCGAGGTTATGAAACCACAAAGTCTAGCATGCTTGCTCTCTAAATATATAAGATAGTTATAAAACTCATATTAGGCATGCTTGTGAGTATTCATAACATATACATGAGACTAACACCCCTTTAGTTGAAAATATGCTTTGTTCATGCTTTTCTAGAAATGTGATACACAAGCATGGTATATCTATGGTTATACTACATGAGTGAGTCTAAGAGTGTCATCAAACATGATCACAAATATCAGATTTTAGTCCTCAAGGTAGCTTGACAATATTCATATTCAAACCTTTCTAGTAGGTTCAACATGCTCATGTTTCTTTACTAATCAAATAAACACAAGCTAAAGGTTTATTTATGCATTTCCAGGTCATGCTAGCATGCTTCAAAAATCAGAATATAAACCATGTAGAAATCATGCAAGTTAGCTCACTAGGCTAAGCTTCTTCTTGAAAATATTTCTAACACAAGGCTTTGGTCATGCTCAAAGGAACTATGTACACTATAACATGCTCGACTATGTGTAAAATCAGTCATGTATAGCATACTAGGTTCACAATTTGCAGAACATGATCTCTAACATAGTTTGTTTTCAAAACTTAAAGTCCAAATCTTCATGTAAACCATATGCCTTTGTTAATCATGCAAATCTATTAGAACATGCCCAACTTAGATTCATGTACTTATACAAACACATTACACATGCTTGCATGCTATTATAAGTTATAGTACTATAACATATTACAAAACATAAGCTTCAACTTGGAATAGAGACTGGCGCAGCTGCGCTACGCCTTAGTATAAATCCGGCGCAGCTGCGCCGTGCCTAGTTCAAGTGTAGAAGGAGTCTACTTGGGCAGAAAGTTGTCCCAACCTCAAAAATTATTCACCAATTCGATTCCAAACAATTATGTATCAGTTTAAACATGATTATATGGTCATATAACAACTTTATAACCAATATCTGATACGTGGACTTTATATACGCGAATCGTTGTCCATTTCATGCTTATTTGTTGCTAATTTCTTGTGTTCATGTTCGTTTTCACTTGTTTTATGTTCTTTTATGTGTAGGATGGTTGTTGCGGAACTTAACGTATGTTTGGAGTCAATTGAGATAATTTGGAGTCAATTGGTGCAAATTTGGAAGAAGTCATGAAGTTCAGGAAAACCATTTAGAATAGACCCTAGATTACCACGGGCGCCTATTTGTCTTGTTAACTCACCAAAGGCGTAGGGTCTTCTTACCAAACTAACAGAATGGTAGCCCACCCAGGCGGGCACATACATACATACACCACGGAAATGGGTGTGTCAATCTATGCAGACTTATGTTGAGCTTGGAACTCTTATTTGACAAGGTTTCTAGCATATTGGATTATAAATGGACTCTACTTGATGGCCAATTTCGTCTGGGACTTGAGTGTTGGACATCTATTACTCATTTAACAACAAATTCAAAAACACACAAGGCACATTACGAAGATCAAATCCAGTTTTTCTTAGCAAGCGTTGGAGGAGTATTTCGAGGAGATTTTCGAGGCGATTGCAATTCTAGGCTACGTGAAGGGTGTTGTTCAATATTCTTCTTCTTAGACTATTATTTGTAATTAAAAGAATGTTTTCAATGATTTATTCAGTAGTTATTTCAGTTTTGATGAACTAATTCACTTTTTAGGCTTGTGATGGATCTCTGAGTGAATCGATGATTTTGTAAACTTTGACTTCCAGTTTAATAATCTATTTCCAGTTTATCTATATTAATTTGAGCATGAATTTATGAATTGTCTGATCAACAATTCTTTGTGGATTTGTATGGAATCGAGAGAGGATATTCGAATCTAGACTTAGTTAATATAGCATGTGTTCATGAATTTTGTGAATAGTAGAGTCTTGATGAATGTTAAGGTAGAGATATGCTTGACATCACATATAATCGGATAGAGAACTTAATCTTAAACCTTCTTTAATTGTAATTCACATAGAGATATAGTGAGTTAGTTGATTAAGGTGTTTAACTTGTTTTTATCTTAATTGTGGATTTAAGTTAATACGGTATTAGTACATCGAGAGGTGGTTAATACTACATTTGTGTTCTTGATTAATAAACTAGGATAGTGAATTGAATTGGAATAAAGGTGTTAAAATCAGAGTGAAGCTTAAGGTGAACTTATAAGTCTAATTCTCCAGTAATTGTGTGAAATTCTAGATTTTGATATTTGTGATTGGTTTGTGGTAGTTTCTTTATTCTTTAAGTTAGTTTCTTTAATTATAATCATTGAGTTGAATAGTTTAATAAAATTAGGATTAATAGGAAATTGGTAATTGTAAGTTAAGTTTATTACTAGTTGATCTCTGTGGGAACGATACTCTACTCATCACTTTATTACTTGTTGTCCACGTATACTTGCGTGTATTGCGTATATATATTTTATCCAATAAGTTTTTGGCAATGTTGTCGGGGATTAAATTAGTATAGATCTTAATATTTTTTTACAATATCAGTTTAATTAATCTAGTTTTACTTAGACATTTTTATTTTTGTTTTGTTCCTCTTATTTCAGGTGTTTGAAGCAGTTTATGCAAACTCGGTCTAAAAATCCAGACTTGATGCCTTTTGAGGATGACATTGAGAAAAGGTTTCAGAGGTTAAGTAAGTGGATCAAGGAAACGAGGCAAGAATTTGAAACATCTGAGAACGAAGAGGAAATGGCGGTACCAAGATCGTAAAACGTTAAGGGACTTTCACCACACATAAGCGCATTTAAATCATGATCAATAAGCATCACCAGGCCCGTGATTGCTGCAAATACATTTGAAATCAAGCCTGGGACGATTCAGATGATCCAGAATTCAGTTCAATTTGGGGGATTGGCTAATGACGATCCGAATGAACATCTAGTCATCTTTTTGGAGATTTGCAACACCTTCAGATATAATGGGGTATCGGATGAGGCGGTGAGACTTCGCTTGTTCCCATTCACTTTATGGGACAAGGCGAAGAGTTGGTTGCATTCTCTACTGCCTGGTTCGATAACTACATGGGAGGACTTAGCTCATAAATTCCTTGCCAAATTTTTCCCACCGGCGAAAACTGCAAAAATGAGGAATGAGATAACAATGTTTGAGCAGCAACATGGGGAGTCGTTATATGAGGCATGGGAGAGATACAAAGAATTGCTCGGAAAATGCCCACATCATGGATTGCCCAAGTGGTATTTAAATGAACACCTTTTAGCTGTATCACATGGGAATCTCAAAACGAGTATTGATGTAGCATCGGGCGGAGCATTCATGGCCAAGAGTTACGAGGAAGCCTACAATTTAATTGAAACCATGGCGGCTAACAACTACCAGTAGCCCACAACAAGAATCACACAGGCAAAGGCGGCTGGGGTTTATGAAGTAGATGGAGTGACAGCTATAAAAGCACAGATTTCTGCGCTGTCCAAGAAGTTGGATGCCATGATAGGGGCTCAAGTATAGCAGGTTACGGTAGTATGCGAATTATGTGCGGGTGACCATCCTATAGATCAGTGCGCAATTAATCTAGCATCTGTCTAGTTCGTAGGTAGCTACAACAGGAATCCGCAGGATATGTACCAAAACACTTATAAACAGGGGAATAGAAATCACACAAATTTCTCGTGGAGCAATAATCAGCAACATCAAGCTCCATGACCGTCATATCCTCCAGGTTTTTAGAATCACTAACAACTGGTTCAACATCAGGAAAGGAAATCAGATTTCGAGGAAGTGGTGTCAAAGTACATAACTAACAATGAGTCAACAATGAAAAATCAAGCAATGGCCATCAAGAACTTGGAAAATCAGATGGGGCAAATTGCCTTAGCACTAAATAACAAGCCACAAGGGACCCTACCAAGTGATACAGAGAGAAATCCAAAGGGTAACCACGAACAGTGTCAGGCAATTACATTGAGGAGTGGAAAACATCTCATGGGTAATAATGCAAAAAATTCAGCGACACCGGAGGAAAAAGTTGATGACAGTAATGTGGTTGTAGGAAACAAGGATGATCATAAGCAAAGTTAGGAAACAAAGTTAAACGATAAGCTAATTGTTTATCCGCCACCACCGTTTCAGCAGAGGGTCCAAAAATAGAAAGTAGATAAGTAGTTTGCTAAGTTTTTGGAACTGTTCAAGAAACTCCAGATTAATATTCCATTTGCAGAAGCCCTAGAGAAAATGCCGAGTTATGCGAAATTCATGAAAGGGATTCTGTCGAGGAAAAAGAAATGGGAAGAGTTTGAAATAGTAGCACTAACAGAGGAGTGTAGTGTGGCGTTACAGTAGAAGTTGCCACGTAAGTTGAAAGACCTAGGGAGTTTCACGATTCCGTGTACGATAGGGAATATGTTTTTCAACAAATGTTTATGTGATTTGGGGGCGAGTGTAAACCTTATGCCATTGTCGTTATATACGTAATTGGGTTTGCACTTTTGAGCCTACAAATATTTCATCATAGTTGATTGGATAGGTCGATTTATATATCCGAGAGGCATAGTAGAGGACATTTTGGTTAAAGTGGATAAGTTTATATTCCCCACGGACTTTATTATTCTAGATTTTGAGGAGGACAAGAACATCCCGATTATCCTAGGGAGACCTTTCTTGGCCACGGGTAGGACACTCATAGATGTACAAAAAGAAGAACTTACTTTGAGGGTCCAAGATCAAGAAATCAAATTTAATGTGTTCAAGGCCATGAAATTCCCTACGGGTGAGGAAGAATGTTTTGGATGGATTTAATTGAGCAAATCATCAATGAAGATATGATCAAGAGTTTGGTCAATGATCCGTTAGAAACAACTTTATTGGGGGATGAAGAGTTTAACAACCCAGAATTTGTGGACTACTTACAAATGTTAGATTCATTGCCACGAGTTAGCTGATTCAGAGCATCGTTTGAACCTTTGCAAACTAAGGAGATAGCCGCAGAAAAACTGAAACTGTCATTGGATGAGCCACCAACATTGGAACTTAAGCCACTCCCTAAATACCTCAGGTATGCATACTTAGGCAATTCAAATTCTTTACCTGTTATTATTTCGGCTGCACTTAACGAATTGCAGGAAGAAAAGTTGCTGAGAGTGCTTAGGGAACACAAATCAGCGATTGGTTGGATGATTGCGGATATAAAGGGAATTAGCCCTTAATTTTACATGCACAAGATTCTGATGGAAGATGATGCAAAACCAACGGTGGAGCAACAACGTCGACTTAAACTTATTATAAAGGAAGTTGTGAAGAAGGAAATTTTAAAGTGGTTGGATGCCGGGATCATCTACCCGATTTTCGACAGTAAGTGGGTTATTTTGGTCCAGTGCGTGCCAAAAAAAGGAGGAATGACTGTGGTGCAGAATGAGGATAACGAGTTAATACCGACAAGAATAGTGACAGGTTGGAGGGTTTGCATGGATTATAGGAAGTTGAACAAGGCAACCCGAAAAGATCATTTCCCGCTGCCCTTTATTGAACAAATGTTAGACACATTGGCGGGACATGAATATTATTGTTTATTGGATGGGCTATAACCAGATAGTCATCACTCCTGAAGATCAAGAAAAGACAACAATTACATGCCCTTACGACACATTTGCATTCAAGAGGATGTTATTCGGATTATGCAATGCACCTGCAACCTTCCAACAGTGTATGATGGCCATTTTTTCAGATATGGTGGAGAAAAATGTTGAAGTCTTCATGGATGACTTTTCGGTCTATGGAGACAACTTTGATACTTGCCTAGGGAATCTGGTCATGGTATTGTAGCGATGTAAGGATATGAACCTCGTACTCAATTGGGAAAAATGCCACTTCATGGTTGAAGAAGGCATAATTTTGGGCCATAAGGTATCAACTCAAGGATTGGAGGTTGACAAAGCAAAGATGGAAACAATCGAGAAACTGCCTCCACCGAGCTCAGTTAAGGGTATTAGAAATTTTCTGGGACATGCTGGGTTCTATAGGAGGTTCATAAAGGACTTCTATAAAATTGCAAATCCTCTATGCAGTCTTTTAGAGAAGGATGCTATTTTTATTTTTGATGAGGAATGCAAGTCAGCGTTTGAATTATTGAAAAAGAAATTGACTACAACCTCCGTGATCGTCGTACCGGATTGGAACATGCCATTCGTGCTAATGTGTGATGCAAGCGACTACGCGGTTGGTGCTATTTTGGGCCAACGTCGAGACAAGGTGTTTCACGTCATATACTATGCAAGCAAAACACTCACAGAGACGCAGATGAATTATACAACCACAAAAAGGAATTATTTGCAGTGGTGTATACGTTTGATAAATTATGGGCATACTTGATCGGGACTAAGGTGATAGTCTACACGGACAATTCAGCGATTTGGTACCTACTAGCCAAAAAAGATGCTAAGCCACGCCTTATACGATGGATTCTCCTACTTCAAGAGTTTGACTTAGAAATAAAGGATAGAAAGGGAACGGAGAATCAAGTAGCCGATCACTTGTCTAGGCAGGTATGAAATCAATGAATCATTCCCAGATGAACAATTATTTGGGATTTCTGCAGAATTTCCTTGGTATGCGGATTATGCAAATTTTCTTGTGAGCAACATTCTTCCACCTGATCTCACAAGACAACAGAAAAAGAAGTTTTTTCATGATGTGAAATGGTACATGTGGGACAACCCGTATTTGTTCAAGTAGTGCACCGAAAAAATGATTAAAAGGTGCGTGCCCTATAGTGAAGTGAAGAATATTATGCATGATTGTCATTCATCTGCATATGGCGGGCATTATGGTAGCGAGAGGACATCAGCAAAGGTGCTGCAAGCCAGGTTTTTTTGGTCTACATTATTCAAGGACGCCCACCATTTTATCAAAAAATGCGATAGGTGTCAAAGGGTGGGCAACATTTCGAAACGGAATGAGATGCCTCTACAAACAATTCTTGAAGTGGAAATCTTTGATGTATGGGGTACGATTTCATGGGACCATTCCCTTTGTCTTTGAACAATCAGTACATTCTACTCGCAGTGGATTACATATCGAAGTGGGTTGAAGCTGCAACACTACCATCCAACGATGCCAAGGTGGTCCTCAAATTCCTATAAAAAAACATTTTTATGAGGTTTGGCACGCCAAGAGAATTAATCAGTGACGAAGGTAGTCACTTCTGTAATAGGTCCTTCATAGCTCTTTTGGCACGGTATGGGGTCAACCACAAGGTAGCTACAACATATCACCCTCAAATAAGTGGACATGCTAAGGTATCAAACAGAGAAGTTAAGAAAAATATTGGGTAAAGTAGTAAATCCGAGTCGTAAAGATTGGTTACTTCGATTGGATGATGCATTATGGGCATACCGGACTGCATACAAGACACCAATCAGGATGTCACCATATCAACTACTGTACGTGAAGGCATATCACTTTCCAGTCGAGTTATAACATAAGGCTTATTGGGCGGTTCAAAAACTCACTTTCGATCAAACAGCTGTAGGGGAAAAGAGACTACTTCAACTGAATGAGCTTGACGAATTTCGCCTTCACGCCTATGAGAACTCCAAATTATAGAAAGAAAAGGTAAAAAGATGGCACGACTAGAAAATTATGCATCGAACATTTGAGTCGGGTCAATCAGTCCTCTTGTTCAATTTACGGCTACAATTGTTCCCAGGAAAGCTTAAGTCGAGATGGTCGGGACCATTTACTATAAAACAGGTATTCTCTCATGGCGCCGTTGAACTCTACAGTCGTAATCCGTTAGAAACATTCAAGGTCAACGGTCATCGTTTAAAGAACTACTGGGGTGACGAGGCCAACACCGATGTCATCGCCATCACATTGGCTGAAATAACATGAACAAGAAGTAGTCAGGTTGAACGACTTAAAATTAAGCGCTAATTGGGAGGCAACCCAATTTTTAGTTTATTTCTCGTATTTTCCATTCATATTTGTTAAAATATAGTTTTTATTAAATTACTAGGTAGTAGCATATAAAAAAAGTCTTGTTAATCTCTACATAATACATTATATTATCAACAATCCACTAATGCTCATGTTTTATATCTTATAGGATGGAAAAAGGATCATTGAGTGAGTTACATAAAGCAAAGTTGAGAAAAACAAAGGAAACTAACAGTAGGCATGCCCGTCGGGTGCGGGCCCAAAATGCACTACAACCCCCGCCGGGGTAGGGGTCTCCCAGATTTTTAACAGAACACTAGCTTCATTGGGCTAAGCTTCAGAACGCCCCCATATATATACTCCACCGGATCTTGATATGGTGTTTACAGAAAATCAACATAATGCTTTTAAATCTATACACCCATGGTATCTGATTATAAAATTACATTAAATAGAGGGACTATCAGATATAATTCTTATAGATCCAAAATTCACAGTATCCCATAACAGATGTCAATTCTTGAGAGAACTTTTACTGTGTTTGGATACCCTCACTTGGATATATGAACTGTATCTGCGACTAGAGTCTATCTATCCAAAATTCAGAGTATTAGCAATAACATGAACAGTCCATATTACTAATACCCTCACCCAGATGTATAGTCTAAGCCAAACGAATTTATACTATTGTATCGATAGTAACTATCTATCCAAAATCCAGATTATCAATAACAACATGAACATTCCATGCTATTAATACTCTCACTCAAATAAATAGTTCCCAAATTTGTGCATCTACAGGTTCTGATGTACCTTTAAACTCAGGTGGTCCAACTAATTTAAAGTCTTTAAAAGTTGTGTTCTAGTTCACAGGTCTATTTACAACTCCTAACATAAGGTCTACTAACTACTGGGTAGAATTATCATCATTCATTTCTCTTTGGGGTCTTCTGGTTGGTGGCATGATTCTATATAAACCAATAAAATTCACATAAGAATTTGAGTAACACAACATATTATTTATTTCATATATCATAATAGTATTACACAACAACTTCATAATTAAACATACTACTTTTTACAAAGTACTAATTACATTACAAACTTTGAATGCTTCTTTATTATACTAATATAAAGCATTCAACCACCTATGCTACTCTCTAGAATTCATTGATATCATGAAAGGAATCTTAGATCATGTGACAAACCACATATCGATCGATGAGATAAGTCGCCATCTTCTCCTCTAGGACATCGAACTACACGTTCTTTGCAAATCATTAAAAGTATCTCGAACACCCGAGAGATGTTTTAAGAAGTCTTGACCGAATTTCCTTTCCGCCTTCTCGCATGGTGCGGTTGTACTTTAAGTCGTTGACTATGTCCCGTCTCATGTTGTAGCATTCCCTCACTTTATATACTTCTAAACCTCATCTTATTACCCTCATGTTCGTTATTTTCAACGGTGATGCCATTGCCTCATCACGCTCATCTATTCTCATTTATCGTCCCTCGCCATCGGATCCTCCTCTTACTCAACATCTAACAATTGTTGATCATGAAGTATTTCCTCATCTTACGCATCACCGGTTTCATGTATGACTCTATTTGTGGTGGATTATTGGCTATTACCATTTCCTCAAAGATTGGAGTTGGCCATCTATAAAAGAAAACTCCTTTAATCATCGTATAGAAATTTACACAACATAATAATTTTAATGTTATATTTTATGTGTACTTTTAAAATTTTTACTGGACTCGAAGACTATATACTAAGATTTCTCTTCCTTATATCTATAGCCTTAAAGCTCGATAATTAAAATTAGTAACGCCCCCATATCTATACTCCTACCAGATTCGATATGGTGTTTATGAGAAAATTAACATAATGCTTTTAAATCTATACACCCATGGTATCTCGATTATAAAATTACATTAAATAGAGGGACTAGCAGATATAATTCTTATAGATCCAAAATTCACAAGATCCCATAATGATGTCAATTCTTGAGAGAACTTTTCTTTGTGTTTGGATACCCTCACTTGGATATATGAATCAGATTCGCGACTAGAGTCTATCTATCCGAAATTGAGTATATCGCAATAACATGAGCAAATCCATATTACTAATACCCTCACCCAGATGTATAGTCTAAGCCAAACGAATTTATACTATCGTATCGATAGTAACTATCTATTCGAAATCCAGATTATCAATAACAACATGAACATTCCATGCTATTAATACCCTCACTCAAATAAATAGTTCCCAAGGATCTCAACTAGATTTGAAGAAGTCTAATTTTACATCTATGTATGTAAGAAAACACGGTTGCGAAAATAAAGATGCTATATATATATATATCATAATATTAAGATTCGATTACATGATTCTCATAACGAGTTCTTATTACAAGGTATTCAAACAAACAAGAATATAATCTAATCTACGTAGGGACGCTTCCCTTCATCTACTCCAAAAGTTCCAGGATTACCATCTAAAACTGCAAAGGGAATAATTTGCAAGGGTGAGCTATGACATGCTCAGCAAGTTTTATATTTATAACAATATAGGGTTTGAAGAAATATAATAGTTCAAATTTTGATTGATAGTTGTACCATTTCCGAATTTCTAATTTCAACCATTTCTGGAATTTTCTTTATTTCTGTTAGTCACACAGACTTAGAAATTTTGTTCAGATATGAGATAGGGGATCAGCTTATTCAACATCTTAGGAGTATGCATATCATCCTACCAGTGCTCAAAATACACTAAATGTTAATATATGAATTGACTAACTTTTAATCCCTTACGGGATACCCAACTTCAGTATAAGATGTCTTACCAAAACAATTTGGTTTGACTCAACAGTTTATGCTCAATAAAAATTATCATATGAATAAACAATTCATTTCTTAGTTATGCTAGAGCTATAACAATAACTTTACAATAAAAAGGTAATTCAATTGTAGGTGTAGTATATTATATCAACAGAATATCAAGATAAAAATCTTGTTCAGTGAATAAACAAGGTTTAATAAATTTGTTTTATAAGAAATTTAAGGATAGAGAACTTGCCTGAGCGTAGATCAGTCAAGTTATGCTATTCAATCGTTAATAAATATCTACAAAGTTCATATATATAAATCTAACACGTTAGTATTGATAACAATACTCAATTATAACATTTATATAATATCGGGTTAGATTAATTGGGTTTGGTGTTTAATACCTTTGATAAATGGACTAAAATTTATTTATAAAATTTAATTATCCTTTATAATACTTTTTTAGAAATTTTAAAGTATTTAAAACATTTTTTTATTTTTAAATCAATTATTTCTATTTATAAGTAATTAATATTTACTTAAAATTTTATAAAAACATTGATTATTATTTTTAAATAATTTATATTCATTTATTATAATTTTTATATCATTAATAATATTTTCCTATAATTATTTAGTATTTATAAATAATTATTCTAATTTCTTTATTAAAAGTTAATTATTAATAATATTAAAATAATATAAAATAATTATTGAATTTATGTAAAATATTAGAATTTATTTATAATAATTTAATATAATTTTCAAAACTATTTTTATATTTATTTAATAATTATTTCTAATTTATTTTTAGAAAAATAATTTCTATGTATCGCTAAAGCCCTTCAGTGACAGAAAGTGTCGCTGTAGGTGTTCTTGAGTTTTCAGGCGCAGTTTGGCGTGGTTAGAGTGATTGGTTTGACCATTAATTATAAGGCTACTGCTAATGAATTTTGGTTTGTTCAAGAGTTGATGTTGTAGTACTCATACAATAGTATAATATGAAATAAATTTTAGACTTTAACCTACATATAACAAGAAGTTATAGAGGCTCAAAGTCACTGTCAGAACTGTTCTTGAGTTTCTGGGTAACCCGAGCGAAGTCATAATTTGGTCAGCGGTTTTTGTGGCTTAAATATCTTTGATTATTTGTATTTGATGTGTGTAATGTTTGTTGTAACATGTAGTATATATGTCAGGGTATATATATATATATATAACATTAACATGAACAAAGCATAAATCTAAGGTCTCTAATTATGCTGGTTAAAGTACAACCAAACGTTGTTCTTCGTGTTCTTCAGTTTTCTGGAAAACCCAGAAAACTTAGTCAAGCTCGGTCAACGACTTTTGACCATTAATTCCAGTAAACCTATACGTTGTTTGTTCAATTAAAGATCATAGATATGTAGTAAATATAATAGAGTATTGATCTATAACAAAAACTTACAAAAATAACAAATAAAAGACGATTAAACAGATTGGTCAAAGTAGCCAGTTCAACTGTTCTTGAGCTTTTTGGGTAACCCAAAAAACTGCAATCCGTGAACGGTCAACCCACTTTGACTGTTTATAACTTGAAATCTGTAGTTCAAATGAACCTGTTTTCTTTTCCAGATTAAAGACCTACTAATAGGCTACAAATACCAAACAATTAGCGGACCAAAACATAAACACATATGAATCTATAGGCTCTAACATTAGACTGTCAGACTTAGTTTTTCAAAATTTCCAGATTTCTTAAAACACTTAATTAAGGCATCTAGATGTTATGAAAATGTGTTGTACCAATCTAACATACTTTTTAACATACTAATACATAATTCTAAACATTTAAACAACAAATCTAACATAGGATCAAAGAGCTAATTATGAACTAGGGTTTGTACCTTTTATTGAATAATTTTTGATTCTAGCTTCTGATGTTGTTGCTGCTATCACCCAGGCCTGATTTGGTAGGTTTATATGTGTATCAAGGCTTAGGAATTTTATGAGTTTGCTTAGCCCTAAGGTTCTTATTTATAGAATTCTTCAACTTGTCTTTTTGGTCATTTTTGAGCAACTTGCCTCTACAAAGATCTGATCTGATCACTATGGTGATGCTTGGGAGTTACAAGCATGTCATGTGCTTCCTTAGAACTTGCAATGGCGACTCTTAACCTCCTTGTGAGCTAGTTAGGTTTGTTTAGTAGCTTAATTAGGCTTTAATCTTCACTAATCTTGATTAAGATTTTTTTTCTAATGATTAGGAATGTTAAGTAATGTTAATTAGTACCTAATTGAAGTTTACTTACCATGATTTGGTGTTAAGATAATCTAATTAGGGTTTAATTAGCTAATTAGGGTTTAATTTATAAATTAGGGTTAGGGTTTCGCTAATTAGAGGTTTTAATCTAATTTCTCACTAATCCTAACAAGCACGACAAAGCGTTTTGTCAGTGTAAGCACGACAAAGCAACTTGTCAAACTAATTTTACCGAAAAGTCCGAATATAAAAAAAAAAATTAAGCATGATATTTTTTGGACAAAAATTTATTTGGTCAAATTTGTAAAACCAAGTATATATTAACACTTAACACATTCAGAACGGAGAAATTTTATTTATATAATAGGATTTTATATATACGAGTCTTATTAGGGTTTTGGGTTTTTACATTCACCCCCACTAATAAGAATTTCGTCCTCAAAATTACAGTACAAGTTAAGTAAATAATTGAGGATAATTCTCGCGCATTTTGTCTTCAAGCTCCCATGTAGCTTCTTCAACGTTCTGATTCCTCCAAATTACTTTGACCGATGCTATCACTTTATTTCTCAGGACTTGCTCTTTACAGTCGACGATCTGCACAGGTTCTTCTACATAAGAAAGATCTTCCCCTATTTGGATTGGCCTATATTGTATAACGTGTTTATAATCAAGTTTATATGGTCATAATACGGACACATGAAACACATTATGAATATGATTTAACTCAGGAGGTAGTGCTATTTCATAAGCAACTTCACCAACCCTTCTCAAAATTTCAAAAGGTCCAATGAATCTCGGACTTAATTTTCCTTTCTTGCCAAAACGTATCTTGCCTTTCCAAGGAGATACTTTCAAGAATACGTGACTTCCTATATTAAAGTTTCGTTGTTGACGATGTGGATTGGTGTATTTTCTTTGTCGATCTTGAGATGCTTGTAATTGTTGACGAATAATTCTGATAGTTTCAGTTGTTTGTTGAATTAACTCAGGTCCTAACATTTGTCTTTCCTCGACTTCATGCCAACATAAAGGTGTTCTACATTTACGCCCATATAAAGCTTCATAGGGTGGCATACCTATGCTAGCATGATAACTATTGTTATAAGAAAATTTGACTAAGGGTAACTGATCTTCCCAACTTCCTTTGAAGTCTAGAATACAAGTTCTCAACATATCTTCTAATGTTTGTATGGTTCTCTCACTCTGTCAATTAGTCTGAGGATGATAAGCTGTACTTAATCTTAGTTGTGTTCCTAAGTATTTCTGAAGGCTTTTCCAAAACTTAGAAGTAAATCTTGGATCTCGATCTGATACTATGGACACAGGTACTCCATGCCTAGAGATAATTTCATTGATGTAAAGTTTGGCAAGGTGATCTTGGTTATGTGTAATCTTAATAGGTAAAAAGTGAGCTGATTTTGTTAAACGGTCAACTATTACCCAAATGGCATTATGGCCCTTTTGTGTAGCTGGAGGACCAACAAAAAAATCCATAGTTATATGTTCCCACTTCCACTCAGGAATTGGTAAGGGTTGAAGTAAACCACACGGCTTTTGATGCTCAGCCTTAACCCTTTGACACGTGAGACATTTACTTACCCATTCAACTATTTCTCTTTTCATGTTCGACCACCAAAAGTGTCGACTTAAATCCTTATACATTTTTGTATTGCCAGGATGTATGACAAATTTAGAATTACGAGCTTCGTTTAAAATTTCATATTTTAAAGCTTGGTCTAACGGAACCCAGATTCTATTTTCATATCTTATTATTCCATCCGTATCTATTCTAAATTTATTATACTTATCATGTGTTGAATTATATTTGAACTTTTGACATTCTTCATCCTTCTCCTGTATCTCTTTAACTTTATTAAGCAGAGATGAAACTCCTTCTAAAATATACAACTTTTGGGTAGATGTAGTTGGACATTCCACCTCAATTTCTAAATTTTCAAAGTCTTTTATTAACCTATCATTGGTGGTTAAAACATTCAATTTTTCCTGATTCTTTCTACTTAACGCATCAGTTACAACATTGGCTTTATCGAGATGATATAAGATTTCACAGTCATAATCCTTTATCAGTTCTAACCATCGTCTTTGTCTTAAATTTAGTTCCTTTTGTGTAAAAATATATTTTAGACTTTTATGATCTGTATATATCTCTCACTTCTCCCCAAACAAGTAATATCTCCAAATTTTTAGAGCAAAAACTACCGCGACTAACTCTAGGTCATGAGTAGGATACCTCTTCTCAAAATCTTTGAGTTGTCATGATGCATAAGCTATCACTTTCCCATGTTGCATCAACACACACCCTAAACCTCTGTGTGATGCGTCACTATTTACTACAAGGCCTCCTGTATCATCTGATAAGGATAACATCTTTGGAGCCATGCTCGATTCGCTTCTTCAACTCTTGGAAGCTTTCCTCACATTTATATCATCGGACATATTTCTTTGTCTTTCGAGTTAAATTGGTTAATGGGATTGCTATTTTTGAAAAATCTTTTATAAACCGTCGATAATAACCCGCTAATCGAGAAAACTTCGTACTTACATTGGAGTTGTTGGTTGTTCCCAATTCACAACCGTTTTTCGATCTTATTTGGATCTGGATATTCCATTCTTATCAATTACGTGACCTAAAAATTGAACTCTCTTCAACCAGAATTCACACTTGGAAAACTTTGCATAAAGTTGTTCCTTTCGTAATATCTCTAATACGACTCTCAAGTGTTCAGTATGCTCTTCCCGTGTTTTCGAGTATACCAAAATATCGTCAATAAACACCACAACAAATTTGTCCAAGCATGGTTTAAACACTCGATTCATTAAATCCATAAATGTTGTCGGTGCATTTGTTAATCCAAAAGTCATTACAAGAAACTCATAATGTCCATAGCGTGTCCTAAACACTGTTTTTGGCACATCCTCCTTTCTTACCTTTAATTGATGATAACCTGTTCTAAGGTTAATTTTTGAAAAATGTTCGGCCCCTTATAATTGGTCAAACAAGTCATCAATCCTTGGTAAAGGATATTTATTTTTAATAGTTAACTTATTTAGCTCCCTATAGTCTATACATAGTCTCATAGTTCCATCCTTCTTCTTTACAAACAGAACTGGTGCTCCCCAGGGTGAAACACTAGGTTGTATGTACTTTTTATCTAAGAGTTCTTATAATTGTATAAGTAACTCTTTTAGTTCTATAGGTGCCATTCTGTATGGTTCCTTAGAAACTGGTGTCGTTCCTGGTGCAAGATCAATGACGAACTCAATTTCCCTATCTGGAGGAAAACCTGGTAAGTCATCCGAAAATACATTAGGAAATTCCTTAACTATAGGTATTTGATCTAGTTTTACTCCTTTCTGTCGAGTATCAACTATATAGGCCAAATAACCTAAACAACCCTTTTTAAGTAATCTTTTACTTTTGAACTATAGTTAAACATCGAGATTGCTTAGGTGAACAACTCTGGTTGAACACTACCTTTGACTTGAAAGCGGTCAAAAGGTTTATACATTTTGATGACAATCAATCATCG
Organism: Panax quinquefolius; assembly: GCA_020205615.1. Lineage (NCBI taxonomy): Eukaryota > Viridiplantae > Streptophyta > Magnoliopsida > Apiales > Araliaceae > Panax > Panax quinquefolius. Next base: position 74,571,631 of record CM035152.1, on the reverse strand, counting down.
CGTTATGATTAACTAACCAATCCATTCCTAAAATTACATCAAATTCTCCCAACTGAATTGGTATCAAATCTACCTTAAAATTATGTCCTTTTATTACCACACTACTGTTAGGTTTGTAAAATTCATGTGCGCAATCAAATTGCATAAAAAGGTTTGGAAGCGTGTAAAATCAGAGTTTAAAAAATTTACAAACCATATACCCAGATCACCCTTTATGCATAATTATTAATTAAACGAAAAGATAAAGAATAAAATCATACCCTTGAAGATCGAGCTTCCTCAGGTACAAGTTCACCTCCAAATCCTTTCGCGTTCAACTTGAATCTACTGGGGTTTTGTTCCTTCCTTTGATCAACGTTAGCCACCCAAATGTTTGGCCTCTAGAGGTGATCCACCAAGGAAGAAGAAAATTCAAGAAGAAGGGTGGTTGGCTAAACCTAGTTTTTTCTATCTCTATAGAAAAGGTGTACTCTCCCAACAATTGGAATTATGTCGTATGTTGAAAAGTTAACAACCCATTACACCCATAATAAGACTCCTCTTATTAATAGATGTGGGTAACCCACCTTAACAATTAAGGAATTGGGTTTTAATTAATTAATTCTTTTAATTAATTAAGCTCCCCTAATCTTATTAGGGATAATTAATTAAACTCCTTTAACTAATTTTCCTTCCTAATCCAATTAGGAATAAATGAGAGTACTTATATTAAATTAATTCCTAAACTCTTTTAGAAATTAAAATAATTGTAATTGTAATAATATTAATAAGACTCCTCTTATTAATTTATATTTAATATTTCTAAAATATTAAATAATAAATATTAAGCTATTTAATTCATTCTATCACCATAGATTAAATTAAATATACTTAACATATTATTACGATTATGCCATTAACTTCTTAAATAATTATTCTTCCTTTTATGGTGTGACCCTTTAGGTTCTCCATATTAAACCGGTTGTGAATAAATCAATTAGAACAATTCTAATCTTATTTAAATAAATAAATTAAACAATTAATTTATTTAAATAAATAATATTTATTCTATAATAGGGATAAGCCTCCTAGCGATCAACGACTTTCCGGATAATATAGATTTCAACAATAATCATAAAAGAACCTTTGAGTAAATAGTTACCGTACAATTCAATCCTTCCACCATACAATGTCCCAATTAAATATAAGGCATGGAATTCTTTGTCAAGTCTTATTTTATTTAATTATATGTATTTCGATCCTTAAATGCACAACTCCAAATAATGCAAATTAGAAACTCCTTTCTAATTTCATTACGCCTTGCCAAGGACTCTTTGGGTTGTCATTTATCGAATCACATAGGACATTTCTCTTCTTTTATTAGAAGTGGTAGATTCTTTATTGATCATACATTATCTCCATGTACAACTTATTATATCCAAGCATACCCTTTGATATACCCTAAGGGTCTTAAGGAATAAGTCAAAGTATAACTCATCATACACAAGATACTATGATGATCTCAAGTCCAAGGATCACTTGTACTACTATCACTTCAGGAATTCCTATTGACAGGAAAATAAAACTCCATTAGGTATTCCTTAGCGAGCCACGTTCAGTGAACTTATTCTCTAATAAGCACCTACATACTTGCTTTAGTGTCTCCACACAAATGATCATGAGATCAATCATCCTCATCCAATGAGCAAGCAACGTATGTACCAATCTATCCGGATTCACTAATCCCCAATTTAGTAATCCAACGATTGGGAACTATTTTAGTTTTAAGCTTTCTAAGAATTTAGATCTCATTAGAATGATCATCATCATTATTCTAAAAGCATTGCTTAAAACTATGGGTTTATCACATATTATAAAAACAAAGATCATGTAGATAATTTAAAAGCCTTTAATAAATTAATACCTTTTATTAATAAATGAATAAGATTGTTACAAAGTATATGCTTTATCATCAAACATGATTGGCTTGTGTGCATACTACTTTCAATCTCCCACTTGCACTAAAGCCAATCGTCATGGTATCTTATACTCTTCTTCTCTAAGTGACGATTATCCTGCTGTTGGATAAGCTTTAGTTAATGGATATGTAATGTTGTTCTTGAGAGTCCACTATCTCTATAGTGATTTCCCATCTTTCAATGATTCTAATAATCAAATGAAAGTGCCACAACACATGTTTAGATCTAAGATGAGACTTAGGAACTATTCCTAGTTCTGTAATGAACTTTTAATCCAAACAATCAACTTGCAGCTTCATTTATAGCTATATACTTTGTCTTTATCACTAAACCAACAACTCTTTGCTGTTTGGAACCTTTTCAATTCACTGCACCACCGTTCAAGGTAACACTTTACCTTAAAGTGGACTTTCTGTCGTCTTGGTCTGTTTGAAAAACTTGAGTCTGTTAAGCCCTCTAGTTTTAATTCAGACCCACCATGAATATGATCACATCCTTAGTGTCGGTTAAGCACTTTAAGATGTTTTCAGCGACTCATAGTGAACTTCTCCATAATATGACCGATCAACATCGGGTCTCGTATATTTCATTGCATACATGATTGTCACTCATGCGACCTCTTTTCGAGAGTGCGTGGGGACTATTAAAGAGATACACTCCATAGCTCATCGACATGAGACATCTCTTGGAGTTTGCCATGCTAAACGACTTTAACATCAAATGAATATACTTTCCTTGGGTTAAGTCGAGCATCCTCTTAAATCTATCTATATAGATTTATATCCCCAATTAAGATACTCTTCCAAATCATTCATGGAGGAATGTTTAGACAACTTTATCTTTACTGATTGTAGCATTGGTATGTTATTCCTCATCCGTAGTATATCAACATATAGTACTAGGAATGTCACGATGCTCCCACTGTCCCTTTTGTACACACTAGAAGTTTTACCTCATCGAATGTAACTCTGGATCATCATCTTCTATGATGCGTACCTCATCATCATCATCCATGATGAATCCATACCTCATAGGTATCTTCGGTATTATTCTAGACTTACGATTCGGTTGTGGTACAATGGAAGTCATCTACGAGTTCCTCTTATTTGACTTATAGTGTTTTGTGGTTCTTGAACTCTTCAAGATCTATTATCCTCCCACTAGCCCTTTCAATGATAAACACTTTTATCTTAGAAGGCAGCGTGTTTCGTAACAAACACCTTTTACTAAGTAGAATTATAGAACATATACCCTAAACTTACTTTAGGATGTCCCACAAATACATACATGTCAAATCTTGTCCCAAGCTTATCCTTTGAAACCTTTTTCACATAAGTTTGGACAACCCTTATCTTAACACACTTAAGATTAGGAATCTCCCTATCCATAACTTTTATGGAGTCTTGGAAATTTGGATTTTGAGGTTACCATTTTAAGTAGATATGCACCCATTTCTAGGACATGATCCTAGAAGGATTTGGAATGTCAGTAAAATCATTATGGACCACACCATGTCCAACAAGGTGCAATTTTCCATTCGGATACATCAATCAATTATTGCGTGATCTGGAGGCATCCATTAATGAGAAAACCATTTGAGATGATCTAAAAACTTATTGCACAAATATTTATTCCTTGATCTAATCAATGAATCTTAATACTTTGCCAATTTGTTTCACTTTCAATTCTTTGAACCTTTCAAATAATTCACACTTGTATTCAACAAATACATACATTAAACTCTTTGAATGATCATCTCTTTTCTTATACTAGTTTGTTCAATTTACAAAATAATTTTTCATGTAAGTCAGTATACAAAATTTATTAAGTAATATTCCAGTTCTATACAAAACATTATTATTATAAATAGAACAACAATTGTACTTAATTATAATACCAAAAATTTTATTATCCAACAATAAAATGGAAATAATATTTCCAACGAGAACTGGAATACAATAACAACTTATTGACTTAATAGACTTTCCCGTAGGCAGTGCTAAACTATAAGTTTCTATGGCTAATGTTGCAACCTTTGCTTCATTTCCCACACATAGGATCACTTATACTTGTTTAGCTTTCTACTTCTGTTTGGTCCCTTCATAAATCTATATTTATGATAACCAAAGTCGGTATCCAATACCCAAGTAGAACCTTGACTTAAAGAAAAATTTATTTCAATCATGAACAAAAAGCGTATTATGGCAAAACTTCACTAAGCTTCTTTGGTTAGCCTCTGCAAGAAGTTTCTTGCAGATTTCTTTCCAAATGTCCGGGCTTATAGCGGTGGAAGCAAACTCCTTGCTTATCCGTATCGATTTTGTTCTTATTATCCCTTGTTTATGCCTTTATTATTTACCTTCTTTGAATCGTTCTTCTTTTCAGAAGATCCTTTGGCCTCTACCAGTAAGACTCGGTCTTTCTTGGCTGAAAAGTGACTCTCAACATTTTTCAACATGATAAGCAAATCAGCGAGGCTGGTATCTAGCTTGTTCATATGAAAAATTCACAACAATTGTGAAAGGAGTCCAGGAGTGAGTGCAAGATCAAATCTTGGCTCAACTCTCCATCCATGACAAAACCAGTTGTCCTAATTGATCAATCAAATTGATTATGTTAAGAACTTTTGTCTGTACTAAAGTGCCATTGGCCATTCTAGATCGGAAGAGCTCCTTAGATATCTGATATCTATTTGTCCTACTTTCCTCACCATCAACTACTTGATGTGCAGGAATATAGTAAGAGCATCCATAGTTTCATGTCGACATCAAGCTCGTTACTCATGGATGCGAGCATGATGCATTGAGCCAACTGTGCATCATTTTGTCACTTTCTAAAAGTGGCAACGTCTTCCTCAAAGGCATTGTCTGCAACCATTGTAGGGATAGGCGTATTAAGGACATAAGATAGCTTTTCAGCTATGAGAACTATTCTCAAATTCCTTAACCAATTCGTTTAATTCGGTCTGGTTAATTTAGCATCTAATATGCTTCGCAGTGATAGTAATTTTAGACATTGTAAAATTCTATAAATGAATTTGTAATTAACAACATTTTAACATACATTCTTTTATTAATTACCAAAATAATTTAGGTCTTGTTTTAAATTGGTATCTCCCACTATTTTCTTCAAACTATATTACCCTCACTTATATAGTTCGGCAAAATCTAATTAAAGATTTGCTAGTGAGAATAAGGATCCCATTTCAAATGTATATAGCCTTGTGGTGACACAACAAACTATATATAAATAAATAGGTAGACAACTTTTGTCAATTACATCAACTATGCAACTCCTTATATTTTGCCTCTTAGATTATTTTGATCAAGTGGTGGCACATCCGAATTAAAATTATCCAAGTTAAGTCCGACCTAGCACTCCATATATTCAAAAAAGAAAAATATCATCCTTGTGGTGACACAACAAAACAATATTGTTCAATTTTCTTTATAAGCATCAAATGTGATAAATTAACATCTTAAATACTTAATACTTGCCTTGTGGTGACACAACAAACTCATATTAAATATTTAATACTCTATTAATTTTATCATGCTAGAAGGCGACGTTTGATATTCCAAATATCTTTGAACGCTTAGGACTTAATATATAAAATTGAGGGGTTTGTTATTAATTTGTCTCATCTTGTTTAGCAGCACATACATATATATATATAAAATACGCGTCATATTAATGAACATGCTGAAGCATGTTTGCATAATATATATATATATATAGTATAAGCATGCACATATAGAATACTATATTCTACCCGGATTGATTATGGACTTTTATTCTAGTTTGGTTCACTAGAGCCACCAAGTGAACCAAAAGGTCAAACTCCCTAGGGGTGCAAGAAATAATATTTAAATATAACTATTACATTTAAACCGGGCCCCATTACAAACGGGTCTCCAAGCGCTCCTTGCTCCTTGATCTCCAATTTTTCAAAATTAATTCTAACTATTCCTATTACAAAACTATTTAAAATAAATAGAAACCTTGATCGCAAAGCCGAGGGAAGTACATAGGAGGAGATAGAATTTATATTAAGAAAAATTAAAGAAGACGAGAATACTGCAGACCCCATTTAATAAAACCCATACATTCATGCATCCAACTAAAATAAAATCCAATCGCATTGGTCATTGATAGTCCATAATCAATCCCATTTATTATCATACACATCATCATATGCATCAATAAATAACATTCATCTTATGAATAATAAACATTTAATATATATATTGATATCATTTAATGGGCAAATTTAGTAAGTATAAAATCTAATTTTTGAATCAAAATAAACTCCTTTATTTTAATCCAAATTTAAATCAAAACAAAACTATTTTATTTTAATTTATCCAATTTTGAATAAAATAAACTATTTTATTTTAATCAAAACTTTAATCAAAATAAACTCCTTTATTTTAATTAATTATGGAATCCAATTCCATGTAATAAAAAAATCTTTAATTAAAATAAACTCTTTTATTTTAATTAATTATGGAATCAATTCCATGTAAAAAAAATATCTTTTATTAAATGAAACACGGATATTCTTTCCTATTCACAAATAAACTCTTTTATTTTGAATAATATGAAATCTATTTCATATCTAAATAAACTCCTTTATTTAAGGAAAGATGGATTTACTTTCCTATTCACAAATAAACTCCTTTATTTTAGGAAAAATAAAATTCAATTTCAACTCCAATTAGTTATTATGGAATCCAATTCCAACTCTAATTAGTTAGCATGAAATTCTAATTTTAAAATTAAAATAAATCTTTTATTTTAATATTAAAATAAACCTTTTATTTTAAAATTAAAATAAACTTTTACTTTAATAATAAAATTATTAATATATATATATATAATAATAATAAAACAAAAGTTATTATATATATATATAATAAAACCGTTATTATATATATATAATAAATAACATTATTATCATATATATAATATATTCTTGTCCCATTTCCTTTAGTAATCTATTCCGGTTATTCTACATAATCCGTGACTTCAGTCTTCATGCCCAGTGAAAAATGAAAACCGAACAAATCAATATATATGAAATTTTTCACGTGGGCCACGTTATTATTTATATATTGTAAAACCAAAGATTTCATGTGAATTAAGCATGATTCTTTTAAAAATGGCATGACCTGCTGGCCTTTTTATTTTAATTATAAACTTTTAATCTTGTATTCCGTGAATCCATTCAGCCTTCGATTTCCGTGCATGCTGAATTTTTTTTTTTTTTTTTTTTAAATTTTATATAACAAAATTATGCCCAATTAAATTGTTCTAAACACATATCACATATTAAATTAAAACAATTAATAATTCGCATAAAGGTTTGGCTCTGATGCCACTGTTAGGTTTGTAATATTCATGTGCGCAATCAAATTGCATAAAAAGGTTTGGAAGCGTGTAAAATCAGAGTTTAAAAAATTTACAAACCATATACCCGGATCACCCTTTATGCATAATTATTAATTAAACGAAAAGATAAAGAATAAAATCATACCCTTGAAGATCGAGCTTCCTCAGGTACAAGTTCACCTCCAAATCCTTTCGCGTTCAACTTGAATCTACCGGGGTTTTGTTCCTTCCTTTGATCAACGTTAGCCACCCAAATGTTTGGCCTCTAGAGGTGATCCACCAAGGAAGAAGAAAATTCAAGAAGAAGGGTGGTTGGCTAAACCCTAGTTTTTCTATCTCTATAGAAAAGGTGTACTCTCCCAACAATTGGAATTATGTCGTATGTTGAAAAGTCAACAACCCATTACACCCATAATAAGACTCCTCTTATTAATAGATGTGGGCAACCCACCTTAACAATTAAGGAATTGGGTTTTAATTAATTAATTCTTTTAATTAATTAAGCTCCCTAATCTTATTAGGGATAATTAATTAAACTCCTTTAACTAATTTTCCTTCCTAATCCAATTAGGAATAAATGAGAGTACTTATATTAAATTAATTCCTAAACTCTTTTAGAAATTAAAATAATAATAATTGTAATAATATTAATAAGACTCCTCTTATTAATTTATATTTAATATTTTAAAATATTAAATAATAAATATTAAGCTATTTAATTCATTCTATCACCATAGATTAAATTAAATATACTTAACATATTATTACAATTATGCCATTAACTTCTTAAATAATTATTCTTCTTTTATGGTGTGATCCTTTAGGTTCTCCATATTAAACCTAGGTTGTGAATAAATCAATTAGAACAATTCTAATCTTATTTAAATAAATAAATTAAATAATTAATTTATTTAAATAAATAATATTTATTCTACAATAGGGATAAGCCTCCCTAGCGATCAACGACTTTCCGGATAATATAGATTTCAACATTAATCATAAAAGAACCTTTGAGTAAATAGTTACCGTCACAATTCAATCCTTCCACCATACAATGTCCCAATTAAATATAAGACATGGAATTCTTGTCAAGTCTTATTTTATTTAATTATATGTATTTCGATCCTTAAATGCACAACTCAAATAATGCAAATTAGAAACTCCTTTCTAATTTCATTACCTTCGCCAAGGACTCTTTGGGTTGTCATTTATCGAATCACATAGGACATTCTCTTCTTTTATTAGAAGTGGTAGATTCTTTATTGATCATACATTATCTCCATGTACAACTTATTATATCCAAGCATACCCTTTGATATACCCTAAGGGTCTTAAGGAATAAGTCAAAGTATAACTCATCATACACAAGATACTATGATGATCTCAAGTCCAAGGATCACTTGTACTACTATCATCACTCTGAAATTCCTATTGACAGCAAATAAAACTCCATTAGGTATTCCTTAGCGAGCCCACGTTCAAAGTGAACTTATTCTCTAATAAGCACCTACATACTTGCTTTAGTGTCTCCACACAAATGATCATGAGATCAATCATCCTCATCCAATGAGCAAGCAACGTATGTACCAATCTATCCGGATTCACTAATCCCCAATTTAGTAATCCAACGATTGGGAACTATTTTAGTTTTAAGCTTTCTAAGAATTTAGATCTCATTAGAATGATCATCATCATTATTCTAAAAGCATTGCTTAAAACTATGGGTTTATCACATATTATAAAACAGCATCATGTAGATAATTTAAAAGCCTTTAATAAATTAATACTTTTTATTAATAAATGAATAAGATTGTTACAAAGTATATGCTTTATCATCAAACATGATTGGCTTGTGTGCATACTACTTTCAATTGAGAAACTAGGTTGTATGTACTTTTTATCTAAGAGTTCTTATAATTGTATAAGTAACTCTTTTAGTTCTATAGGTGCCATTCTGTATGGTTCCTTAGAAACTGGTGTCGTTCCTGGTGCAAGATCAATGACGAACTCAATTTCCCTATCTGGAGGAAAACCTGGTAAGTCATACGAAAATACATTAGGAAATTCCTTAACTATAGGTATTTGATCTAGTTTTACTCCTTTCTGTCGAGTATCAACTATATAGGCCAAATAACCTAAACAACCCTTTTTAAGTAATCTTTCTGCCTAAACTATAGTTAAACATCGAGATTGCTTAGGTGAACAACTACCGTTGAACACTACCTTTGACTTCGAAGCAGTCAAAAGGTTTATACATTTTTGATGACAATCAATCATCGCGTTATGATTAACTAACCAATCCATTCCTAAAATTACATCAAATTCTCCCAACTGAATTGGTATCAAATCTACCTTAAAATTATGTCCTTTTATTACCACACTACAGTTTCTGTATATGGTCTCAACCGGAATTATTTCATTATTAACAATATCTACGCAGAATAGTTTGTCTAGATTTTCACATGGTGTATTCAAGTTTGTAGAGAAATTTCTAGACACAAAAGAACATGTAGCACCAGAATCAAATAACACATATGCATTTAAAGTGTTGATAGGGATGATACCTGTCACACGTTCTGTGAAGTAACAGCATCCCTCACCGATATATTAAATGTTCTTGCGGTAGGTCGACTCTGAACCCCAACTGCAGCTACTGTTGATTGATTATTCTCTGGTATTTTAACCCCTTTTCCTCCTTGATTCCTAGGTTTGGGACAGTTCCTTGAAAAATGGTCTAAGGAACAACAATTAAAACATTTATTTTTCCTTGGAAGAGGACATTGTGGATAATACTGTCCCGACTGTCCACAATTAAAACATTTGTTATGAAGGCATTCTCCCTTATGTTTCTTACCGCAATTAGGATAAGGTTTAATATTATTATTACTAAATTATTGTTAGTATTTCCTATCTTTTTCCCTGGGTTGTTAGAAAAAAATTATCCCATTTATGTTTGTTATTAAACCCACCTGAACTGGGTTTTGTCCTAATTTTTCCTTTTCATTCTGACTTCTCTTGTCCTGATGAAATTTAGTAAGACTGTCATTCTCACTTTCGACTATAGTGGCTTTCTCTAGTATTTCAAAGAAAGTTTTTATTTGAAGTCTTCGACAATCTACTCGAATCGAGGTTTTAAACCCTCCACGAAACCTACGAGTCTTTCTAAGTTCGGTGGTTACTTGATGAGGAGCAAACACTGGACGATTCATTAAACTTAGGCGTGTCTTTGGGTTACAAGAAGATCTCCTTGTTTCAAGTCCGTAAATTTTATTTCCATTCGGTTTTTCAGGGATTGGAAAAAATAGTTTTCAAAGAACAACTCTTTGAATCTATACCAAGGAACAATTTCAGTTTCTACCCAACCTTTGGTTGATTCCCACTAATAATTAGCCTCACCCTTCAAGAAAAAGGTTGCAAAAGTTGTCTTTTGGTTATTATAAACATTGGTTACTAGGAAATATTTCCCTATCTTAGAAATCCAAATTTGTGCATCTACAGGTTCTGATGTACCTTTAAACTCAGGTGGTCCAACTAATTTAAAGTCTTTAAAAGTTGTGTTCTAGTTCACAGGTCTATTTACAACTCCTAACATAAGGTCTACTAACTACTGGGTAGAATTATCATCATTCATTTCTCTTTGGGGTCTTCTGGTTGGTGGCATGATTCTATATAAACCAATAAAATTCACATAAGAATTTGAGTAACACAACATATTATTTATTTCATATATCATAATAGTATTACACAACAACTTCATAATTAAACATACTACTTTTTACAAAGTACTAATTACATTACAAACTTTGAATGCTTCTTTATTATACTAATATAAAGCATTCAACCACCTATGCTACTCTCTAGAATTCATTGATATCATGAAAGGAATCTTAGATCATGTGACAAACCACATATCGATCGATGAGATAAGCCGTCATCTTCTCCTCTACCGGATATCGAACTACACGTTGCTGCAAATCATTAAAAGTATCTCGAACACCCAGAGATGTTTTAAGAAGTCTTGACTGAATTTCCTTTCTGCCCTTCTGTGCATGGTGCAGTTGTACTTTTAGTCGTTGACTATGTCCTGTCTCATGTTGTAGCATTCCCTCAGCTATATCAGCCCTAAACCTCATCTTATTACCCTCATGTTCTGTTATTTTCAACAGTGATGCCATTGCCTCATCATGCTCATCTATTCTCATTTACTGTCCTGCCACTGGATCCTCCTCTTACTCAACATCTAACAATTGTTGATCATGAAGTATTTCCTCATCTTCTGCATCACTGTCTATGTATGACTCTATTTGTGGTGGATTATTGGCTATTACCATTTCCTCAGCATTGGAGTTGGCCATCTATAAAAGAAAACTCCTTTAATACTGTATAGAAATTTACACAACATAATAATTTTAATGTTATATTTTATGTGTACTTTTAAAATTTTTACGGACTCGAAGACTATATACTAAGATTTCTCTTCCTTATATCTATAGCCTTAAAGCTCTGATACCAAAATTGTAACGCCCCCATATCTATACTCCCACCAGATCTCGATATGGTGTTTCTGAAAAATTAACATAATGCTTTTAAATCTATACACCCATGGTATCGATTATAAAATTACATTAAATAGAGGGACTAGCAGATATAATTCTTATAGATCCAAAATTCACAGTATCCCATAACTGATGTCAATTCTTGAGAGAACTTTTACCGTGTTTGGATACCCTCACTTGGATATATAGCAGATATACATGACTAGAGTCTATCTATCCGAAATTCAGAGTATCAGCAATAACATGAACAGTCCATATTACTAATACCCTCACCCAGATGTATAGTCTAAGCCAAACGAATTTATACTATCGTATCGATAGTAACTATCTATTCGAAATCCAGAGTATTAATAACAACATGAACAGTCCATGCTATTAATACCCTCACTCAGGTAAATAGTTCCCAAGGATCTCAACTTGATTTGAAGAAGTCTAATTTTACATCTATATATGTAAGAAAAAACAGTTTGGAAATAAAGATAAATATATATATATATATATATATATATATATATATCATAATATTATGATTCGATTACATGATTCTCATAACGAGTTCTTATTACAAGGTATTCAAATAGACAAGAATATAATCTAATCTACGTAGGGACGCTTCCCTTTATCTACTCCAAAAGTTCTAGGATTACCATCTAAAACTACAAAAGGAATAATTTGCAAGGGTGAGCTATGACATGCTCAACAAGTTTTGTATTTATAACAATATAGGATTTGAAGAAATAAAACAGTTTAAATTTTTCTGATAGTTGTACCATTTCTGGATTTCTAATTTCAACCATTTCTGGAATTTTCTTTATTTCTGTCAGTCACATAGACTTACAAATTTTGTTCAAATATGAGATAGGGGATCAGCCTATTCAACATCTTAGGAGTATACATATCATCCTACCAGTGCTCAAAATACACTAAATGTCAATATATGAATTGACTAACTTTTAATCCCTTACGGGATACCCAATTTCAGTATAAGATGTCTTACCAAAACAATTTGGTTTGACTCAACAACTTATGCTTAATAAACATTATCATATGAATAAACAATTCATTTCTTAGTTATGGTGGAGCTATAGCAATAACTTTACAATAAAAAGGTAATTCAATTGTAGGTGTAGTATATTATATCAACAGCATATCAAGATAAAAATCTTGTTCAATGAATATACAAGGTTTAATAAATTTGCTTTATAAGAGATTTAAGAATAGAGAACTTGCCTGAGCGTAGATCATTCAAGTTATGTTATTCAATCGTTAATAAATACCTACAAAGTTCATATATATAAATTTAACATGTTAGTATTGATAACAATACTCAATTATAACATTTATATAATATCGAGTTAGATTAATTGGGTTTGGTGTTTAATACCTTTTATAAATGGACTAAAATTTATTTATAAAATTTAATTATCCTTTATAATACTTTTTTAGAAATTTTAAAGTATTTAAAACATTTATTTTGATTTTTAAATCATTTATTTCTATTTATAAGTAATTAATATTTACTTAAAATTTTATAAAAACATTGATTATTATTTTTAAATAATTTATTTTCATTTATTATAATTTTTATATCATTAATAATATTTTTCCATAATTATTTAGTATTTATAAATAATTATTCTAATTTCTTTATTAACAAGTTAATTATTAATAATATCAAAATAATATAAAATAATTATTTAATTTATGTAAAAATATCAAAATTTATTTATAATAATTTAATATAATTTTTAAAATTTATTTTTAAAAAAATAATTTTTGTCGGTCGCTAAAGCCCTACAGTGACAGAAAGTATCGTTGTAGGTGTTCTTGAGTTTCAGGCGGCAGTTTGGTGGTGGTAAGGTATTTGGTTTGACCATTAATTATAAGGCTACTGCTAATATTTTTGGTTTGTTCAAGAGTTGATGTTGTAGTACTCATACAATAGTATAACATGAAACAAATTTTAGGCTTTAACCTACGTATAACAAGAAGTTATAGAGGCTCAAAGTCACTTTCAGAGCTAGTTTTTGAGTTTCTGGGTAACCCAGAACAGAAGTCATGGTTGGTCAACGGTTTTGTGGCTTAAATATCTTTGATTCTTTGTATTTGATGTGTGTAATGTTTGTTGTAACATGTAGTATATATGTCAGGGTATATATATATATATAACATTAACATGAGCAAAGCATAAATCTAAGGTCTCTAATTATGCTTGTCAAAGTACAACCAAACGCTGTTCTTCGTGTTCTTCAGTTTTCTGGAAAACCCAAAAAACTTGGTCAAGCTCGGTCAACGACTTTTGACCATTAATTCCAGTAAACCTATACGTTGTTTGTTCAATTAAAGATCATAGATATGTAATACATATAACAGAGTATTGATCTATAACAAAAACTTACAAAAATAACAAACAGAAGACGATTAAACAGATTGGTCAAAGTAGCCGGTTAAACTGTTCTTGAGCTTTCTGGGTAACCTAGAAAACTGCAATCTGTGAACATCAACCCACTTTGACTGCTTATAACTTGAAATCTATGGTTCAAATGAACCTGTTTTCTTTTCCAGAATAAAGACCTACTAACAGGCTACAAATACCAAACAATTAACGGACCAAAACATAAACACATATGAATATATAGGCTCTTTCATTAGACTGTCAGACTTAGTTTTTCAAAATTTCCAGATTTCTTAAAACACTTAATTAATTCATCTAGATGTTATGAAAACGTGTTCTACCAATCTAACATACTTTCTAACATACTAATACATAATTCTAAACATCTAAACAACAAATCTAACATAGGATCAAAGAGCTAATTACGAACTAGGGTTTGTACCTTTTCTTGAACAATTTTTTATTCTAGCTTTATGATGTTGTTGCTGCTATCACCCAGACTTGATTTGGTAGGTTTATAACTGTATCTAGGCTTAGGAATTTCGTGAGTTTGCTTAGCCCTAAGGTTCTTATTTATAGAATTCTTCTAGTTGACTTTATGGTCATTTTTGAGCAACTTGCCTCTATAAAGTTTTGATCTGATGACTGTGGTGATGCTTGGGAGTTACAAGCATGTCATGTGCTACCTTGAAACTTGGAATGGTGACTCCTAACCTCCTTGTGAGCTAGTTAGGTTTGTTTAGTAGCTTAATTAGTCTTTAATCTTCACTAATCTTGATTAGGGTTTTGTTTCTAATGATTAGGAATGTTAAGTAATGTTAATTAATAACTAATTGAAGTTTACTAACCATGATTAGGTGTTAAGATAATTTAATTAGGGTTTAATTAGCTAATTAGGGTTTAATTTACAAATTAGGGTTAGGGTTTTGCTAATTAGGGTTTTTAATCTAATTTCTCACTAATCCTAACAAGCACGACAAAGTGTTTCGTCGGTGTAAGCACGACAAAGCAACTTGTCAAAATAATTTAACCGAAAAGTCTGAATATAGAAAAAAAAAAATTAAGCACGAGGTGTCAAGCACGACGTTTTTCGGACAAAAATTTATTTGGTCAAATTTGTAAAACCAATTATATATTAACACACAACACATTCAGAACGGAGAAATTTTATTTATATAATGGGATTTTGTACATACGAGTCTTATTAGGGTTTTGGGTTTTACTGGCTTTCTAAGCCTTGCACCCCTCACCGGGGCGGGGGTCCTCAACTTCAAATTACAGTAGCTATGTTCATTTGGCTGCTTTAAGTTTAGCACCTTCTAACACCCATTGGGGGTCCCAAACTCAACAGACTGATGCGGCAGTTATGTAGCCTCTTCCCAAGTCCAATACCCCACAACTTCATTACAATTCTAACCACCACCCACTACCACCACTTCTACTCCCCACTACTTCCATAACTCCATTAATTCCCCCACCTCTTCACTCCACCAATAGAATTCATTCTACCACCTCTATATATTACCACATCTCCAACCATATTTCTCACACAAATTGAAGTGGGCATTTCTAGAGGATACTCGAGAGCTAGAGAGGGTCAAATTGAAAAGTTCGAGGGAGAGCTAAGGCAACACAAGCAAGAGAGAAAACATGGCTTCACAACCAACATCGAAACGCCAAAGGGGAGAGAGTTCAAGGTCGTCACAACCAACCCGGACCTTCGATCGCTGGAAATTTATGAGTGCCACCGCCGCCGCCCTGTATGAATATATGCTCACCAAAGCCCTTACACCGGAGTGGGGGTTGGCACCGGATCCTAGTGATGGGGAGATGATGCCTCAAATCTATCAAAAGGGGTGGACAAAATTCACCGAAGAGCCAGAACACGCTGTGGTCAACATTGTCAAGGAATTCTATCCAATCGCTGAGGATAAAGCTCCATTCAACGCGTTTGTGAGGGGTCATTTGGTTCCGTTCAGTGCCGATGCAATCAACACCTACTATCAACTGCGGGTACCTCAATATGCTCATCTATGAGATTCTGATCTGGACTATGAGGAAATAATCATGGAGATGACAAAGTCGGGAACAACTTGGATCAAAGGTCGAAAGGGAGGCACAATGTTCCATAGCAAGGACCTTAGCTGGTATGGAAAAGTTTGGTATGCATAACTATGCGCTAAACTGTATTCGTCCCAACACACCTCAGACGTGACCAAAGAGAAGGCGTTACTACTGCAATTGTGCAAAATTTCATCATCGACGTCGGGGCCATTATCTGTTTCTCCATCTTCGGTGTTTACGTGGAAATTTTTCAAGCGGCTTGCCACACCCAGCACTTATATGTGGGTTGTGTCGTCAAGCAGGGGTGTGATGGTCCGATGATGAGCTCACATAGATGCCGCTTGCATTGCTAGATTCCAGAATGATAGCGCGATATTTTGCACGGGCATGAGGCGATTCACACCCGCGTGGACTGGGCTTTATTTTTTCGTCAGCTTCAGAAGACGAAGTTGATGATACAGAGATGTCGGCGGATGATGATGAAGCTATGGGAGATCAATGGGCAAGGCAGGTACCGCAGACCGAGGCAATATCTAGTCCTCAATTCCTTGATTTCCAAAATCAAATGAATGCACACAACAAGGCAGCACATCGGGAAATGCGGCGACTTGCATTAAGGTAAGATCATATGTTTGATGCTATGAACGCATCTTTCACCTCACTCAACACAACCCTTAAGAGTTTTAACCCGGCGGCCCAATTTCCATTTCAGCAGCCCGTGTAAATGCTGAGGTTTCCACCGAGTGATTCAGACGAAGAAGATCAACAACCACCTCCTCAGACTTAAGCGATAGCAGGGAAGTCCTCACGTACTTAATTTTGATTATTCATCCAATGAGGACATTGTATTATTTATGTTTGGGGGATTTAAATTCATGTTTGCATGCATATGTAATACTTAGGTTTAAATTTGTCATCTTAATTCCAGTTTTCATGGTAATTAGGTTTTATAATGTTGCATATAGGTTAAGTGCATAAATAGTAGCTTAAGTTATTTTTGTGATTGCATTGTGTTTAATTATGTCATGATCGCATTTTATTTGTTATCTATAAAAATAAAAATAAAAAATTAGTTAAATATTGTGTTTGCATATGTCCAACAGTGTTATATTCCATGTTATTTGTGGGCCAATGATGAAATTGATAACAAGTTAACCAATACAACATTGATTATTAGAATTGTGATATAATTTCTGTTATGAATCGAATCTTTTGCTCGTTTAAAACTGGTATAAAAAGGTTAGCACGATTAATATAATCTTTGTTGACTGCTTAGCTCAAACTGATACATAAGTAGCTTCTAAAGGATAATGCTAGAGTAAATGAGAAAACGACAAGGATAGGCAGTAAAGGCAAAAATTATGCAAGAACCTAAGTTTGGGGGATTATATGTGGGGTACATAAGCTTTATAAAAAAAAGAAAAAAAAGTGTATATATCGTGACTAGTCTTGTTTCGGGGTCTTTGTTACTTAAGCAAGTACGCCCGAGGGGATTATCTTTACACCTAGCGCCCTAAGGTCTTTTATGGTCTGGGAGTCGTTGGTTGAAAGCTCGCTAAGGTGTAGCAATGTTAGCCTAATGGAATGGGACATTGCACAGTCATGATTAAAAAAAATATGAATAAAACGGGAAAAAGCAAAAAGGCCCCGTGGAGAAAAAAAAAGAAGAAAAAAAAAGAAGAGAAAAAAAGAAATTATATATAAATAAAGTATAAGTGCCCTATGTGAACCCCTGGAAGTAGTAATTGCTTAGTTTTAGTTGGAACTTGTCTATTTTTGGAATTTTTAAGTTTGTACTGTATGATTCCTTCAAAGAAATTGATTATGTATTGAATTTGAGTCTGTAGCAGTTATCATGGATGTTAATCACACACGCACACTATACCAGTGATGATGGGTTAAGATTTGAGGATTAAAACGGAGTTGTGGATTGGTTTTGATAGTTAATATTATAGAGTTGCTTGTTTCTTTGAGGTTGTTAAGATAATCTTGATTCTGCGATACTAATGGATTCGAAAGCATATAAATTAGATCATATTCATTTCATTTCATTGCATTTCATAGCATGTAGTTGTTTTATGCTCGAGGACTAGCACAATTTAAGTTTGGGGGATTTTGATAAGTGGATTTTATATACGCGAATCGGTATCCATTTCATGCTTATTTGTTGCTAATTTATTGTGTTCATGTTCGTTTTTACTTGTTTTATGATCTTTTATTTGTAGGATGGTTGTTGCGGAACTTAACATATGTTTGGAGTCAATTGGTGCAAATTTGGAAGAAGTAATGAAGTTTAGGAAAACCATTTAACAGAATAGAACCCCGCCGGGGCGGGCCTATTTGCCTTGTTAACCCCCGCCGGGGTGTGGAGTCTTCTTACCAAACTAACAGAATGGTAGCCCGCTGGGGCAGGCCTGTTTAACACATACACCCCTGCCGAGGCGGGGGGGTGTCGAATTCTGCAGACTTATGTTGATCTTGGAACTCTTATTTGACAAGGTTTCTAGCATATTGGATTTTACATGGACTCTACTTGACGGAGAATTTCGGTTGGGACTTGGGTGTTGGACATCTATTACTTATTTAACAACGAATTGAACAACACACAAGTCACATTACGAAGATCAAATCCAATTTTTCTTAGCAAGCGTTGGAGGAGTATTTTGAGGAGATTTTCAAGGCGATTGCAATTCTAGGCTACGTAAAGGGTGTTGTTCAATATTCTTCTTCTTAGACTATTATTTGCAATTGAAAGAATGTTTTCTACGATTTATTCAGTATTTATTTTAGTTATGATGAACTAATTCACTTTTTAGGCTTATGATGGATCTTTGAGTGAATAGATGATTTTGTAAACTTTTATTTCTAGTTTAATAATCTATTTCCAGTTTATCTATATTAATTTGAGCGTCAATTTATGAATTGCCTGATCAACAATTCTTTGTGGATTTATATGGAATCGAGAGAGGATATTCGAATCTAGACTTAGTTAATATAGCATGTGTTCATGAATTTTGTGAATAGCAGAATCTTGATGAATGTTATGGTAGAGATATGCTTGACATCGCATGTAATCGGATAGAGAACTTAATCTTAAACCTTCTTTAATTGTAATTCACATAGAGATATAGTGAGTTAGTTGATTAAGGTGTTTAACTTGTTTCTATCTTAATTGTGGATTTAAGTTAATACGGTATTAGTACATCGAGAGGTGGTTAATACTACATTCGTGTTCTTGATTAATAAACTGGGATAGTGAATTGAATTGGAATAAAGGTGTTAAAATCAGAGTGAAGCTTAAGGTGAAATCATAAGTCTAATTCTCCAGTAATTGTGTGAAATTCCAGATTTTGATATTTGTGATTGGTTTGTGGTAGTTTATTTATTCTTTAATTTAGTTTCTTTAATTATAATCATTGAGTTGAATAGTTTAATAAAATTAAGATTAATAAGAAATTGGTAATTATAAGTTAAGTTTATTATTAGTTGATCTCTGTGGGAACGATACTCTACTCATCACTTTATTGCTTGTTGACCGCGTATACTTGCATGTATTACGTATATAGATTTTACCCAACAATACCCAACCTTATTAACATCCAATTCCATAAAATCAAGAATTTGAAATTTTAAATTCAAGACTCCAAATATTTTAAAAGAGAATGAAATTGAAGCAAGGAAGAGAGGTTATACCTCTGCAAAAGAATGGACCTGCTAGTTGAACTCCCATTGTCCTAGAATACTTGAATGCTCCCAATCTCACACCTTGATAATTCTCAGCACTTGCAAAAATGGAAGGATAACTCATACTTATAGGAATACTCAATACTCAAACAATGACATTCTCCCCCAAATCAAACTCATGGATGAAAGGATTGTATGAAGGGTAATGAGTAGTTGGTAATTGGTTGGTGATTTGCATCATGACCACCACTCCCCCATTATCATTAGCTAGGAATCTTGGAATGAAAATAAAGAATATAGGCCTTAGCCTTTTGTTCTTACACGTGACTGAGGATTTGGAAGTAAATGGGACTCTTAATTTGAGACAACCCAATATATCTCAGCATTCTTGTATACTCCTACTCATTCTCACTCTTATGTTATATTTTAATACACATCTCAACCATATATTATAACCTAATTTCACAATATGACTTAACATTTCAAGGCAATAGATGTTATGCAACATACATATAATCCATGTACATTTTATCACTTTGATACATTTTATTAAAATGATAGTTTACAATATGCTCATGGTATATTATTTTAATACATACCCACATACATATTGTCACATAGATAATGTATTTATAACATATAGTTCCAATATCTTTACTCACATTTCATCATACAATATAGTTTTATAAGACTTAATATATAGACATGTAAATGTCATCGCACTATATATAGTATAATTTTATATGCACATGTAGTTAATAACTTATTTATTTATGTCAAATAAATAATTTATTCACACCAATATTAATTCATCCAATCATCATTGATTAATGTAGTTATGGATCATTATTTATCTATATAATTCTTATTATACTTTTATAGTTATGTTGAAAACAATAATAATCACATATTAATTAATTACCAAGTAATCAATTTTCTACTACAACCATTATCAATTAATTAATATAACAATTAACAATTAATATTGTGTTGGTTTGTTAATATTCTAACCTTTTTGTTTTGACGATGACTTAATTATGTGGACTAATTTGTTTATTGTGAAATTTCAGGAAGTTGATGAAAAGGTTATTATCAAAGACTTTGAAGATTTGAGTCTTAAGAAAAATATGTAAGGTCATTGCAAATACTTAATTTTTCAATATAAGGCTCTAGGACATTTTATGTGTGCATTAAAATGTGATTCAATATTTTGTGTATGCCTAAATATGTATACATTGCTAACAGTTATTAAGAGAACTGAGAACTGATTTTATATGCTTAGGATGCATGCGTAAGAATATTGTCCGAATTAATTGAATTTTACATGTGTAATATTTGTGTAACACGTGTGAAAGAATTCATGTATTGGAAAATTAAATGTTGTTGGAATGTGTTGGCAAAGATATGATTACTCTGAAAAAGTGGGTTACATGTATATATCTTGGAAATATAAGATAATCATTATCTTGAATAGTTGGTTCATATTTCTCTCCTATTTTAAATGCTATTCATTGCTTCGGTTGAAATATTAGTGGCGACAGACTTTATGAAATCATAATTAATAAAAGTATTAGATAAGTCTAAGCCTATTGAGTTATCTATCTGACTTGGTCTCTTTCTAGTTTATCACTAATAGAGTCCAGCATTTACTTAATAACCGAAGTCAATTGAATTTGTTATTGGAACATTATGCAAGGTTTATCTGTGGCAAATGTAATTATTTAACAACGGAACAGTGTTGAATCAACGGTAATATTTTTTTGGGCTATAAAAGAAAATGTGTACGGTGATGAAAATACAACACTTACAACACTAGAATTAATTATTGCACTCATATACTTGAAAAGCTACTCCATTATTCTTGGTGCAAAAATCCCAGTTGTTGTGCGATTATATCCAGATTATTTATCAGCTATTTTTGTGAGCTTAATATTGGTGATATCTCTCTCTTTTACTACTTGATCATTGCATTCATTAGTTGGGCCTTGCATTGTTAAATTGTTTATTTGCTTTGATCATTAGACCTCTATATTTGTAATCTTATATTTTTAGACTAAGTGTTATCTAAAAGACTTTAATCCAGGTGGATTAAGGGTTGTTTACAAACAGGTTTAAGGAAGCATATGTGCTTAAGGGGTGCATTGGTGCACAAGGAGCAAGAGTGCTCAAGTGAATTATTGTAATTCAATTTTAAACAGAATCTGTTTTGTAATAAGAGTTATTTAAAGAAATAAAAGTGAGTCTCCAATACTAGTTGGTATTGGACATGGACTAGGCTATTATTATAGAGGGTAATAGCTGAACTACGTAAAAAATCTTAGTGTTATTCTTATTACTCGCTTTACCTTAATATCACTCAAGATAATTAATTTGCTTAATAACTAGAATTTAATTATTTGTTTTATCTTGAGATATTTTGTTAACACCAAGTATTCTATTTGACTTATAAATTCACCAAGATATTTTCTTAAATAAAAATTCAATTCGGTAGACCATATTCATTCAATAAGCTGCATTCATTAATATAGTTGGCTATATTCAATAGTTTGAGTTAAAGTTTAAATTGGTCATAGTTTGTACCCACACTTATTCAACCCCCCTTCTAAGTGTGTCTTATCTGAATTTCATTTGGTATTAGAGCTTGGCTCTATTTACTTGGTCTTAAAGGTGACTTGTAGGGAAAGATTCTGACATGGCACAGTTCGGGAACAACAATCAAGAAGGTCAATCAACCAATAGACCTCCTTTCTTTGTATGGGAATGAGAAAATTACAAACGGAAATTCGAATGAGGATCTACCTTAAAAGAGATCCTTGGGAATGGTGGGTTATGGAGAACGGACCAGTTATTCCAAGAAAAGATGACGGCACTCCAAAGACTTTGCTAGAGATGGACTCAACTAAAACTTTCATCGTTTCCTATGATTCAAGGGCTATGAACACACTACTTAGTGGTATGGTATAGTCTGAGATTGACAAAGTGTCCTCATGCAACACAGCTAAGGAAATTTGGGACACTCTAGTGGTGAGCCATGAAGGAACATCAAAAAGTCGAGAAGTTAAACTAAGCATGCTCATGCATGATTATGAAATGTTCAAACTCGAGAAAGATGAAACTATAAAGATGGCTCAAGCAAGGTTTCTTGTTCTTCTGAACTCCTTAAAGTTACTGGACAAATCTATTCCACAAAGTGAGATTAACCGTAAGTTACTTCGGGCTATGCCCAAGAGGTTTGCCTCTAAAATCACTACTCTCCAAGATTCCTCTACTATATCTACTATGGATACACTAACTCTTTTTAGTGAACTTGAGGAATATGAACATCATTTAAAGAGGTATGATGATGAAGACGAAACTCCTCGAAGGAAGGTTTTAGCTCTTAATGTAGGAAATGAAGAAGAGCTTGATGATGATTCTGATGAAGAGATAGCCATGATGTCAAGGAGACTCAAAGGACTTCTACAAAGGAAGAATAAACGAAAGTATATCTTCAACTCAAATAAAGGCAAAGGAAAGCAAACTGAGGAGACATGCTTTGAATGTGGACATCCAGGGCACTTCAAGAAGGACTGTTTTTAACTAAAGAATAAAGGAAAAATAGGATACAAGGATAATAAGAGAAACAAGGCACTGGTCACTTGAAGTGATGAAGAAGAATCTGAAGTAGAGGTCGACGCCAAGGATGAAATAGCTCAAGTATGCTTCATGGGAATAGAAGGTGAATCAAACAAGGTATCTAATTTAGAGTTTAATTCTTTGAAACAAGAGAATGATAAACTAAAAGAAAAGAATGCATATTTGAAAGACTTAGCAAACATTAATGGGTGAAGTAGACTCTTTAATAGATGAAAAGAAAGATATTGAAAAGGAATCTACATGTAAAGAAGAAAAGGTTTGCTAAAATTGATTATTTAGATAATTATAACAAAATACTTTTCAAT
Organism: Panax quinquefolius; assembly: GCA_020205615.1. Lineage (NCBI taxonomy): Eukaryota > Viridiplantae > Streptophyta > Magnoliopsida > Apiales > Araliaceae > Panax > Panax quinquefolius. The sequence continues at coordinate 74,547,642 of CM035152.1, read as the reverse complement.
AAGGTAAATTCTTTGAATAATGAAATCCAAAAATTAACTAATGAACTAAAAATGAGAGACGTGTATATTGACGCATTTAGTGATAAATCACCTGTTAAAACCTTTCCTAATAACGAACTTCAAAAAGAAATAGATTCACTAAAATCATCCGTTGCTAAATTCGTTCAAGGTGAAGAAAATTTGATTGTCATATTGGGTAAACAAGGACCTAGTTTTGAAAGACAAGGAATTGGTTATAATCCATGTATAAAAAGGGTAATATGAAAATGCTAAAATCAAAATCACGTTTTAAATTAAATTATTGTTCACCCTTCACAACGTGTAGAAATTGTGGTATTAAAGGTCATTTGGACATAAACTGCTTTAAGAAAAATAAGATTAAAAAGGTATGGGTTAAAAAGGATGATTTACCTGCAACTAACATAAAAGGACCCAAAAAGATGTGGGTACCAAAAGGATGAATTATTTTTTCTTGACAGGTATGTCTTAAGGCAAGGGTTCCATCTCAAAAATGGATTCTTGATAGTGGATGCTCACGTCACATGACTGGTGACAAGACAAAGTTCGTGGAGCTAAAAATCAAGAAGAAAAATGGTACAATTACATTTGGAGATAATCGAACCTACGAGATAATCGAAAAAAGTAAAATAGGAAATGGTAAGGTAAATATTGATAATGTACACCTTGTTAATGGACTTGAATTTAATCTTATTAGTATCAGTCAATTAATAGATATTGGTCACCAAGTTAGTTTTGAAAAAGAAAAATGCACTATTTCTTATGGTACTAACAATGTTATTCTAGTTGCACAAAGAGAAGGAAATATATATACTATTGACTTTGAGCAACAGGATGAAGAATTATGTCTTGCATCTGTGCAAGATGAGGCTAATTTGTGGCACAAGAGGATCGGACATGATCACATGGATTTAATCAAGAATTTATCCTCAAAGAATCTTGTCAAAGGGTTGCCAAAAATAAAGTATGAAAAGAAGGGAATTTGTGTTCCTTGTCAACTCGAGAAACAAGTAAGAACATCATTTACGACAAAGAACATGGTATCAACTTCTTCTCCCTTACAAGTACTTCATCTTGATCTTTTTGGACCAGAAGGACATCCTAGTATAAATGGTAAGTTTTATGCGTTTGTAATAGTAGATAATTTTTCTAGATATACATGTGAGGACTAAAGATGAAGCATTTAAGGAGTTTGAGAAATTAATCTCAAACTTGTAAAAATAAGAAGTGATCATGGTACTGAATTTCAAAAACTTTATAATATTTTGTGATCAAAAGGGAATCAGTCTTGAATTTTCAGCCCTTAGAACCCCTCAACAAAATGGAGTTGTAGAAAGAAAGAATAGGACATTACAAGAAACATCTAGAACTTTATTACAAGAAAGTAAACTTCCTAAGAAGTTTTGGGCCGAAGCTGTAAACACGTCTTGTTATGTTTTGAATAGAGTACTTATTCGTCCAATCATTTTGAAAACTCCTTATGAACTATTAAATAATAAGATTCCTAATATAAGTTATTTCAAAGTTTTTGGATCTAAATGTTTTATTCTAAATACTAGTGATAACCTAGGAAAATTTGATGCTAAATTTTATAAAGGAATTTTTATTGGGTATTCACAGAATAGTAAATCATGTCGTGTATTTAATATTAACAAGTTGTGTGTTGAAGAATCTATTCATATTACTTTTAATGAAACTCATAATGATCTTCCAAAAGAAAGAGATGAGGATGCAGGTAATTTGGAGATATTAGTGAATCCAGCACACCGAAAAAATCAATTCAGCCAATCAAATGGACAAATCCTGCAAGGTGAATTGGAAAACCCATAAGAAGTGGAACAAAGAACAACACAAGAGTCTGAAATTGATATCTCTCAACAAGAAGAAATACATAATGTGCAAATGCCAAGGACTGCAAAATATCTCAAAAACCAGCCACCTGAAAACATCATTGGAGATATAAACAAAGGAATCACTATAAAGAGAGGATTACAAAATTAATGTGCTTTTTCTGCATTCGTATCACAAGTTGAACCAAAGAATGCTAAGGAAGCTATCCTCGATGAAAGCTGGCTAATGGAAATGCAGGAAGAAGTCCAGTAATTTGAACGATGTCAAGTCTGGGAACTAATGCCCCCTCCTGAAGATGTTTCTATCATAGGAACAAAATGGGTATTCAAGAATAAACTTGATGAGCATAGAACTATTACTCGTAACAAAGCAAGACTAGTAGCTCAGAGATACAATCAACAAGAAGGGATAGACTATGAAGAAACTTATGCTTCAGTTGCTAGACTAGAGTCCATCCGCATCTTGTTAGCATTTGCATGTTACAAGAAGTTCACACTCTATCAAATGGATGTAAAAAGTGCCTTTCTCAATAGATACATCAATGAAGAGGTATATGTAAAATAACCTCCTGGATTTGAACATGAGAGGTATCCAAACCATGTTTACAAGCTCAAGAAAGCTCTTTATGGACTAAAGCAGGCTCCAAGGGATTGGTACGAAAGGTTGAGTAAGTATTTACTTTCAAATAACTTTACTAGAGGAAAAATTGATTCTACATTATTTATAAGGCATGAAAATAAAGGTATTATTATTGTACAAATATAAGTAGATGATATAATTTTTGGTGCTACTAATGATTTCCTCTGTGAGTGGTTTTCTAAGTGCATGCAAAAAGAGTTCGATATGAGTCTAATGGGAGAACCTAACTGCTTTTTGGGGCTTCAAATCAAGCAAACAAAGGAAGGTATATATGTCTATCAATCCAAATATACAAAAGAGCTGCTTAAAAGGTTTGGTTTTGATGGATCAAATTCAAAGGGTACACCAATGAGCACTTCAATAAAGCTTACGACTGACGAAAAAGGTATAGATGTGGAAGTAACTAAATATCGAGGTATGATTGGATGCTTATTATATTTAATTGCATCTAGACCAAATATTATGTATAGTGTTTGTTTATGTGCATGTTTTCAAGCAAAACCTAAGGAATCTCATTTACAAACTGTCAAACGAATTTTTAAATATTTAAGTGGTACAATCAATTTAGGATTATTTTATCCAATCTGCAATCATTTTGAACTAATGGTGTGACGCCCCCAAAATTAGGTATACGTCACCCATCTTGGGTCGCCACTTACATGGTACATAAATTCAAATACAACTTACTAATATAACTGCTGTAGGTATGCAATCTGACATAAAGCTGTGAGTTTAAATACAAATATTGTCTACTAGATATTATATAAACTCAAAAGGAGTCCTCATTACAACTATTATCACACTATTTCACCGAATAGTGAGGACTACTAATGCTATCCTCGGACCATTACTTCGTTTCCCCGACTAAGTCCCGACTATGTTCTCATTTCACAAGAGAGAACGGTGAAAGAAAGGGTGAGCTCAACTAGCCCAAGAAGAAATATTATGACTAAGATAATGCGAGAATAAATTATCATTAGCCTTCAACAGTGTTAAAGCGATAAAATATAATAGACAACCGGTTTAAGCTGCGGTGGAATAAGCAATCCATTAAAAAGTCAAGTAGAGAATAAAGTCTACTATCTTTTAGGTTTTAAAAGGTTTTCATCAATTTTATCATTTGAGACTCAACAATAAATAAACCACCACATCTAATCATCCACGCATACCCACGGTCGAGGATTTTCATCAAATTATCGATGGTCATGACTATACCGAATCACCCCGGTCATAATCATACCAAAAACTATCCATCAACGCATTACAGAGCCACCGAGGACTTTTGTCACATCATTTATATCAAGTCATGATTATACCGAATGATCCACGGTCATAATCATACTAAGTTCATCTATGCACGTAAGCCAAAGATAACATAATATAACATGAGGATGATGACAATGACATAATAATTCAATAAAACAAGTTCAAGAATTATTTAATCCATGAATTATTAACGTCCAAATTGTCGACATGATCTTTGTTTAAGTAGAGAGTAAAATTCAAGAATGATCGGAAGAATATTTCCATGAAAAGATCTTTGGATGAAACGCTAAATATCGAGGATATTCTACTAATTTCATGGAGTATAGAAGTCAAAGTTTTAACCAACCTGGGTATAATAAAGAATGGAATAACAAAAGAAATCACCATGCATGCGGTACCTTAGCATGAGCAGAGTTTTCCAGCGTAATAATAATAACGGAACTGAGTCGGTGAAATTCACCAAGCGGGATGTTCCAACAGAATAATAAAGATGGAACCGGATCGGTGTAAAACACACAGATAGGATATTCCAACAGAATGATAAAGGCGGAACGGTCCGGTGTAAAAACACACATGTGATGTTCCAGCGAGAATAATAAAAAGCGGAACCGTGTCGGTGTAAAACACACGACACGAGGATGTTCCAACGAGAATAATAGAAGAATGTCACCAAGTATAGAAGGGTAAACCAGCATATACTGAGGTTATTCCAATGAATAATAAGCAATGGAATAACATAAGGATTTCACCAAGTATAGGGTATGCGCGTATCTGAGTTATGTATAGGGTATGCCACTTTTACTGAGTTATTCCAACAGAATAATAATGAATGGAATAATGAAGTTCTCTTCAAGAAGAAAGAATAACACCCTTACAGTAAAAAGAACTGAATATAGAAGTAGTGAAGTAGCAGAATACTCTTCTTCTTTCTATAATTTTCTCTCTATAGCTTCTCTCTATAATTTCTCTCTAGAGTTTCAATGAATTCGTAAGAAAATAATGAAGGAATGAGCTTTATTTATAGGAAAATGGAATGCATAGTAACTAATCCATGAAACGGTCCAGATTGATTTACTTTAATCGACGGTCCATATTTAAAGAAAAATCTTTTAAATAAAATATAATATATTCTATTTATATAAAATATTTTACTATGCAAACACTATGCAATACTATGCAAAACACTATGCAAACATTATGCATAATAAAATATAATATATTCTATTTATAGAATAACTTTAATAAAGTATTCTATTTTATATAAAAGATGTTTTTGTTTTATTACGTTAATAATACTGAATAAAACAAAAGCGTCATTATCGCTATAATAATTCATATTATTAATCGACAATAATGGAATCAAACTGAGTGACTTCTCACATAGGCATCGATAATCAATACTGGTATGCTACTATGCAACCTGCGTGACATTGTACTTTTACTACCGAGAGTAGTTCAACATTAATCAGCGGTAAAACTTCCGCCGTTATTTTAATAAAATATTTTTGTCGTTTTCTCAATCCGACAATAATAATTACATTATTAGGGTCCACCAATGATTGAGTAGTGTATGCGAATATTCCGCTAAATAAGAATATTCCCAGACCAATCGAATATAATATAACCACTTGCATACTTTGCAAAATTTATAAATACTACCCACAACTATAATATTATCTTAAATTCACACCATAATATTAAAAAAATTATTTCAACAAAATTTAAATCTTTATTGATAAAATCTGGGGTCTCACAATCTCCCCTCCTTATGGAATTTCGCCCTCGAAATTAGGTACGATACTGATATGATAAAGAGATGAGAATACCTTGAATACCTTTATCATTGAAAACATTTAATTCATCTTTGTAATCCGGCCAAAGATATTCATTAACAATTCATCTTTGCACTCTGTGCCAAAGATATACAATCTGTAAAACCAATAATTTGAGACTCAAACTTAATAGTATCACGACCATAAATTATCCATGCACTATTTGGCCGAGGATATTCGTGTTTTCAATTACGATTCATGATTATACCGAATAATCCTTGGTCATAATCATACCAAGTCTATCAATGCACTACTGACCCAAAGATGACTTTTTACCACATCCATGAATTAATATTTCATTCTTTGAGACTCATTTCGATAATTAATTCATATCATCGAATCATCCACGCTTTCTGTGGCGAGGATATTCATTAGTATCACGAACACAAATTATCCAAGCACTACTACCAAAGAAAATTGTGTATTCATTAGTATCACGACCACAAATTATCCATGCACTACTACCAAAGATAATCGTGTATTCATTAGTATCACGACCACAAATTATCAATGCACTACGGCGAAAAGATAATCGTGTATTCATTAGTATCACGACCACAAATTATCTTACTACTGACGAAGATAATCGTGTATTCATTAAGATATCACGACCACAAATTATCCATGCACTACGGCCAAAGATAATTGTGTATTCATTAGTATCACGACCACAAATTATCCAAGCACTACGGCCAAAGATAATTGTGTATTCATTAGTATCACGACCACAAATTATCCATGCACTACGGCCAAAGATAATTGTGTATTCATTAGTATCACGACCACAAATTATCCATGCACTACGGCCAAAGATAATTGTGTATTCATTAGTATCACGACCACAAATTATCCATGCTTTACTACGACTAAAGATAATTGTGTATTCATTAGTATCACGACCACAAATTATCCATGCACTACTACCAAAGATAATTGTGTATTCATTAGTATCACGACCACAAATTATCCATGCACTACGGCCAAAGATAATTGTGTATTCAATTATGGTTATGATTATACCGAATAATCCGTGGTCATAATCATACCAAGTCCATCTATGCACTACAGGCCACAGATGACTTTCAACATAATATAAACATGAGGATAATGATATAAAGAATCAATCAAATGAGATAAAGGATAAATATTAAACATTTATAATATAATTTATCCAGGATTCAAGAATATCCCCATGTTATCAATCACTTAATAATCTCATAATCTAATAACATTAATATTATAATAATATTTTAATCACTTCTTAAATTTATAAACAATTTATCTCAATTATTTACGCTTTACCATATAATGCATTTAATCATTCAAAATGCCATACTCATAAAATATCATCACCAATTATCAAATCCTCATCAAAAAATATGCATATACTCTATATAGGATTCTCTAGCCATAAAATCCTATTTTCAACTTTGTTACTTCACATAACATATTTAACTCATATGTTCGTAACTAAACTATTTTCATGAAAAATACCAAATTAGTCCCAAAAATATTTCTTTTCTGGGATTTAGCATAATATAGTCCCATAATGAAAATATATTTTCTCGGAGAATTTTAAAATTCATTTACTATTTTTCAAAATCAATTTCTAATTAATTCCTTAAGAAATTAGCTACCTCAAGTTTAACTCCAAAATTCCCAAATCTTGGCAGGATCTTACACATGTTAACGTGAGCTTCTAGTTTAAATTTCATGGTCATCGGAGTTATAGAACTCCGGTTATAGCATTTTTCGTCGGAAAAACCTAAATATTGAAATAGTCATAACTTGCTCATTTTAAGTCAGAATGAGCTCATTTTTGGACAGGAGGTACTTTATACCATATACTTTCATGTCCCAAAAACCCAGAATTTTTCTCATAATTTAAGTGGCCGAAACAGTCCCTTAAAGTTTCTGGGCAGTAGCATTTTCGAAATTTACAGCTTTGGCCTCCTTTGCTAAAATCAGTCCACACAAAAATCCACAATACCTTTTCCAATAATTCCACTTGGATTAGTTAGGTAACTCGTAGATCTAACTCTAGGACTTGACCACATTCAAAAATTCAAAATATAATAAGAGATATGGTCAATTGAATTTCATGTTACGTTTTTCACCAAAATCTAATTTTCAACTCTTTGTGATTTCTAAGAAACTTTCATGTTTTTACATACTAACCAACATAACTCATCATAAAACTTACTAATACCACGAATACCCATGATTTTCATTATTCCAATGCTTTTATTATGACTTTCATCATAAACCACGTAATGCTATTCATTTAGTTGAAGAAATATTTGAGGTTTAAGAAATGGGTTTTTATATCTTTGGGGTCAATACAAAATTCGATTTCACGCTCTAGGGTAGGCTAGGAAATCTTCAAGAATCGTCAAGAAATTTATTAATGATAGAAATATCATTCAAAAGCATTACTCTTATCCAAGACTTGGATAATACGTCACATTGATACCAAGCTGTGACTTCTATCCCTTAACCTAGATAGCACCACAATGATACCTATAAACTTGCCATCTTCATTCACGATGTCGCTCTGAGAAAGTAAAGCCGGTGCATTCCACACAAAGAAGTTGACAACGAAAGGTTCGGGCTCTTTACTTATGGCTTGATATCACGTTGATTAACTTTAGGATTTGGTTACTTTGAATTAGTATACTTGAGGTTGGTTAGGAATATGAAAGCTAACAACCTTACAAAAAGAATAATGAGTAGTTAATCAATCGTTTTTTAAAATTACCTCAAAGGCAAGTATTTTCAAAGAGATAAGATCGACGAGTAGCGTGAAAGTGTTTATTTGAAACAACAAGATTAATAAACAGTGGAGGTAACGAAGGTTTCTCCCAACGAAGTTTCAATAGATAAATCAAAGTCTAATTTCTCCGGAGTCAAATTTAAACGTTGAACGCAAGCAAGAGAGATAAAAGAATGGGTAGAACCGGTATCTAATAAGGTATAGACTTGAAGAATTTATAATTAACTAACCCGTGCTAACCGTTCGGGTTACCCACTTTTGAGAAGTCGGCGAAAAACGCTCTTCCTGAAACCACCGACTTTGTTTTGTCCGTATCCGCCTTTGGTGCCACTATCCCAGCTGGACTTGACTTCGGTGCACAACAAAATTGAGCTAAATTACCTTCTCTTCTTGCAATTTCCACTTCTATTATCTTTGCCATGATTACCACCGAAGTGGTTACCATTCTTAACATGATAATTTCCCCCACGATGGTTATCATTGTTCGATGGCCGTTGCCACCCGATGATGATTATTATCGTATTGTTGGTCGTTACCTTTTGTTTGAGCTGAATCAACACTCTCATGTGCTTCATTGCTTATCTCAGCATTTTCAGATATCATTCTCAAACACTGTCACAAAACAAGGGTTAATTAACATATCACATATTATCCCTATACTCGACCACCAATTAAATACCAAATAAATTTAGGTAGGTCATACTAGCGAAGGAATTCCCGTCTCTCCCTCCTAGTTCTTATCTCACATCTCGGCCAGGATCATATCCTAAGCTCGATACCAACTGTGACTCTGGACACCAACTTGTGTCAAGACCTCACATTAGTACTATCGACTCACCCACGAAAAGCGGCAAGGTCCCCTACGGAGAGTCCGGCTTTTGGTGCATTCCCCATCAACAGAAGTGAGAGGCTCTCGGGGCTCTTCACACTTATGGCTCGATACCAACCTGTGGCGCCCCCAAAATTGGGTATCGTCACCCATCTTGGGTCGCCACTTACATGGTACATAAATTCAAATACAACTTACTTAATATAAGCATGGTATACAATACGACATAAAGCGTGAGTTTAAATACAAATATTGTCTACTAGATATTATATAAACTCAAAAGGAGTCCTCATTACAACTATTATCACACTATTTCACGAGAATAGTGAGGACTACTAATGCTATCCTACGGACCATTACTTCGTTCCCAGACTCGTCCCGGCCTATGTTCTCATTTCCTATAAGAGAACGGTGAAAAGAAAAGGGTGAGCTCAACTAGCCCGAGAAGAAATATTATGACTAAGATAATGCGAGAATAAATTATCATTAGCCTTCAACAAGTGTTAAGCGATAAAATATAATAGACAACCGGTTTAAGCTGCGGTGAATAAGCAATCCATTAAAAGAGTTAAGTAGAGAATAAAGTCTACTATCTTTTAGGTTTTAAAAGGTTTTCATCAATTTTTATCGAGACTCGACAATAAATAAACCACCACATCTAATCATCCCCGTACCACGGTCAAGGATTTTCATCAAATTATCAATGGTCATGACTATCTAGAATCACCCCTGGTCATAATCATACCAAAACTATCCATCAACGCATTACGAGGCCTTCGAGGACTTTTGTCACATCATTTATATCAAGTCATGATTATACCGAATGATCCACGGTCATAATCATACTAAGTTCATCTATGCATGCGTAAGCCAAAGATAACATAATATAACATGAGGATGATGACAATGACATAATAATTCAATAAAACAAGTTCAAGAATTATTTAATCCATGAATTATTAACGTCAAATTGTCAACATGATATCTTTGTTTACGTAGAGTAAAATTCAAGAATGATCGGAAGAATATTTCCATGAAAGATCTTTGGATGAAACGCAAATATCAAGGATATTCTACTAATTTCATGGAGTATAGAAGTCAAAGTTTTAACCAAGCTGGGTATAATAAAGAATGGAATAACAAAAGAAATCACCATGCATGCGGTGCCCGCATGACGGAGTTATTCAAAGAATAATAATAACGGAACCGGTCGGGTGAAATTCACTGCAAGACGGGATGTTCCAACAGAATAATAAAGATGGAACGGATCCGGTGTAAAAACACGAGATAGGATATTCCAACAGAATGATAAAGGCGCGGAACTGTGTAGGTGTAAAACACATGTGACGAGGATGTTCCAACGAGAATAATAAAAAGCGGAACCGGTCGGTGTAAAACACATGAGCGAGGATGTTCCAAATGAATAATAGAAGAATGTCACCAAGTATAGGGTAAACAGCGTATACAAGGTTATTCAATGAGAATAATAAGCAATGGAATAACATAAGGATTTCACCAAGTATAGGGTATGTCAGATATCTGAGGTTATGTATAGGGTATGCCACTTTTATAGGTTATTCAACGAATAATAATGAATGGAATAATGGAAGTTCTCTTCAAGAAGAAAGAATAACACCCTTACTAGTAAAAGAATGAATATAGAAGTAGTGAAGTAGCGAGAATACTCTTCTTCTTTCTATAATTTCTCTCTATAGCTTCTCTCTATAATTTCTCTCTAGAGTTTCAATGAATTCGTAAGAAAATAATGAAGGAATGAGCTTCTATTTATAGGAAAATGGAATGCATAGTAACTAATCCATGAACGGTCAGATTGATTTACTTTAATGACGGTCCATATTTAAAGAAAAATCTTTTAAATAAAATATAATATATTCTATTTATATAAAAATATTTTACTATGCAAACACTATGCAATACTATGCAAAACACTACATGCAACATTATGCATAATAAAATATAATATATTCTATTTATAGAATAACTTTAATAAAGTATTCTATTTTATATAAAAGATGTTTCGCTTTTATTACGTTAATAATCTGAATAAAACAAAAGCGTCATTATCATTATAATAATTCATATTATTAATCGACAATAATGGAATCAAATGAGTGACTTCTCACATAGGCATCAATAATCAATCTGAGTGCTACTTACTATGCGACCACACGTATTCTGTACTTTTACTACCGAGTAGTTCAACGGTATCAATCTGGTAAAACTTCCGCCATTATTTTAATAAAATATTTTTGTCGTTTTCAATCAAACCAATAATTACATTACATTAGGGTCCACCAATGATTGAGTAGTTTATGCGAATATTCCCGCTAAACCGAATATTCTGAGACCAATCGAGATATAATATAACCACTTGCATACTTTGCAAAATTTATAAATACTACCCACAACTATAATATTATCTTAAATTCACACCATAATATTAAAAAATTATTTCAACAAAATTTAAATCTTTATTGATAAAATCTGGGGTCTCACAAATGGGTTATTCAGATATAGACTATGTAGGATGTTAAATTGATAGAAAAAGTACAAGTGGTGCATGCACATTTTTAGGACACAGTCTTGTTACGTGGCATAGCAAAAAGCAGACTTTAGTGGCTTTATCAACCACTGAGGGTGAATATCTAGCTGCAGGGAGTTGTTGCTCTCAAATTTTATGGTTAAAATAAACTTTATGGGATTTTGATATTTTATGTGATAGTGTGCCTATTTATTGTGATAATTCTAGCACTATTGACATTTCAAGAAATCCTATTTTGCATTCTCGCACAAAGCACATAGAAGTTAGGCATCATTTTTTAAGAGATAATGTTTCAAAAGGTTTAATAAAATTAATTTTTATTCTTACAGAAAAATAATTGGCTAACATTTTTACTAAACCATTAAGTGAAGAAAGATTTTGCATGTTAAGAAGAGAACTTGAAATGTGCATGGTATAATATGCTCACGTACTAAAATAATTCATGCATAAAATATTTCATAATTAAAGTATATCTGCATGTTATTATTTTTAAATGTGTTCTATTGCTAAACATTATCTGTACGTAACCGAAGTCTAAGGGAGACGTATCTGCTCTGGCACAATTCATGGTAACTATCATGATGGGTTTCAAAATTTTAAAAGACTGAAGCTAGAGATTTATTATTTCAAGGAGTCCTTTCGGCTTTTACCACTTTCCATTAAATACATAGCGATTTCTTCCTTTGTCACATATATACACTGATATTTCTTCTCTGTTTAACACCGATTATGAAAACTCGAGCAAACAAGCATTCATCTGGTATACAAATCAAATAAGGATGTCATCCACGATCTTCTTATACCACACGATCACCAAAGAAATCCAAAAGAGAAGCTCGTCAGCCTTCTGTTACTGTTTCATCTGATGATTCCGATGGGTCTAACTCAAGCTTCTCTTTCTTAAAGCCATCCCCAAAATCTCTTGGTTTAGAGCCTCCTCCTTCTCAACCAAATTCACCGACAAATCTGGTAAACCCTTTCTCTTCTACTTCTAATTTGCCAAAAAATTTCTTTAGGGTTCATAGTTTCGAAGCTCGTTTTAAGACTTCTATTGCTACTAAACAGTTTGTTTATGAGAAAATTTTTGATTTGTTTTATTTCAAAAACTCATCTTTGGAAAAACTCTTCATGTCTTGTGGTATTTCTGCTATGCTTTGTCCCCCAACTAGGGCTTATCCCCGTTTGATACAACAATTTTAGACAAATTTAGAATGTAATGGGGATTGTTATACATCTTTTGTGAAGGGGAAGTCTCTGTTTTCCACAGTGGTAGACTTTGAGAGTATTTTTAATATTCCTTCATCCAGTCCTTATCCATTTACTCTTAAGGGTGCTGCCAATATACCCTTTCCTCCTCTTGAATAACTTCATACAATGATGGATGATTCATCTTTGACAACTCTGTTTACTCCTAAAACTGTTGATGTCTGCCCACTTGCATGTGTTTTGCACAAAATCCTTCGGTATAATCTGTTTCCACGAGTAGGTGGAGGAGCAGATTTCACTTACCAAGATTTGGTTGTTATTGCAATGATTTTAAAAGGAGTCAGTTTTAATTTTTCTCTTATTATGTTGTCCCACATTATGAGTTGTATTCGCCAAACTAAAAAGTGTTTGCCTTATGGTTTGTTTTTGACAAAGATGTTTCAGCATTTTCAAACTCTATCTTGATGATGAAATTGTGGTATCCCACAATGAATTTATTAATTCTGCTAATCTCAAACAGTCTCATATTTCTTTCGTTGATGGGTCATTTATACGTCTTATTTTTGATCCTCTTCCTACTCCACCAAGTGTTATTTTATCTGATCCTGCTTCCTCAGTTTCATCTCCAGCAGTCATTGATATGTTGAATCAAATTCTAAAAAATTAAGAACTTATGCGTTCTGATATTGTTGATATTAAACAAAGAATTTTGGTTTTAGAAAAAGGGAACCTGCCTATACGGGCAAATGATTTGACCAAATGTTTATCACAAATTAAGGATGAATTCATCGATCTACAAGCTGGTTTCGAATTGCATACTATGGCTATGGTTGAATCTTTACACCAAAAGATCAATAGAAATTCGTGTCAACTTAGTCAAGAACTAAAATTTGTAAGTTATCAGGTTGGCGAATTTGCTGATTTCATTGCTCATCGTATGAATGATGTTGGTAGAAGGTTACACTTTGACAGAATGAACTCTCCAATTCCCGAGTGGCCTCGTTGTAATTGGATGGCCGAATACATTGGGGATTTCCTAGACTTGTCTCTACCCATTGAAACCTTTATTCCTCATCATCCTAGGTTTGCTCATGCCTTCTCTATGGAAGAAAAGAATTCATTATGTTCTGCATCATCCTTATTTCACTAATCACCCTCTACTTGTAATACACATCGATGATATTGATATCTGACGATCTTTTTGGTGATGACAAAGGGGGACAAAGCTGTGAAGGTTGTTGTGCAGGTTGTGAAGGTTGTTGGTTGATGTGTGCAGGTTCTGAAGGTTGCTGGAAGACATATTTGAATGTTTTTGATTTTATGTTTAAAACGATTTGGTTGGTACCAAGTGTTTAGGTTTTTGTTTGGATGGTATGTTTTAAAACAATATGGCTGAAGCCAGTATTAGATAATATGATTGCTATATTTGTGCTATATTTTGTGATTCCAGCTAACAAATTTGCAGGATAAGTTATGCCTAACCAAAAGGCATGGTGGAAATTAGTTTGATTATGTTTGAATCTTCTAAAATTTTTAATATGCATGAATTCATGGGGAGTTATAATTTTTGGTGTTGTCATCATCAAAAAGGGGGAGAATGTTGGTTTGTTAATATTCTAACCTTTTTGTTTTGATGATGACTTAATTATGTGGACTAATTTGTTTATTGTGAAATTTCAGGAAGTTGATGAAAATGTTATTATCAAAGACTTTGAAGATTTGAGTCTTAAGAAAAATATGTAAGGTCATTGCAAATACTTAATTTTTCAATACAAGGCTCTAGGACATTTTATATGTGCATTAAAATGTGATTCAATATTTTGTGCATGCCTAAATATGTTATACATTGCTAATTGTTATTAAGAGAACTGAGAACTGATTTTATATGGTTAGCATGCATGCGTAAGAATATTGTCCGAATTAATTGAATTTTACATCTGTAATATTTGTGTAACATGTGTGGAAGAATTCATGTGTTGAAAAATTAAATGTTGTTGGAATGTGTTGGCAAAGATATGATTAATCTCAAAAAGTTGTTTACATGTATATATCTTGGAAATATAAGATAATCATTATCTTGAATAGTTGGTTCATATTTCTCTCCTATTTTAAATGTTATTCATTGCTTCGGTTGCAATATTAGTGGCGGCAGACTTTATGACATCATAATTACTAAAAGTATTGGATAAGTCTAAGCCTATTGAGCTATCTATCTGACTTGGTCTCTTTCTAGTTTATTTAACGCCCCAGAAAATTGAACAATTGTAAATACTTTTAATAATGAATAGAATAATATTATTTATTATTATTACGTGTTGATAAGATGAATGTCATTCTATAACCTAGAAATGTCGGAATGTCGTAGTATTTTAACTACATGAGAGAATTAAGGTGTTTGAATTTCTAAGACAAAATAAAATCTTTCCGAGAAATTTTTTGAAAAACACTATTGATCGATTTATGCTCGGGAATTATTTTTGAACTTCCGAGAAATACGTAACGTTATAATATCAAGGTGATATCGATTATGTAATAATAATCTAAGTATGGAAAATGTAATATTTCGCATGCGGACTTAATTTGGGAACGTTAGGTTTATTAAGCGTTAAAGGAAGAAAGTTGTGATCGTATAATGTGTATTCATTATATGAAGGTAATGAATGTAAGTATAATACGACGTATTGTACTATTATGTATGAAGAATGAAATAACGTATATTACAAATTAATATATGAGTTAGTATATGAGAATTATATATGGGGTAAATGTTAAGTTGATTAATAAGAGGTAATGGACTTGTAGCATTATTAGCCTAATAAGAGAAGTCCAATATAATGTGACAATCAAGCCCAAGTGTTTGATATATCATTAGTCCAAAGTATGTAGCACAAGCCCATTAAGAAAGTAGTTAGATTAATTATCAAAGTCCAATGAAAAGCCTTGATCCATGGGTCAAACCTAGTGTAAAATGGGTAAGCTTGATGGGCAAACAAAAAGTGTGGTGACCAAGTTTTAGAAGTGGCTAGCAAGTTTACTTAATTGCTAGGTTATGAATAGTAAGGAGGTGGAGGATTAAGGAGGTGGAATGAGGAGGTTAGTTAAGGAGGTGGAAGGTTATAATGACCATTCTACCCTAGATTTGGATGGCCTATAAATAGAAAGCTCTTTCAATTTTTGTTGGTTGTTATTTCATCCAACTCCTCTCAAATACAAGCTACTTATTTGGTAGAGCAAATAAGCACTTTTAAGTCAAAGTTAGATTTTCCAAGAAGTAGAAGTTAGACTTCAAAGGTAATGATCTTGTGTCCAATGTTCTTTCATCTCTAGTATAATAGGATGATAAGGGAAGTGTTATTAATGAACATGTATTCTAAGATCATGTAATAGGTTAATAAGGAATGAACTTAAGCCGAATAATTAGGATTAGCAACTTGAACATTAATAAGTTGCTAGAACCATGAAGAACTTATCATATGTTGTTATATGATGATTAGTATGTTGAATATAGCATAAGAACATTGATTAGTGGACTTAAGTTATTAATAAGTCATGAGCATGAAGATTTATAGTTCATAAATTGAATAAATCAATGACTTATGAGAATATGTCAAAACCTACTTTGTTTATAAGTTGGTTTAATAAGTAACTTGTAATGATCTTATGTTGATTAAAATCTGTTTATAATAATTGAGAACGTAGTTTTTCCGGAATTCACACGATTGGACGATTATCGTCGAATTCGTGAAATTCTCGGAATGGAAGTCGTATTTTGTGTTTGAAGTCAGAAACATTGGTTTTCAAAGGAGACAAGTTATATTTGGCATTATAGAGTTGCGGACTCAAAAATGATCGAATTCCAACTTAGAACGAAGAAACGATCGTTGAACGTTTATCGTTTTCGTTAAAAATGAACTCATAGGTGAAATTTTAGCAAACGAAGTCAAATAGATAAAATTCTTGCATGAACACATAGAGTATGTAATTTGTGAACCGTAGGCTTTTGAGCGGACCAATTCGGTGATCACGAGTCAAATAGAAACGAAGAAGTTATAAGATAAATGCTTTCGAATAAAACTTATGAACTGACGTGAAAAAAAATTTCGCAATTTCTGCATATTAGATCACAAAATTTATTGGTCCATTTCAAATTCTTGACCGAATGTAGCTTTATAGACTTGCGTTACATTCTCAAAGTATGTCGTGTTCATAATGTGTTTCATATCATGCTTCAGAATATGTGAAAGACCGAACCACGTTATTGAAGTTAGAACCCGACGAGAAGCAGAAGACTTAACGATGATGAGGTACCTATCAAGATCTTGGATAGGAAGGAGCATGTCCTACTGCTTAGAAAGGTCATACCACAAGTTAAAGTTTTGTGGAGGAATCATGCTATAGAGGAAATGACTGGGAATTGAAACGGAAATGAAAGCGAGGTATCCCTCACCTTTTGAAACACTGTGCGATCGTACGCCAATTTCGAGGACGAAATTTCATAAGAAGGGAGGTTGTAAGACCTCGAAATTTTTTTAAATAAAAAGGAATTTCCTTTATTTATTATTTTGAAATAGTAAGGGTTGATTTGATTAATGTGGATAGTTAAGGGTTAAATACGAATATTTCAAAAATAAGCAGTGGTTATAAAATATTCATTGTTGTTTAGGGAATATTCGTTTTGGTCGTGGAATATTTGGGAATATTCGCAAATGCACGGCCGCAGTGACCATGTGTGGAGCCCCATATGTGAGCGATTGGATGGCGTAGTTATTACAATTAAGATCGTTGGAATACCCGGTGGGTTAAAATACAAGATGTCTGGCGTGGTTACAAAGTACATTACGACGTATTGCACGAGATTGTTGAATTATTGATCCTTACGTAAGAAGCCTTTACTACTCAATAATTTTCACAGTAGTTCTTGCTCAATATTTTATTTTATTGATTCAATAATTGCTTTGCGTTGATATTTTATATTATTGTTGTTCAATAATTGTCACCGCACATTATCTCCATTATCGGATCAATAATTCATATTATTTGAATAATATTATTAGATAGCATTATTAGCAATGTCTAGAAAGTTACATCAAGGGAGGTTTGGTCACCTAATTGCGGCGCCAAGAAGGAGAAATCCTTATCTGAAAGCCCCTCTTTCCAGGAACTACCGGGTCATCATAATTGTGATTCGTAATATTATTTGTGAATAATTAATTATTGATTCATATGATAAAGAAATATTTATTTTATGTGGATATAAATGATGGATTTATTTATGTGGTTATAAATGAAGAAATTATTGTTGAGGTGTTTTATCAAGTATTTTACAGAGATCGGGGAGGTATTAAAAATTAAATCGTGGGTTTTCAGATATATTCATGGGGTTATAATTTTAATCCAATGACCGTTGGATTGTGGTAATTTTTGGGTATGTTATACATACATAAGTTGAGTATATGTCCACAAATTTTGAACCGTTAAAAATGCACGAATGATTTGTTGTGAATTTTAAGAGGTGTCGATTCGAAAATTAGGTTTATAATTGATTTTGGTGGAAAATTCTAGAATTGAGGGCCCCACTTGTGGTTGGTGAAGAAATGCTGAATTTTATTTCAAATGTGGTGGGTGGCAATAGTAGAAGTAGTAAAGCCATCGTGCAGCGGTGTCAAGTCTGCTTCCAAGGGCTAACATTTTCCTATAAATAGAGGGCTAAGTTAGAATTGAAAATCACACCGTAAACAAAGTTTTCTCTTCTCTCTCTATATTGTTGAAGCGATTTTGTGAGTATTTAGATACTTTGAGAGTTGTTGTTCAAGATAAGTTTCATTCAAAGATCACTTCAAGCCTTTCCTTAGAAATCACCGATTCTTTGAGGTAAGGGATATTATTTTTTTTCGTAATGATATTATTTCTTCAATATCATTATGCTGAAATGTTGATCTGAAGTTTTTATCAAATTTGGAACTTTTTCATGTCGGGGTTACTATTCATGGGTAGTTCATGAGTTACTATTCACGAGTTACTATTCATGAGTTACTATTCACGAGTTACTATTCATGAGTACTATTCATGAAACGTGAAGATGTTTTTGTGGAATTTCTATCTTTTGGTGTCGGATTTACTATTCATGTACACGATCAGATTATTCACGATACTTTGCACTATTCACGATACTGACACTATTCACGATATCGACACTATTCAATAGAAAATAAAATTTCTTCTTTTCGTCCAAAATATCTATTCGGATACTAGCTTTGATTGTATCCATGTTTTGATCATTCTTGAATTTTACACCACTATGATTATTTTTGAGGTATTGTTGGATATGGATAAAACAAAGTACGAATCCTTAATCCTTAATCCTTGTCATTTTGTTTCTTTGGATTCGTTCTTTAAAATATTTTTTCATCATCCTCGGTCTTAAATGATGATATTATTGAATATCTTTGGCCTGTAGTGCAAAAGATGAATGATTTTCAGAGAATATCTTTGGCTGTAGAGTAAAGATGAACATGTGTTTAAATGAACATGACCGGACCGATGAATATCTTTTGGCCCTGTAGTGTAAAAGATGAGCAGTGTTGAGATGAACATGACCGATTGATGAATATCTTTGGCGTTGTAGTGCAAAAGATGAATATTTGATTTGAGATGAATATTGATTGATGTTACTGAGGATAAAATATTGATGATGGACTATTAAATTCATAGATTATAGTAGATTTCATTCTCTCACGTAACTCTTCTATGAATTATTATTTATTTCATTGAATATTGATCCGAAACTTGTTGTCTATTGTATTCTATTAAATTTTTCCTGTTGAAGACTAACGATAATTTGTTGTATATTATCTTAGTCATAAATATTTTTCTGAAGCTAGTTGAGCTCACCTTTTTCCTTTTGTTCCATTCTTCTCGTGGAGGCTAGAATATAATTAGTACGAAGCTCTGGGAATTATGGAATGAAGGTTTTAGAAAAGGATTGTTTAGTAGTCCTCACCATTTTGTAAAATAATGTATCAATAAATGTGATGAGGATTTATTTGAGTATAAATATTGTACAGAAGATAATATTGTATTTATTTAAACTCACATTTCTTGTTGTAATAATAAAGTTGTAGTTGTTTACGTACCAACCTATTTTTAAAGTCACTTAAAGCCCGCAGCATGACGTGAGATGAAGTTATGTGAAATGCGCAGCCTAGAGTTTTGATGAAAGAATGTTTACAAGTGTAGAATGTAAAAGGAACTTGTTAGTAATGAATCGAGATATAAACATAACATTGTAAGGTACTTGTAAGACACTAATGCATGATGATTAAGAGTTAATAATCTATTGAAAGTGAGCGTAATGTGAATGACGTAATGAAAGGAAACCCATAATAGTAGATCTAAGTTAGAATTTACATTGAGATGAAGGGTAAGATATAGTAGTATACATACTTTATTATATATAACCTAATGTGGTATGTTATATGATCATGTATTGTAGAATAGTAGAGAGACTTAAAGTGTCGCGTGTTAATCAAGAAGCGTACGTCAAGGCAAGTATTCTAACCCTTGTTCCATTCGATCACCGACAAGTTTTGTAATTCATGTATTCTTTCACATGAAGTTTTGAACGATGAAGTCTAAAGCCAATTCTTTCGGCTAGACTTATATTATGATTCTGTCAAGCATGATTTATGTTTACCGAGTTATATTGGTATGGTTTTCAATCGAAGACCAAGTATGCTTAAATGTTTTTGTCATTTAACGACAGGTACGTGAGGTTGCCACAACTTAAACGTATACACGTTTAATGAATGTAGTGTTGATCAACATAGAGTACTATGGACTGATCACCCAAAAGTGCTCATAAGCTATACCGGACTTACAAACTTAGTGTCGGTTTGTCCTTTTCAAAAGAAATTATGAATTGCTCATAGTTTCAAGCCTTAGTTGATATTCTACTGAATATTGTTGTTGGAAAATGTTTTGAATGAAAAGAAGTGCTATTTTGAATTATCGATAGTACTTCGTAATAGCACTTCAATTAAGATCGAGCAGACCGAAGGCTCAGGGTTACTGAAGATATATGAGTTCTATCTTCACTAACCCTTTGAAACATAGAACTCATATATCTTTAGTAACCCTTAGAAGGCCTTAGTTGATATCTTCAACATGCTTGTTGTTCAGTTACTGAAGATATATGAGTTCTATGTTTCAAGCAAGTTGTTTATTAGAATTATAGTACTTGCTGAGCTAGTCATGCTCACTCTTGCTTGAACCATATGAACACTACTAAGATCGAGCAGACCGAAGGCTCAAGCAAGGACAAGGGCAAGGCGAAGACGAACCCTTAGATTGCTTATGTAATAGAATAGTTGAACGATTTGTAATATATTTGATATTATGACAAGAACAAACGAATGGGTTACAAAGAACCTGGGGAATGTAATATTATTTTTGATATATAGAAGTTATATTAGTCCTTTTGAGACTATTCAATTGAATGAATGAATGAATGGTAGTACCGTGTAGCACCATCTATTGGGTTGGAAGAGACCCGGATTTGGGGGCGTCACAGTTTATCACTAATAGTGTCCAACATTTACTTAATAACCGAAGTCAATTGAATTTGTTATCGAAAAGTTATGCAAGGTTTATCTGTGGCAAATGTAATTATTTTACAACGGAAAAGTGTTGAATCAACGGTAATGTTTTTTTGGGCTATAAAAGAAAATGTGTACGGTGATGAAAATACAACACTTACAACACTAGAATTAATTATTGAACTCATATACTTGAAAAGCTACTCCATTATTCTTGGTGCAAAATTCCCAGCTGTTGTGCTATTATATCCAGATTATTTATCAGCTATTTTTGTGACCTTAATATTGGTGATATCTCTCTCTTTTACTACTTGATCATTGCATTCATTAGTTGGGCCTTGCATTATTAAATTGTTTATTTGCTTTGATCATTGGATCTCTATATTTGTAATCTTATATTTTTAGACTAAGTGTTGTCTAAAAGACTTTAATCCAGGTGGATTAAGGGTTGTTTACAAACAGGTTCAAGGAAGCATAGGTGCTTAAGGGGAGCATTGTTGCACAAGGAGCAAGAGTGCTCAAGTGAATTATTGTAATTCAATTTTAAACAGAGTCTGTTTTGTAATAAGAGTTATTTAAAGAAATAAAAGTGAGTCTCCAATACTAGTTGGTATTGGATGTGGACTAGGCTATTATTATAGAGGGTAATAGCTGAACCACGTAAAAAATCTTGCTGTTATTCTTATTACTCGCTTTACCTTAATATCACTCAAGATAATTAATTTTCATAATAACTAGAATTTAATTATTTGTTTTATCTTGAGATATTTTGTTAACACCAAGTATTCTATTTGACTTATAAATTCACCAAGATATTTTCTTAAACAAAAATTCAATTCAGTAGACCATATTCATTCAGCAAGCTGCATTCATCAATATAGTAGGCTATATTCAATAGTTTGAGTTAAAGTTTAAATTGGTCATAGTTTGTACCCACACTTATTCAACCCCCCCCCCCCCCTTCTAAGTGTGTCTTATCTGAATTTCATATTGGTTATTTGCGCATATTATTTCATAGCTTATTAATGTCACACACACCATAAAATTGTTCTATTTAATTTTCCAAGGTAGAAGAATTAATTTTTCTCCATTGACCATTGGCCTTAGCAATTGCTTTGATTTATCTTCTTTGGGATGGTGCAACATTTGCCTGCGTTGCCTCGACAAATTGCCATGACTAGTTTAGCTTAAGCAAGTGTCAACCCCTATCGCCATACTCGTCTTACACGACATGAATTAATGTCCACGAGAGTGTTACTACGAGTCTACGAGTGTATTGATTACTTATATGAAATCACCTGATCGACACAATTAATCTTCTTAACTCTTGTTTTAATTTGCTTAATGGATTTCTTCGTTTCACATTATGCCACAAAAGGCATTTCACAATCCTCATTTTCACTTCACACATCTTAATACGCATTGATCTAATACGAATCAATTGAATTAACCAACTCATAAAATAATAACACTTTTATTCACAGAAAATTTATTTCCATTAATATATTAGTTTAATAATACGTGGAAATTCTCGGGTATTACATTCTATGTAATTAGGAAATTAAACATGATTAATAAACCCTAATTTTCATTTTTAGAAACTAAAATTTTACATTTTTGGCCTAATTAGAAATCCTAGAAAAAAATTTAAAATTTATGGAACCTTAGGGTTTAAGTTAAACCCTAAGGGTCAAACCCTAAGGGTTTGCCAAGTTATATTGTTGCCATTAAAATCACAAGCCAAAAGACCATTTTACCCTTATTGCATTATTGAAGCTAACTTGTAGATTTTGCCCTATGTGGAGTTGTTGGCCAACCCTAGTCTAGCCATGTGATTGAAATATAACACAAATCAGCCACATATCTCAGCCAACTTCATTACACATCAAAAGTGTACTAACTTGGCTCATTTGCTTACAAACACTCAACTCACTTCTCTCTCACCCAAACCCAAAAAATCCTAAGGTGATTCAGTTCTCAGATCAAGCCCTACTAACATTCATAACAAATTAGAAGCATTGAATCAAGAATTTGTTCATAAAGGTATAAACCCTAACCAAGAAATCCGATCCTTGATCCTCTGTTAGATGTTAGATTTTTGTGTTAAAACATGTTATATGTAGTATATATAGTTGATCTGGGTTGGTAGAAAGTTGATCTATAACATCTAGATGCTATAAATGAAAGATTTTCAAAATCTAGAAAATTGGGAAATATGGTCTGACATCCAAATGTCAGGTCCCATAGATCTCAGTCTATTTATGTTTTTGGTTGTTTTAAGGTTTGAACATGTAGTATGCTATGAGATCTTTGACCTGAAACTCGAATCAGGGTTAGATCTGGTTCAGATTTCATGTTATTGTTAGTCAAACTCAGTTGACTGAGCATGACTGGGCAAATTCTGGGTAACCCAGAAACTTCCCAGATCGTGTCTGACAAGAACTTTGTGGCCCCAGATCTATCAGGTTTTTGTTGCTTTGTTCTTGTTGTTGCATCTAATTTGTAATATGTTGTTTAGACTACACTCTCATGCCTTAAGATAACCTAAATGATAAACAAGTTGGATTTAGTGGTCGATCAAACTAGATAAGTCGAACACGTTTTCTGTTTTCTAGGCAGCCCAGAAAACATATGAACATGTCGTCTGACAGGTTTTGACCGGACAATATATGTTGATTGTGATGTAGTTGGATTGGTTTTATGTGATAGATCTATACCTTGTCATGTTGTTTACCCACTAGAAGAACTAGATCAGAAAAATATTACATGAACAACAAGTTGTGGAAACCCAAAACTAGCCAGTCGAACTGTTCTTCATTTCTAGGTAACCCAGAAAACGAAAAACAACTCTGACAGCTTATTCTTGAGCTTAGATCTTGCATTTGGTGCATGTTATGACCCTGTTTGTTGTTGGATCTTGTAGTATTACATTAGTACTACAACATCTAACCATTAACATGCCCAAAAACACATTGATAAAAGATTTATGCTTGGTTAAACTTACCCATCGAAACTGGCATATGAAGATCTGGGTTTCTCAAGAATACCTACCACTACACTTTCTGTCGCTAAAGGCTTTAGCGACAAACTTTTTAATTTTATTTAAATTATTTTCTAAAAATTATTTAAAAATAGAAATTAAAAATTAAAAATTCCAAAATTAGTTTTAGAAATTATTTGAAGTTATAAAAATTAATTTTTAATAATTTGGCATATTTTACATAAATATTAGTATTTATTTAAATACTATTGATATTTAAATTATTTAATAAATGTACTAAATAAATTAATTAAAAATGATTTTATTATATTAAAAATCATTTTAAATGATAATAAGGTATTTAAAAATATTTTAAGTTATAAAATATAACTTTTAATATTTTAAAGTAAATTTTATTAAATATTTAATATTAATGATATTTAGATTTATTTAATAATTACATTAAATAAGTTAATTAAAAAGGATTTTAATATTAGAAAAATTATTTTAAATAAAAATAAAGTGTTTAAAAATATTTTAAGTTATAAAAATAACTTTTAATATTTAAAGGATAATTTCATTAATAATTTAATATTAAAAATATTAGATTTATTTATTAATTATATTAAATAAATAATTTAAAATGATTTTATTTATTTAAAAATCATTTAAAAGGATATAAATGAATTAAAAATATTTTGAGTGATAATTAATGACTTTTAATATTTTATAAATAATGCATTGATTTTTAAATATTAATGGTAATTATTTAAAAATGATTTTAATTATTTTAAAAATCATTTAAGGTTAATATTAATACTTTAAAAAATTAAGTTATTATAAATAACTTTAATATTTTAGCAAAATGGTTTCATTAATATTTTTATATTAATTAAATATTAATGATAATAGAATTATTTAATATTTAAATCATTTAATAATGATTCCGGTGTTTGAAAAATCATGATAAATTATAATATTTAATTAAAAATTATTATAAGTCATTTAAAAATAATATGACTCATATTTAAGTTATTGAACTACATGATAGAGTCTTAGACTTGATAATTACCCGATAAAGCCGTCGGTACACCGAAATGTTGTAGAAATTGATCTGGACTTATATAATTTGTCTGTATAAGTGTTTGTTAATGTCCTAATGGCTGCTAAACATATGTGACAATATGATTAGGTTATGTGCTGACTGCATATAGCAGTACTATGTGTTGTGATATATTATTCTAATCGAACGAATGATCTTATTAATGATATGTTTCGATATAAAAGATAAAACTAAGTTGTATAAGCAGCAGATCGTACAAGTATCTTAACCTTGCATTTACTTTATGCAATGGACATGTGTAAGCTAATATCTGAACTATTCTTTTTCGTTATTCAAATTTCATAACCTTGTATATACTTATGCAATGATTCAGTATAAGTAAGTTATTAAATTATAATCTATTATACAAGTTCTTTAAATCTGTTATTATAAATCTAGATATATATTCTGTTCGTTAATTTCTAAGCATGGTTATACAAGTGACCTCACTTGGATAATCATTATATTTTATCACACGTTGATACATACTTATTGGTTTCCAGTATATATACATTAACTTAAAAGCCGTTTAAGCTATTTGATTCAACTAGACACAAATTTAAAAATATTATTGAACAAGATTGAACTTTATTGTATCCAATAGAATTATTTTGGTTCAGATTCTAGACTAGTATGAACATCTCAAATCTGGGAAACTTTTATGCGCTTAAG
Source organism: Panax quinquefolius (assembly GCA_020205615.1). Taxonomy (NCBI): domain Eukaryota; kingdom Viridiplantae; phylum Streptophyta; class Magnoliopsida; order Apiales; family Araliaceae; genus Panax; species Panax quinquefolius. The sequence goes on along the minus strand of CM035152.1, from coordinate 74,521,317 downwards.
GCGGATATGCATGACAAAAATATCGTTCGAACATGTAGTATTAATCAATACATGGCATAACGGGCTGATCACCCCCGTGCCTATAAGTTATGACGGTTTACAGATGAATTTCTGTTTAACCTTTTCAAAAATATAAAATAATGTTCATAGTCAGTCGACTGATCCCCATTTATAATCAGTACGTAGTTTTAAAAATTTGAAATCGAAATGATATGTTGTTTATTGTTGCTTCAGCTTACTTCACAACTGTTGATTCGTTGTAGAAATGCTATTCACGAAAAACATTTACTTTCTTCAGCTAACTGTTATTGATTGCTATTACTTACTAGGCCCTTAAATTCTCATCCTTGCTTAATTTAAATGTTTTCAGCTAAGTGTGAACAACCTGAAGGCTCTGCTAAGAACAAGGGAAAAGGAAAGGTTGCTGAATGAGTTTTATCAGTGTTCTAAAAGTCGGCATAGTTGGCCGACTAGTCGGCGACTAAGTTGGGGTCGAAGCCTCAACGATTCGACTAGGGCCAAGTCCTTTGATTTAGTCACTGGTCGACTTAGTCGGGCTCCAGTCGGCGATTAGTCAAAAAAGTCGCCCAGTCAGGTAAGTCGCTTACTTGGAGTAAATCAAAAAATTGGAACAAGTCGGGGAAAATCGGAACAAGTCAGGAAAAATTAGAAAAAATGGGAGTGGATGAGGTCCTTCTACCCAGAAGAAGTGGTATAAATGTGCGAGAACTAGATGAAAACGAGTTTATGTCAGAAGATGATGACAACGAAGAAGAAGATGAGGATTATGAGTTTGAGTCTGATGGAGAGCAAGTCTTGGAGTGATATGGAGAAGAAGAGGAGTGATTGACTATTGATTTTGTTCTACTTAGTTTATTTTGTTAATTGGTTTTGAACTTAGAGTGTCAAACTATTTGGTTTTACTTAGTTTACATGTTTTTATTTGATGATTTGTGTTACTTATGTTATTTTACTTACTCATAACTTATGAAGAATGAAGGATAATATGTATTTTAAAAAAATAATTGAAAATTCGACTAACCGATTAATCCTCGATTAATCCCCGACTAATTCCCTAGTCTCTAGTAGGTAGCCAACCGACCTGGGACCGACTAGCGACCTTTAGAACAATGAGTTTTATGCTATATTATGTAATAGTTTGACTTTATTAAGATAATGATGATATATATTATTATCATGTATTGTAATGTATTAAAGGTTGCGTACTTGGGATTAGACTCTGATATATGTAAATTAAGTTTGATATTTATATTATTATTGTTATTATTATTAGTATTATTCTTCTCATAGAAATGATATCGTGAAGCACCGAGATCAGGTTTTAAGTACCTAAAATTTGGGGGCGTCACATTCTCAATGTGGGGAATGGACGTAATCGGGCCCATCGAGCCCAAAGCCAGTAATGGACATCGGTTTATCTTCACCATAATCGACTACTTCACCAAGTGGGTAGAAGTAGCCTCCTTTCCCAGGGTTACTAAAGAAGTTATCATTGGTTTAATAAAAAATAATATCATTTGTCGATATGGACAACTAGAGGTGATTGTGTCAGACAACACCAAAAACCTCAATAATCAAATGATGGAGGAGTTATGCAGTAAATTCCACATCAAACATCACAACTCCGTCATCTATCGTCCAAAGATGAATGCTTTTGTTGAAGCGGCAATTAAGAATATCAAAAAGATCATGAAAAAGGTGTTCGCCAATCATAAAGGATAGCCTAACTTGTTGCTTGTGACTCTATTAGCCTATAGAACATCAATGCGCACTTCCACTAGGGCAACCCCCTACTCATTAACCTATGAAATGGAAGCAGTGCTCCCCATAGAAGTGGAAATGGAATCCCTCAGAGTGTTAATAGACGCTCAGCTGGATGAAGGCCAATGGTTACAAGATAGGTATCACCAATTGTTTCTAATAGATGAAAGGCGAGTCGCTGCCTTCTTCCATTGTCGGTTATATCAACAGAGGATCGCCAGATCCTACAACAAAAAAGTCTGGCTACGATAATTCAAAGAGCATGACTTGGTCTTGAAGAAAATTCTTGACAACTAAGATCAATCCAAAGGAAAATTCGGCCCAAACTGGGAAGTCCCATTTTTTGTCAAGGAGGTATTGACAGGAGGAGCTCTTAGATTACAAGAGGTGGATGACGATGAATTTTTGTAACTCCTTAACTCATACACCATGAAATGGTACTATATTTGAAGTTACCATGAATCTAACATCCTGGTTTTGGATCACCAGATCCCCAGTCAGTTCAGGTTTTCAAACCCTTCACTACATACAACCCTTTTTCATATATGTTTGCCCCATCAGGGGCAAACATACCTTTCCAATCAGCAGCCTGGTTTCGGATCATTAGATCGTTCACTCAACTCAGGTTTTCAAAACCTTTCACACCTTTAGTTTGTCCCACTCGGGATAAACATTTCATACCTTCAATGCATGGTTCCTTGGTAACTTCTAGTTTGTCCCACCAGGGATTAAACTTTTCACATCTTCAGTTTGTCCTGTACATGGGATCAAACTTTTTATCTGATCATCTCCGTACATGGGGCTGAACTACGATACCTTATTTCCCAATACGGAGGATCGTAGGCGTACCATTTTTATGGTCTGGTCTAACCTATAAAAAAACATCTCTACACCTTTCTTTGCCACAAGCAACTTTGAACCTTTTCACACCAGGTTTGAACTACGCAGACCTGATCTCCCCTTCTCAATGGGAGTCATGGTTCGGTCTTACCCTTACTAAAACATAAAAACTTATCAACGGTACTGGGATCATCTTTCAATCCACCACACTTCATTGGCTTAGACTAAAGGGATGGAATTACTTGGTCTCCCTATATGAATGGGAGAATCGGCGACCATCTAAGCTGCGGTTGAATCCGCAAAGAGAAAGACCAATCTATAAGAGATGGAACTACCTGGGTAGCCCCATACAAAGGAGTACCGATGACCATCTGTGGTATGATTAACCTTAGAGAGGAAAGCCATACTCCTCTGCATAACCACATACATAAACGAGTCCTAAGACACCAAAGGGTAGGGAATACACATAGATCAATGATCCATTCTGAAAGATCTTGAGACGTCTCAATGTTCGTCCATCAAGAGGAAGTTCAGAATACATCAAGATCACAAGCCCTGGAGAACCAGGCAAATATTAAGCAAGCAACAAGGCATAACTAAAAGGGAAGTGCATCAAAATATATTTTCCTGCCATATATAATGTTGTTTGATATATACAATGGGTACTGTACATGACAAAAATGGCTAAGCTAATATGTGCAGGAAAATACAAGCCCATCTACAATCTAGTAGATATGTGTGATATCAGATCCAACATAACATCTCTCTCCGAAGACCCACAGGTACCTAATGCTCTGCCTGTCCAGTACCCAATGCTCTAGCATGCCATCTATAAAACCCATAGGAACCTGGAACATCAGGAGGGCCATGGAGTGCTGCAGTAGCTGATCTATAGTCATCTGATCTGGAGGTGACAAACTATCATACCATGATCTCAAACATGAGGCTACCAATACTGGTGGGGTATGATCAATGCGGCTAACTGTCGAAGAAGACATTTGTGTGGGCCGTATCATAAGACCATCCAGGGGTCAATGCTGAACATCTCTGGACATACATATGCATAACATAATATATGTATGATAAATAATAGATGGAAATATGATGTAGGGAATGGAAAAAATATACATACATTCCTAAGTACATCATCATCTAATACATCATCTTTGTGTACAACTAGAAAATACAGGGAAATGGGGCACAGATGCCCAACAACTAGCAGTGGCCTATCAAAAGATATAACGAGAATAGGGCATAGCCACCCAGTATCTAACAGAGGCCTATCAAATGATATAATAAGAAATACATCAGAAGAAGTCAATGGTGTTGATGTCTACATTATCTATCCTGTCCATCTGATGTAACTCCTCCTGAGTCACTGGATCTTTGCCAAGAGGGATGTTAGGCCTATACAATGGAGGATCTGCACCGACAAAGCCATATGGGTCACCTGAAGGGCCAACCCCAGAGCTGGAAGGATCAAAAGTATCTGCATTTGAAGGATCTCTACCCAAGTGTCGAATGAAAAAATGTGCCCGGTCCAACTACTGGGTCAAGCTGTCAATCTATGTCAAATGAGTAGGATCTCAGACGCAGACCATCCAATCCATCATCATCATGGATCCAGGAACCATATCCCCCGTGAACTGAGTGGCGCGGGTCTGGGCTCTGATGCTACGAGTGGACCACTAGCGGTAGAATACCTCCTGAGTGAACAGACCCTCAAATAATGTAAAGCCGTCAACTCCCATTAATGAGATATCACTGACAAGCGACTACGACACAGTCCAATAATGTCTGGCAGGAGGCAAGATTGGTACACAAATCTCTCCTATAATACTCCTGATAGCGCGCTCCCCCAAATAAAGCTCCCATTCTCCATCTGTGAAGAGAGGAATCCGACAAGTGGATATCAAATACTCGACACCAGTCGGATACCAATCCTCAAAGCCAACTGACAAATGGTCTCCAGCATAGGGAATCAAGTGATGACATCAGCTGTCAATAGCTCCAACTTTAAGCGGCAATGGGTTAAACCCTCAGCTACAGGAACCTCCACCAATGTGGAGTGATGCTATCGTCGTCCCCATGGATATGTATCTGGACCTAACATGCTAATGGGACGCAAACATGGGAGCCTCTCATAGGCCCAAAACTACAAATACAAAGGTGAACATCTGCGGTTAGTCAACACTATTAACCTGTACATAGGACATTAAAAGAGAAATACTCACTAGCAGAAATAGGTAAAATCCTAGCCAAGCCTCTGTCAAGCCCTGCGAACGTATGTGCATTCCCCAGAGGAAATAGGTAAAGGTGTAGGAGCCACAATCATACTCTCCAATATGGTCCACCTCTTGTGTGGCACTAACCAAAGCGAATGACACCGTTGAAGAGTTATCCACTATGAAGTAACCCTTGAGAATGACTAAGAACAATCGCCGAAGAATATGATCCCTGACTCTCACATTAGTGGGTATGGGCTCACTCAATGCCCCGCTCATAGCATCTACGCTCAAAGGACCAGTGCGGACTGTCCTGCCCTTGAACGCCTCAGCCGGGACTCCTAGTAAGGATCTAACAGAAGTCAAGGTAATGTTTTCCGTACAAGGCACTGTCGCCCCTCCAAACTCCATACCGGTGATAAACCACCAATCCATCGGCGTCATCATCACCTCGTAGTCAAGCAAATGGAGAGACTAAGTCTGGTGAAACCAGTGCTCAGACAATGCCCTGAGATAACCCCAGGGACAACGACATAGGAGGATGGAAAAGAATGCCTCAAAGCCCCAACCATGCACAATCTCTCGATACTCTGGATGAAGAGCCTGATATAGAGAGTGTATGCAGAACTAGTTCCCTCGAGGCTGCGTAAAGCAGGGAACCTACATCATAAAAGTAAATCAACATCAGAGTCTTGGCTCCTCATCAATAGGAAAAAGGAAGATAAAATCAAGCTTTTACCTTTTTTTCCTGCAAGTAGACCAAGGGGTGGCGACTCAAATCATCCAGAAGCTCTAGAATCATCACATTAACGCCTAGAAGATCCCTGTGGGGAGCGTGAGTAGCAGGAGCGAGAGCCACAACTGGTACATCATCCTCCTCATCCTCAACATCTAGTACCTCAACTCGGATAGGATAAATCAATTCCTTAACCAATCGATGAGGCTATTTGACTGAACGAGGTCAAGGCACATTTGAATCCCTCATCCTCAAACCTGAAGTGGTCTTAAGGGAACTACTCGACTGATTCGGATCCATATATTCGGCCACAAGTCTCCAAATCACCTCAAAAAGGGTGTGGTAATTTCTAACCTAAAGCTTTTCAAATGTATTTTATGACTACATGCATGCATGCATTACTTTAACATATGCCTACAGTAGAGTTAGAAATGCATGTCTACCCAATGCCTAGGCTCATGGAATTTTTTTGCTAGAGTCTCCTTTGTAAAAAGGACTATCCATATGCACATAGGCATGACTAGGTGGCCATTCATTAGCACATAACTCATAGTCATAAACATCCTATATACATAAAAATGTCAAAGTCATAATTCGTAAGGGTAGCCTAATTACCAGGATTACTTTGCTTTACAACCTTTGCTCATTTGTCCTCAAATATGATAAGAAATAGCAGAAAAAAGTACAAATTTGACTGTTTCAAAAGTCAAATTTTTTTACATCATTATGTTCAGCATGGTTAAGTACTAACATTTACTATGTTGAATATTTTTTATCAAGTCATATGAGCATGCATATTCACTACTATGTGTTTAGAAGCATTTCATGTGATAACTCATTTTCCAAAGGACAAAAACTAGAAAACAGGACATGCATACGTTACCAGGATAGTATAAAACACTTGTACGATGACGAATTTTGCAGAAAGCAGCCCGAACTCAGTAAATCTGAAGAAGAACTGTCAGATTCTCTATGTGGCACAACTTGAAAATAACTTGTGAAAGGAAAACAACATATAAGTACACCCATGGATGGTCACAGGTGTACCTGCGACTACCCTAAGTGGGTCGCACCCCTCTGGCTCAGTCCAATTTAAGTTGTAAATGAGGTCTCATAAGTTAAAAAAGTCAAATCACGAAAAAAAGAGCTACACGATTGAGCGAAAAAGCCTGAAATCCTAGTTTTCAAAGACCAAACTACGGGTCTACATATCACTCAATGGTGTTCGCGTAGACATAGGGTTCACAACACCAATGATCACAGTTGTTGTAAACCACACTCGGCAATACCTCACAAGGTCTGATGCTGTTAGTTTGGGGTCGTCACTCCAAAAACCTATCCCCAGCAGATTTCATTCAACTTCAGCCATTGATGTACATTTCAGCGAAGGTCAAGTAACCTTGACGTTATTTCAACCATTGGCAAGTATATCCAGCAAAGCATCAGAAGCCATCCGATGATATCAACCGTTGATGTACATTTCAATGAAGGTTAAGCAACCTTGAAATTATTCAGCCGTTGGCACGTAAAACTAGCGAAGCATCAGTGATGATCTGATGATTTTAACTATTAAAGCACATTTTAACGAAGATCGTGCAACCTTGACATTATCTCAGCTGTTGGCAAGTAAATCCCACGAAGCATCAGAAGTCATCCGATGATCTCAACCGTTGATGCACATTTCAAAGAAGGTCAATCAACCATGACATCATTCAACTATTGTCAAATAAATCTAGCAAAGCATTGGAAGTCATCCGATGATGGTACCCGTTGAAGTACATTTCAGCGAGGGTCAGGTAGCCCTGACAACCCAAACTGTTGGCAGTAACTCCGACAGAGCATTGGAAGGACCTGGCGATACAAAACAAGGAAAACTATCCTCATCGGGGAGGACCAATGATGGAATATGTTATACATGTCTTCATCAAAAAACACACAATCCCCCAGAGTCTCTCGTATATAAGAGGTACATCCTCAGTGGGAAGTCTGTACCAAGGATTAAGGACTTTGGTGATAACCCCAATGTCAACATCCTAGAAAGTCTTGAGAGCTTTGGAGTAGACATCAAAGCATTTCGTCAGGGTCATTAGTGATAACTCCAGTCCCCATCAGAAGTCGTGGAAGCAGACAGTCATCACATCTCATTGGAAGACGATCCAACAAACCACATTCATCATACATTTGCATCATGATTATCTTTTTACATTTCAAGTGTCTAGTATTCTTTATCCTATCCATGCCATTATATTGCATGAATATGATAAAGAGGGGCATCTGTAGACACTTGAAATTTTTGTATTCCTGTTACTAACCTTGCAGGAGAGCAAAATCTTCTTCTAGAGATAACCTTGGAGGCCAAAACAACTCAATCCCAAAGATAACCCTGGGATACAATATTTTCCATCTCAGAGACAACCCCGAGATACTCAATTCCAATCCCGGCGATAACCCCGGGAGTTTCAGTTCTAACCTCGGAGACAACCCCGAGGAATGCAATTGTAGTTCCGGAGATAACCCCAAAAAAGCTCGTTTTAACCCCCAAAAGTTAGCTTCAACCTCAAAGATAACCCCGAGGCACTCAGTCCCAACCCCAAAGAAAATCGCAAGAGGTCAGGTACACATCAGAGACAACGCTGAGGACATTCGGTACTCACAACAGCCCAATCTCAGAGAAAACCCTGAGCAACCCCGGTGAAGGTCAAAATCATCATTTTTTCCACCTCAATCCCGCATTTGTGCCATCTCAACAACATTTCAACCTACATTCTACACAGAAGTGTCCTATAAGAACCATAGCTCAAAATCCCGAGTGACTACTACATAAGATATCACACCGGATAAATTTTGAAGACCTGAAGATCTGGTCATGGACCCATCTTCCTGACTTCGTACAACCTCTTATCCCATGTCATTGTGTAGCTCACGACAAGAGCATTCCGGAAAGGTATTATATGCCTCAATCAGATGCCCAGATTGAAAGTTATAATGGTTCGAGCGGATAACGCGCTGCATGCGTGAACATACTTCGAGACAACGAGGACCATAGAGCCCGGGGCACCCCGGGCATCCGCAGGTGGACCTGCGGCTCCACCCTCTATATATAGAGGGCTTGGGGTGGCCATTTTCAAGAGAGAAGAGGCGAGGAAGCCCTGTCCATTTTGCTTTGTACACACTTTAAACTGAGCGCTTTCTCTTTCCAAACACCTGTGAGCTTGTGTTTTGCTATATTTTATCGGTGGAAACCGAGTATTCATTCATTTAAAGCCATCTGAAGTCTTCTTGGCAGCCCACTGTAAGATACCTCACATTTCTTAAAGCCTTTCTCCACTTTTATTCACAGACAATTATTCACGTTGAGAGTCGTGTTGTGTGCGTATGTCAGGACCGTTAGTCCGTGGCTTTTATTGCTTTCATATATATATATATATATATATATATAAAAGATGTAAAAGGCCACGAAGTAAACTCTATGCCTAACAGATATGTGTATATATATATATACATTTCACGTCCTGCCTGGAGTTTACTTCGTGGCAGTTGATTGTTCATTATATATATATTTATAGCTTATATATATATATATATATTGTGATGCCCCCAAAAATAGGTATTCATCACCCATCTTGAGTCGCCAGATACATGGTACATAAATTCAAATACGACTTAATTATACAATAGTCGTGCAAAATACGACGACATATATACTGTGAGTTTCAATACAAATATTGTAACGTATATAATTCGGCAATATTCATACTCAAATTAATACATGCCATATAAAGTACAACAACAAATATTTCAAGTCTCCAAAGGGACACGAGAAGATTTTTGTTCTCCTCATTTTACTGCGATGCACTTTTGACGCTTTCAGGGTTGAGTTCTCATCACCCTATTGTTGTTCGCCAAAATCAATTATTAAGTGACGTATAAAATACAATACACACATCTTAGGTCCTCAATACAATTATATATTGCATCTCATGCTATAGTGAGGACTACTAATGTTATCATCTGGATCGTCACTCCATTTCCCGACTAGTCCCGGCTGCGTTCTCATTTCCTGAAGAGAACAGTGAAAGAAAGGGTGAGCTCAACTAGCCTAGTAAGAAATATTATGACTAAGATAATGCAGAATAAATTATCATTAGTCTTTAACAATGTTAAACTGATAAAATACAATAGACATCAAGTTTAACTACAGCGGAACAAGCAATCCCTTAGAAGAGTCAAGTAAAGAATAAAATGCACTATATTGTATGGTTTAAAAAGTTTTTTCATCAACTTAATCGCTGTGAGACTGAACTTAATAAATAAACCACATCACCAAGTCATCCCTGCTTTACGGGCCAAGGATATTCATTAAATTTTCAAGGGTCATGACTATACCAAATAATCCCTGGTCATAATCATACCAAAAACTGTCCATCAATGCACTACAGGCCACTGAGAACTTTTACCACATCATTCGTCACATTACAGTCACGATTATACCGAATAATTCCTGGTCATAATCACACCAAGTCCACCTATGCACGTAAGCCAAAGATGACTTTTATCATAATATAAACATGAGAATGATGGTAATGATATAAGCATTAATCAAACGAAAACAAGGATAAATATTAAAGACTTTACATTTATCCAAATATTATAAACTCATAATCTAATATTATTAATATTATAACAATATTTTAATCACTTCTTAAACTTATAAACAATTTATTTCAATTGTCTACACTTTACTAAATAATACATTTAATCATTCAAAAATGCCATACTCATAAGATTTCATCACCAATGATCAAATCCCTTATCAAAAATCTGCATATACCCTATATAGGATTCTCAAGCCATAAAATTCTATTTTCCAACTTACTTCACATAACATATTTAACTCATTTACTCATAACTAGATTATTTTCATGAAAAATATCAAATCAGTCCCAAAAATATTTCTTTTCTGGGATTTAGCAGAATATAGTCCCATATTGAACATATATTTTTCTCAGAATTTTTAAAATTCATTTACTAATTTTCAAAAATCAATTTCTAATTAATTCCTTAAGAAATTAGCTACCTCAAGTTTAACTCCAGAAATTCCCAAATCTTGGCAGGATCTTACACATGTTAACGTGATCTTCCAGTTTAAATTTCATGGTCATCGGAGTTATAGAACTCCGGTTATAGCATTTTTCGTCAGAAAAACCTAAATATTGAAATAGTCATAACTTGCTCATTTTAAGTCGGAATGAGCTCATTTTTGGACAGGAGGTACTTTATATCATATATTTTAATGTCCAAAAGGCCGAAATTTTTCTCACAAATTATGTGGCCAAAACAGCCCTTTTAAACTTCTGGGCAGTAGCCTTTTTGGAAATGTTTAGTTTTTGACTCAATTGCTAAAATCAGTCCACTTGAAAATCTACAATACCTTTTCCAGTGATTCCACTTGGATAAGTTAGAAAACTCATAGATCTAACTCTAGGACTTGACCACACTCAAAAATTCGAAATAGAATAGGAGATATGGTCAATTGAATTTCATATTCCATTTTTACCAAAATCTAATTTTTCACCCTTTGTTATTTCTAAGAAACTTTCATATTTTCAAATAATAACCAACATAACTCCTCATAACACTTACTAATACTACATATACCCATGATTTTCATCAGTCCAATGCTTTTATTATGATTTTCATCATAATCCACGTAAACTGATCATTTCCACAATTTAATAAGGAATGAATACAAAGGATCATTCACCATGCATGTGGTAATCCACATGCATAAAAGTTATTCCAATAGAATAATAAAGAATGGAATAATGAAGGATTCACCATAAATGCGATAGATCGCATGCATGTGTTATTCCCAACAAAATAATAAATAATGGAACCATGTCATACATAAACGCACAGACAGGATATTCCGACAGAATAATAAAGAATGGAATAACAACAGAAATCACCATGCATACGATAGATCGCACAGACATGTTATTCCTACATAATAGTAAAGAATGGAACCAGGTCATGCGTAAACGCATAGACAGGATATTTTGACAGAATAATAAATACGAAATAATAAATAATGGAACCAGGTCATGCGTAAACGCACAGACAGGATATTCCGACAGAATAATAAAGAAGCGGAACTGTGTCAAAGCGAAATTAAATCAATCGGATATTTCCCCGAACAATAAGAATGGAATAACAATAGAATTTCACCATGTATGCGGTACTTCGCATACACAAGTTATTCCAACAGAATAATAAAGAATGGAACCAGGTCATGCGTAAACGTACAGATAGGATATTCCGACAGAATAATAAATAATGGAACCAGGTTATGCGTAAACGCATAGACATGATATTTCGACAGAATAATAAATAATGGAATAACAACAGAATTCACTATGTATGCGATAGACCGCACAGACATGTTATTCCAATAGAATGATAAATAATGGAACTGTGTCATGTAAACGCACTTAACGAGGATATTTCGACGTAATAATAAAAAATGTAATAATAGAAGAATTTTTACCATGTATGCGATTTCACCCAGATATACAAAGTTATTCCAATGTAATAATAAGGAATGGAGTAATAGAAGAATTTCACCAAGTATAGGGTAGTCCCCGTATACAGGTTATTCCAACAAAATAATAAAGAATGGAATAACAGAAGTTCTCTTCATGAATACGAAAGAAATAATACCTCTTACGGTACAACAAATAATATCCCTTATCTTATAAAGAAGAGTACTCCGACAGTTAGGGTGGGGATATACTTGAAGAAAACTTGCACTACGCTCAAAGCTTTCTTAAACTCTAAAGAAATACGCTCATGATTATAGAAGAAAAATTCTCTCTATAGTTTCTCTCTCTAGAGTTTCAGTGAATTCGTAAGAAATAATGAAGGAATGCGCTTCTATTTATAGAAGAATGGATTGAATAGTAACTAATCTATGAACGGTCCAGATTGATTTACTTTTAAACGGACGGTCCAGATTGATTTAATAAAATATTCTAATAGAACAAAATCTTTTTAAATAAAATATAATATATTCTATTTATAATTTAATAAAACGAATAACTTTATAAAAGTATTCTATTTTATATAAAAAAAATTTTACAATGCAAACACTATGCAGGCACTATGCAAACACTATGTATAATAAAATATAATATATTCTAATTATTGTCTAATAAAACGAATAACTTTATAAAAGTATTCTGTTTTATATAAAAATATTTTACTATGCAAAACACTATGCATAATAGAATATAATATATTCTATTTATAGTCTAATAAAAGCGAATAACTTTATAAAAGTATTACATTTTATATAAAAGCTTTTCATTTTATTACATTAGTAATACTAATAAAACAAAACTTCATCATCATTATTATAACTCACATTATTAATCGACTAGGTCGTTCTCAAGAAAGAGGGGGATTTCCAATAAGGATTTCTCCCTATTGGCGCGCAATTAAGTGACCAAACCTCTCCTTGGCAGAACTTCTAGACATCGTTAATATTGAAAATAATAATATTAATAACTTTGTCATCTCAATTATTGAATTAATAATATATAAAATATCGAAAATAATTAAATCAAATAACGTGAGATACTATGCAACAATTACTGTAGCAATAATTGAACAAAACTGAGTGACTTCTCACGTAAGCATCAATAATTAATACCGTGTACTACTATGTAACCACGCGTATTACTATACTTTTACTACCGAGTAGTTCAACAGTATTAACGGTAAAACTTTCGCCGTTATTTTCATAAAAATATTTTTGTCATTTTCTCAATCCGACAATAATTCTGTTGTGGGGTCCACCAATGATTGTGCCGTCATACGAATATTCCTTGTTAAAACGAATATTCCCCGACCAATCGAATATTATATAACAACTTGCATACTTTGAAAAATTTATAAATACTACCCACAACTATAACACTATCTCAAATTCACACCATAATATTAAAAAAATATTTTGATAAAATTAAATCTTTATTCAAAAAATTTGGGTATATATATATATATATATATATATATATATATAACTATTTACAGTTTTTTGCACATATTGCTTCATCATGTGAGCCTAGGAATCATGTGATCACATATTCAGTTCTTGAATTTAGATTCGGTTCCCATGATGGACATTTTCAGCTGATACTAGCTTGTAAATCATTCACGGTGTTTGAATATCCTTAGATGGCTCTCACGCCCACAAGAATTTCGACATTGCTATGTACATTATTTTCTTGAAGATGCTTCGCATCTCGAAAATAATAAAAGCAATCAAGTCGAACACATAATAAAATAGAAGTATCAAAGGCCTCAATTACTATTGAGCACAAGGGTTTTAAAAACATGTTTTACAAAACATCAATGCCGTATCTCGTTAATATTGAACCTTTATACAAAATTTAAACCCTTTGTATATAGGTGCGAACGAGGCATAGCACTACTTCCAGACAATAGCACATAGACCTACACACACACACACAGATAAAAGTTTAAATTGAAAAGTGGCGGTAACTGTGTCACCACGGAAGTCGGAGGGTGCCTAACACCTTACGAAGCCCCCAGGCCCTAACAAATCTTGGTTTTATGGACCAGTTAAGCAGTGTTACATTGCTAGGTCTGTGTGCAATCCATTTCTCGGTTGAGTTGGTGCAACCATTTAAAAATACCAACTCATAACTCTTATAAGCCAATCGTCGATATATAAATTTCGGACCTTTTCAAACTTGTTTTTTTTAAACAAATCTCACCTAACATGAGAACACCAAAAAATAAGAACAGAAAGGGACAAATAAAAATCATGACATCGACATTGGGTCTCCAATTTTTAGTTTTATTTTGAATATAACAATAATTAGTAAATAAATAAATTAAAATGGTATAATCCTCTCCATAGGATTTTTTATTATAATTGTTTTAATTATATTATTTACTTTGACAAAAAATATTATCTTGAGTTATTTCAAAATTGGGCAAATTTATTTCATTACTTATATATATATATATATATATATATATATATATATATATATATATATATAGTTATAGTGTGTGTGTTGTATATCAAATATATATTATTAAATCATGTGTGCATGTGCATAATATATAAGTTTTATATAAAAAATTGTGTGTGTGTTTGATATATATATATATATAGTATAACAAGTGTGTGTGTGTGTGTGTGTTTAATACATGTATGTATCTCTCACAGGTATATATATATATATATATATATATATATATATATATATATATATATATATATATATATAGATGTCGGGTTCCCTTCGATCCTAGAATAACGGATCTCGGGACAGAGTAAAAAAAAAAAACAAAAGCCGTGGTCTGGACTCTGGAGGCTATCAACATATGAGTCTATTTTCCTTTTTTTTCTAAATCATTTGCCCCCATTCTCTTCTCTCTTTCCACAGTTCAGGTATTCCATTCTTTAGAGAAAATAAAGAGAATGAAGTTGAGTTGAAGGGAGAAGAAATATTTAGAGAGAGAAACAGTTGCTCCGCGCGCTTGCTCCCCCGCTGCTATTCTCGCTATAAATTTTTTCGATTTGCTACTTTCTGTTGAAATCACGAGTAAGATTTCGCAAATTATATACCCTAATTTTTTAAAATTTTCTTCTGTGATTGACTTCGTTTATTGTGAATCTGGGTAATTATTCTTCTTCCTCTTTCATTCTCCTAATCTGCTATTTTTTTCATTATTGGGTTTATTAGAATTGATGATGATTTGATTCTGGTTCTTCTTTAATTATTTTAGTTCTAAATATAACATTAATTCCTCTAATATTTTAGAAAATTAGATCCTTAATATTATGAGGATCGAAGGGAACCCTTCAGATTCTAACAACATGGTTAGGAAATTTTTATGCTTGAATACCAAATGTGAATACCAAATTGGAAGAGAATGTGCTCTGCTGATGTGAGTTCTTTAGAATCTGGGCATCAAATTCTATAAGCTTGGCAAAGGAATCTAGTAAAGAACGTACAAGTTATTCTATTTTGGTTTTTGGTCTACTTTTTTATATATTATATATTATAGGTTGATGGATGTCAAACAAGGCCAGAATAAAGAAGGGAAGATAGTTTTGTACTTGGTATTTGAGTACAGGGACACTAATCTCAAGAAATTCATCTGAATTTTTCGTCAAATTGGGGAGAACATTCCCTCAAAAACCATCAAGGTACAGAGGTGATTGGAGTTTATAGCTTCCTGATATATGGTGGGGAAGTTGGTAAAAATTTATTAAGTCTTATTCAATTGTATAATTATTTGTGTTGGAGGTTAAATTTATGTCCTCTCTTGTACAGCTGCACCCATTATTCATGGCTGTTGGGTTTGTTTTAATTGTAGGAAAAGGTAAGTATTTAGAAGTAGAATAGCTCATATCTTTTGTTCTTAGTTTCCTGTAAATTATGAACTTGACAAAACTGTATATGCCAAAGTTTGTTAAAGTTTTAACATTTTTAAAAACAAAAGCTATGGGGTCTGGACTCTGGAGGCTGTCAACATAAGAGACCATGGCAAAAAAACTCTTAGACCATGGCTTTTTTTTTTGAGTCCGTCCGAAACCCGTTATTTGAGTCCGTTATTATAGAGTTTTCAACTAACATTTTGTTTTTCATTTCAGGAATATAACTATAACTTTTACGTGGAAATGATGGATGAGATTTTGTCTTTCATATATTTGGTTAAGGTTGCCATGTTGGGCTTGTTTTATAGTGGTTGTATTAGACTATGGTAGATTTGAAAACTCTAATTAGTGTGGTTTGTTTTAGATTAATTTGAATGTATTTGGATGTAATTCTTATTTTGCATACAAGGCAGGTGGAGGAAAACTGAGTAGAACTTGTCCATTTTGGATAAATAGTTGAGATTTCGGCACAACTTTTTGTACAAAGACTATGTGATCATATTGTATAGAATATTAAACCATGCGGTGGATTCAATAGAAATTTTGCTTGCACTTTGATTCGTGTTTATGTTTTAAACTTATAATTCAGTTCTTTTTTCTTTTGGCTCTGAGATTCGTTTCTTTATTGCCCAGACACTATTTTTATAGCGTCGTTTCTGGTGTGTTTTGGTTAGTGTTATATCAGTCTTATTATTTACAAAGAAAGACAGCAGATTGGGATAAGATTCAATAGCATGGACTTGCAAATTATGAATTGTGTACCATTTTTCGATATAAAGTAGGCAAGAAGTAAAAGTATTACTAGAGAAAATGTTCATAGCCAGTTAGATTTGTTCACAACAGATGAACAAATTTGGGATTCATGATTATCCTAATTTATGAATTTTCTAATCCTCAAGTAAAAAAAAAGGTAAAATTTAATGAAATGAATCTAGAAAATTACTATTTCAAAGAAAAATTAGTCAAAATTACAACTACCAAAAAATGAGTAACATTTGGAAGAATAACAGCTAAGCTAACAGAGATTCCAAAGAGGAGAATTAACAGTCCAGTAAAATTCACAACTAGTGCTTCATGGCTTTGCCACAGGCCTAAGAAAATGAACCTATCCACTAAACTCGTTTCAGCAGTAACTATAACTATGAAGAAAATAACTATGCCAAAGAAAACGTGCCACGAAGCCAACTTAGACCTTGTTCCCGATTCTGCTCCAGGGAACATGAAGGAGAAAAAGGCAAAGAGCCATTGCAAAAAAATAATTGAAGATTATGTATGGTTAATATAAGATACTATTATGCTTTAATGTTTTGTACAAAGAAAATTTATCAAATACGTAACAGAGGACTCGATGTTTAACAGTTAACTGACCCACTAAAAGAGTAGAGTTCATCATTCTGGCATCTAAAATTATTAGTTAAACATGCATTAATCTGGAGAAGTGGACAAAGAGGCAAGCAATTGATTATATAATAAATAACTAAAAAGAAACGAGCCTTTAAAGAAATATATGTATCCACTACTCACCATGAGACTCTAAACCAGGAACCAACCAGAAGCCACCATTATATGACTGCAAGAACAATACTCACTAGGTGAGCATATATAGCAGTCATGGTCTAAAAAAAGCAGTTTTACCATGGTCTAAGAGTCTTTTTGCCATGGTCTCTTATGTTGACAGTCTCTAGAGTCCAGACCCATGGCTTTTGTCTTTTATAAATGTGAAAATTTTAACAAACTTTGGTATATGCAGTTTTGTCAAGTTCATAGTTTACAGGAAACTAAGAACAAAAGATATGAGTTATTTTACTTCTAAATTCTTACCTTTTCCAACAATTAAAACAAACCCAACAACCATGAATACTGGGTGCAGCTGTACAAGAGAGGACAAAAATTTAACCTCCAACACAAATAATTATACATATGAATAAGACTTAATAAATTTATACCAACTTCCCCACCATATATTAGGAAGCTCCATCACTGATAAACTCCAATCACCTCTGTACCGTGATAGTTTTTGAGGGAATGTTCTCCCTAATTTGACGAAAAGTTCAGATGAATTTCTTGAGATTAGTGTCCCTATACTCAAATACCAAGTACAAAACTGTCTTCCCTTCTTTATTCTGGCCTTGTTTGACATCCATCAACCTATACAAAAGTAGACCAGAAACTAAAATAGAATAACTTGTACGTTCTTGACTAGATTCCTTTGCCAAGCTTGTAGAATTTGATGCCCAGATTCTAAAGAACTCACATTAGCAGAGCACATTCTCTTCCAATTTGGTATTAAAGCACAAAAATTTCCTAATCACGTTGTTAGAATCTGAAGGGTTCCCTTCGATCCTCACAATATTAAGGATCTAATTTTCTAAAATATTAATGGAATTAATGTTATATTTAGAACTAAAATAATCAAAGAAGAACCAGAATCAAATCATCATCAATTCTAATAAACCCAATAACGAAAAAAATAACAGATTAGGAGAGTGAAAGAGGAAAAAGAATAATTACCCAGATTCACCATAAACGAAGTCAATCACAGAAGAAGATTTTAAAAATTAGGATATATAATTTGGGAATCTTACTCGTGATTTCAACAAAAAGTAGCAAATCGAAAAAATTGACAGCGAGAATCGCAGCGGGGGAACAAGTGCGCGGAGCAACTGTTTCTCTCTCTAAATATTTCTTCTCCCTTCAACTCAACTTCGTTCTCTTTATTCTCTCTAAAGAATGGAATACCTGAACTGTGGAAAGAGAGAAGAGAATGGGGTTAAATGTTTTAGAAAAAAAATATGGCAAAAAGGCTCTTATGTTGATAGCCTCAAGAGTCCAGACCACGACTATTTTTTTTTTGAGTCCGTCCCGAGACCCGTTATTTTAGTCCGTCTAAGATCTGGGCTCTCTCTCTCTCTCTCTCTCTATATATATATATATATATATATATATATATATATATCTTGCATGCATGCATATGCATTATATATTATATATTATATACAAATCGTGTGTGTGTAAAGTACATGTGCTGGCAACTTTAAAATTTTTGAGATATTTTTTTGACCAAAACTGTGTATGATTTCTACATGTGGTAAAATTGAGCAATAAATGGCAAAGTGAGTAGAAAAAGAAACGGGTGGATGTTTGAATTTTTTCGGTAATCCGCATGATCCATTTTCAATCCTAACCATTAATTTTAAATTAAAACAATCCCACCATTAATTTCAAATTATATTTTGAAAATTACCATTTTGCCCCCAATCTCAAAAATCTATAAGTTGGAATATCCTGTCTGTGCAGAGTACGAATGACCTGATTCCATTCTTTATTATTCTGTTGGAATAACCTGTCTGTGCGGTCTATCGCATGCCTGGTAAATTCTGTTGTTATTCCATTCTTTATTATTCTGTTGGAATATCTTGTCTGTGCGGATTACGCATGACCTGGTTTCATTCTTTATTATTCTGTTGGGAATAACCCGTCTTTGCGGTCTATCGCATGCATGGTGAATTCTTCTGTTATTTTATTCTTTATTATTTTGTTGGAATAACCTGTCTATGTGGATTACCGCATGTATGGTGAATGATCCTTTGTATTCATTCCTTATTAAATTGTGGAAATCATTTGTCTACGTGAATTACCGCATGGCGGGTGAAAATCCATTTGCAGTTTCGTATATTCTATTATACTCATCTAGGATATCATTTCTTTTGTACTCGTCATGAAATATCATTTTCTTTGGTATTTTTCTGTTATGAGTTAGTATTCACAGGTTACTATTCACCCAGTTACTATTCACTCTAGTATTATTCACTCGGGTATTCGGGGCACTTTTCGTGTCAGAATACTATTCACGAGTTACTATTCATGGGTTACTATTCACCCAAATTACTATTCACACAAATATTATTCACTCGGGTATTCGGGACACTTTTCACGTCGGGGTACTATTCACGGGGTACTATTCCCAATGTACTATTCATGGGGTACTATTTACCCAAAAAATATATTCTTTTCTGTCCAAATTATTTTTGGTAGATGAATATTATTCTTGAATTTTACTCTACAAAGCAGTATCATGTTGACAGTTGGATATCTTTAAACTCTGAATAAATTTAAAGTCTTTAATATTTATCCTTGATTTTGTTTGATTTGATTTCGGTTCATTATTGCTTATATCATTATCATCATCCTCGTGCTTATATTGTGATGAAAGTCATCTTTGGCTTACGTGCATAGATGGACTTGGTATGATTATGACCAGGGATTATTTGGTATAATCATGACCGTAATATATCGAATGATGTGGTAAAAGTCCTCATTGGCATGTAGTTCATTGATGGACAGTTGTTGGTATGATTATGACCAAGGATTATTCGGTATAATCATGACCATTGATGATTACATGAATATCCTTGGTCGTGATGTAGGGATGATTCAATTTTATTTATTAAGCTGAGTCTCAGCGATAAAGTTGATAAAAAACTTTTTAAATCATAGAAGATGGTAGATTTTATGCTCTACTTGACTCTTTTAATGGATTGCTTATTTCAGCTGCAGTTGTTGATCTAAAACTTGTTGTCTATTGTATTCTATCAGTTGTTATACTATTGAAGGCTAAGGATAATTTATTCTGCATTATCTTAGTCATATTATTTCTTACTGGGTTAGTTGAGCTCACCCTTTCTTTCATTGTTCTCTTCAGGAAATGAGAATATAGCTGGGACGAGTCGGGGAATGGAGTGATGGTCCAGGGTAAATACCTTTAGTAGTCCTCACTATTCTGTGAAATAATGTGATAATAATTATAATGAGGACACCATTGAGTGTGGATATTGTCTAGATGACAATATTCTTTTTTAAACTCTCACCTATGTTTTGTTGTATTTTACACGACTGTTGTATAATTAAGCTGTATTTAAATTTATGTACCATGTATATGGCGACTCAAGATAGGTGATGTATACCTGTTTTGGGGGCGTCACAGTTGGTATCAAAGCTTAGGGATATGATCCCTGGCTGAGATGTGAGACAAGAACTAGGAGGGAGAGACGGGGAATTCCTTCGCTAGTATGACCTACCTAAGTTTATTTGTTATTTAATTGGTCGGTCAGAGTATATGGATAATATGTGACATGTGAATTAACCCTTTTTTTGTGGCAATATTTGAAAATGGCATCCAAAAATGTTGAGATAAGCAATGAAGCACATAAGATAATTGAGTCACCAACGATCAATACCTAGGATAATATGCAACAGGAGGATAATAATCCTCAAGTAAATAACAACACCGATCAGATGATGAACGATGAGATGTTCAGAGGCTTTATACAATTTATGCAACATCAGGTAAGAGAGACTCTTGTTCAAAATGCTGGTGGAAACACTTGCAACTCTCGGCTGGTCACTGCTAAGCAGTTCAAGGAGCTGGGACCGCCGGAGTTTTTGGGAAAGCCAGAACCACTAAATGTGGAGATATGGTTAAAGTAGATCACCAAGATATTTGATATCTTGGGATGCTCCGAGGAGCAAAAGGTTCCCTTCGCCACCTTTATGTTGCGTGAAGAGGCATATTATTGGTGGCAATCTGTAAAGCATACCCAGCCTAATGCACTCAAGATGTCTTGGGAGAAGTTCCAAGAACTGTTCAACGACAAGTACTTTCCCGAAAGTATTCGTCACATGAAGGAGGTAAAGTTCATCAAGCTGGAGCAAAACAATATGACCGTATCGCAATACGAGGCTAAATTTGCAGAGTTATCTCAGTTTGTATCCCATTTGGTCGATAATGAGTAGCGAATGACGCGAATATTTCTAAGAGGTTTGAAACCCAAAATACGTCAATACCTCATTTCTCACAAATTGTGTTTGTATTCAGATGTTGTGAATAGGGCTCAATTATTAGAGCGCGATAATGAGTCAGCACAACCAAAAGGTGACGACCAACAACACGATAATAATTGTACCGGTGGCAATGATAACCATCATAGGGGAAATTATCATGCCAAAAATGGTAACCACTTCGGTGGTAATCATGGCCAAGATAATAGGAGTTGAGATTTTAAGAGGAGAAGGTTCAACAACGATGAAAAGATAGCAGCACCAACACCCATTTTCAAGGAAGGAGAACGACCACCAATTGTATGCTTTAAATACGGAGGGGAGGGACATATCAGTCCAAACTGCGTGATGCCATCCAAAGCATGTTACAATTGTGGAAAGAAAGGTCACCTAGCCCAATTTTATCGTGCACCAAAGTCAAGTCCAGCTGGGATGGTGGCACCAAAGGCGGATATGGACAAAAAAAAGTGGGTGGTTTCATGAAGAGCGTTTTTTGGGACTTCTCAAAAAGTGAGTAACTCGGACGAAGTTAGCACGTGTTAGTTAATTATAAATTCTTGCGAAGTCCATACCTTATTAGATACTAGTTCTACCCATTCTTTTATCTCCCTTTCTTGCGCTCAACGTTTAAATTTGACTCCGGAGAGATTAGACTTTAACTTATCGGTTGAAACTCGGTTAGAGAAACCTTCGTTACCTCCACTGTTTATAAGTCTTGTTTGATTTAAATCGATACTTTCACGTTACCTGTCGATCTTATCTCTTTGAAAATACTTGCCTTTGATGTGATTTTGGGAATCGATTGGTTAAGTAATCATTATGCATTTCGTAAGGTTGTTAGCTTTCATATTCTTAACCAACCTATTATGCGAATTCAAGCAACCAAACCATTAAAGTTAATCACTGTCATATTAAGCCATAAGTAAAGAGCCCCGATCCTTTTGTTGTTGACTTCCTTGTGTGGAATGCACCGAAGCCAGACTTTTGTAGGCGACGTCGTGAATGATTATGGCAAGTTGATAGGTATCAATGTGACGTACTATCCAAGTCTTGGGATGAGAGTCACAGTTTTGAATGATATTTCTATTGTTAATAAATTTTCTGGCGTATTCTTGAAGACTTCTTAGCCCAACCCTAGGGCGTGAAATTGAATTTTGTATTGACCCCAGTACAAAACCCATTTCTAAAACCCTTAAATATTTCTTCAACCAAAATGAACGTAATATGCGCCAAAGACGTTGGCTCGAGCTATTGAAGATTATGACCATACCACTCAATATCATTGTGGAAGAGTGAACGTGGTAGCTGACGCGTTGAGTAGAAGATCGTATACGTTTACGAGTGTGATATTGTTAACACAAAAACCCATTTTGTATAACTTACAAATGATGAAGATAGAGTTAAAGACTCTAGGGACCCACGTGAACATAACGAATATACGAGTAGAATCGACTTTAATCGATAAAGTTAAAGCCGTGCAAGCTACATACTCAGAGCTGATGAATATGAAGAAGAATGTTCAAGTGAGCGTTATTCTAGAAGCAAGACTCGATGAAGAGAGGAAATCTCAACCCTCGATTATATTGTCCCATTTGAAATCCTTGATCGAGTAGAAACTGTGGCCTATAGACTCATTTTACCGTCAAGTATGTCATATGTTCATAACGTTTTTTACGTATCGATGTTACATAAATATGTGGATGACCTGAACCACATTATTGAATTGGAACTAGACGAGATAGCAGAAGATTTAATGTATGAGGAGATACATGTTAAAATTTTGGATAAGAAGGATCATATTCGACACTCAAAGGTTATACCTCAAGAGTTAGAATCTGAAATGAAGTCAAGGTATCCTCACCACTTCGTCATACCAGGTACGTACGTAAATTTCGAGGGAGAAATTTCATAAGGAGGGGAGATTGTTAGACCACAAATTTTATGAATAAAGATTTAAATTTCTTGAAATATTTTTTTGAATATTATGGTGTGGATTTGATATAATATTATAGTTATGGGTAATATTTATAAAATTTTCAAAGTAAGCAAGTTGTTATATAATATTCGATTTGTCAGGGAATATTCTTTTTGTCGGGGAATATTCGTACGACGGTACAATCATTGGTGGACCCCACAATGGAAGTATTATCATAGTAAGAAAATGACATAATTATCTTTTTATAACGGCGAAAGTGTTACCGTTAAAACTGTTGAACTACCCGATAGTAAAAAAATACGATGTCTGGCGTGGTAGCGTAGTAGTACCAGATTGATTATTGATGCTTACGTGAAAAGTCACTCGCTTATACTCAATTATTGCTACAAGAATTGCACGCGATCATATCTCTCATAGTATTGATTCAATTATTGTCAGAGTATCATATGTATAATATGTTATATTATTAAATCAATAATTGAGACGACAAAGTTATTCATATTAGTATTTGCAATATTGACAATGTCTAGAAGTTCTGTCAAGGAGAGGTTTGGTCACCTAATTGCGCGCCAATAAGGAGAAATCCTTATCGGAAAGCCCCCTCTTTCTTGGGAATGACCTGGTTGTTAAATATTATGAATTATAATATTAATAATGAATAAATTCATGTTAATTAAAGATGAAATTGATAGTTCCATTGTGTTGGAATTATCAGTGTTAGTGGAATCGACATTTATTTTGATAATAATTGATGTCTGGAGGTTATATTGACCAATCGAGTAATTAACCGGATAAATGAGCAATTAATTGCTATTAATTCACATGATTATAAGTATTTGTTCACATGTGTGTACTATTGATTCACATTCATTTACTATTAGGGGAGTTGGTGCAAGATTGATAATACTTGCATGACTAAGTTAAAAATTAAGGTATAGATGGAGGTACTATACTGTAATTCATATTTTCACATGTCTAAAACTATTGACTCACATGATTTACTATTGATTCACATGATTTACTATTAGGGGAGGTGGTGCATGTTTGATAATACTTGCAGGACTAAATTAAAAATGAAAGAAAAGTTGAAGGTATTGTACTATAATATTTCGAGCCCCAAAACGTGCAATTATCGAAACTAAATTTTCCTATAAATAGAATCTCCTTCTTCCTCCATTTCTCACCAAAGCTTTAGAGGAATTATTATTGAGAGAAATTATAGAGAGAAAGAAGAAGAGAAGTCTACTACCTCACTATTCCAATATCTAGTTTCTTCTAAGGTAAGGGGTATTATTCTTTCGTATTCATGAAGAGAGTTATTTTCTTTTAATACTCGTAAGGGTTGTTATTCCATTCTTTATTATTATGTTGGAATAACCTATCTATAAGAAGTACCGCATACATGGTGAAATTCTTCTATTATTCCATTCTTTATTATTCTATTGGAATAACCTGTCTGTGCGGTCTATCGCATGCCTGATAAATTCTGTTGTTATTCCATTCTTTATTATTCTGTTGGAATATCCTGTCTGTGCGGATTACGGATGACCTTGTTCCATTCTTATTATTCTGTTGGAATAACCTATCTGTGCGATTTATCGCATGCCTGGTGAATTAAGTTGGTATTTCATTCTTTATTATTCTATTGGAATATCCTGTCTGTGCGGATTATGTATGACCTGGTTCCATTCTTTATTATTTTGTTGGGAATAACCTGTCTGTGCGGTCTATCACATGCATGGTGAATTCTTCAGTTATTCCATTCTTTATTATTCTGTTGGAATAACCTGTCTATGTGGATTACCTCATGCATGGTGAATGATCCTTTGTATTCATTCCTTATTAAATTGTGGAAATGATCTGTCTATGTGGATTACCGCATAGCGGGTGAAAATCCATTTGCAGTTTTGTATAATCTATTATACTCATCTGGGATATCATTTCTTTTGTACTCGTCATGAATATCATTTTCTTTGGTATTTTTCTATTACGAGTTACTATTCATGGGATACTATTCACCCGATTACTATTCACTCTAGTATTATTCACTCGGGTATTCGGGGCACTTTTCGTGTAAGAGTACTATTCATGAGTTACTATTCACCCAAATTACTATTCACCTGAATATTATTCACTCAGGTATTCTGGACACTTTTCATATCGGGGTACTATTCACGGGGTACTATTCCCGAAGTACTATTCAATGGATACTATTTATCCGAAAAATATATTCTTTTTGTCCAAATTATTTTTGGTAGATGAATATTATTCTTGAATTTTACTATACAAAGCAGTATCATGTTGACAATTTGGATATCTTTAAACTCTGGATAAATTTAAAGTCTTTAATATTTATCCTTGATTTTGTTTGATTTGATTTCGGTTTATTATTGCTTATATCATTATCATCATCCTCATGCTTATATTGTGATGAAAGTTATCTTTGGCTTGTGTGCATAGATGGACTTGGTATGATTATGACCAAGGATTATTCGATATAATCATGACCGTAATGTGACGAATGATGTGGTAAAAGTCCTCATTGGCCTGTAGTTCATTGATGGACAGTTGTTGGTATGATTATGACTAGGATTATTTCGGTATAATCATGACCATTGATGATTACATGAATATCATTGATCGTAATTAGAGATGATTCGATTTTATTTATTAAATTTGAGTCTCATTGATAAAGTTGATGAAAAACTTTTTAAATCATGAAGATAGTAGATTTTATGCTCTACTTGACTCTTCTAATGGATTGCTTATTTCATTATAGATTGTTGATCTAAAACTTGTTGTCTATTGTATTCTATCGGTTGTTATATTGTTGAAGGCTAAGGATAATTTATTACGCATTATCTTAGTCCTAATATTTTTATTGGGCTAGTTGAGCTCACCCTTTCTTTCATTGTTCTCTTCAGAAAATGAGAATATAGCTGGCTGAGTCGGGGAATGGAGTGATGGTGTGAGACTCCGAATTTTATGAAATAAAAGTATTCAATTTTTTTAATAGTTACATTGTTAAAAGTTTAAAGTTAAGGGTGACATTTGAAAATTTTTCAAAGTAAGCAAGTTGTAATAAAATAATTGGTGATAAAATACGGGTGGTTGCATAGTAGCACACGGTGATTATTAATGCTTACGTGAGAAGTCACTCAGTTTGATTCAATTATTGTCGATATTTTATATATTATTAAATCAATAATTGAGATAACAAAGTTATTAATATTATTATTTGCAATATTAACGATGTCTAGAAGTTCTTCCAAGGAGAGGTTTGGTCACCTAATTGCGCGCCAATAGGGAGAAATCCTTATTGTAAAGCCCCCTCTTTCCTGGGAATGACCTGGTCGATTAATAGTGTGAATTATAATAATGATGATGAAGTTTTGTTTTATTAGTATTATTAATGTAATAAAACAGAAAAGCTTTTTATATAAAATAGAATACTTTTATAAAGTTATTCGTTTTATTAGATTATAAATAGAATATATTATATTTTATTTAAAAGATTTTGTTTTATTAGAATATTTTATAGTAAACCAATCTGGACCGTCCGCTTAAAAGTAAATCAAACTGGACCGCTCAGAATTAGTTACTATTCGGTCTATTCTCCTATAAATAGAAGCTCACTCCTTCATTATTTCTTACGAATTCACTGAAACTCTAGAGAGAGAAACTATAGAGAGAAAGAAGAAAAGTATTCTGCTACTTCACTACTTCTATATCCAGTTATTTTAAGGTAAGGGGTATTATTTCTTTCGTATTCATGAAGAGAACTTCTGTTATTCAATTCTTTATTATTCTGTTGGAATAACTTGTATACGCGGACTTCCCTATACTTGGTGAAATTCTTCTCATTATTCCATTCTTTATTATTATGTTGGAATAACTCGCATCATCAAGTACCGCATACATACATGGTGAAATTCTTCCGTTATTCCATTCTTTATTATTATATTGAATAAACTATCATGCGAAGTACCGCATACATGGTGAAATTCTTCTGTTATTCCATTCTTTATCATTCTGTTGGAATATCCTGTCGGTGCGTATTACGCTTGACCTGGTTCAATTAATTATTATTCTATTGGAATAACCTATCTGTGCGGTCTATCGCATGCATGGTGATTTATGTTGTTATTCCATTCTTTATTATTCTGTTGGAATATCCTATTGGTGCGAATTTTGCCTGACCTGGTTTCGTTCTTTATTATTCTGTCGGAATATCCTGTCTGTGCGTTTACGCATGACCTGGTTCCGTTCTTTATTATTTCGTTGAGAATAACTCGTTATGCATGCGATCTATCGCATGCATGGTGAATTCTTCAGTTATTCCATTCTTTATTATTCTGTTGGAATAACCTGCCTATGTGGATTACCACATGCATGGTGAATGATCCTTTGTATTCATTCCTTATTAAATTGTGGAAATGATCTGTTTACGTGGATTATGATGAAAGTCATAATAAAAACATTGGACTGATGAAAATCATGGGTATATATAGTATTAGTAAGTGTTATGATAAGTTATGTTGGTTATTATATGAAAACATGAAAGTTTCTTAGAAATCACAAAGGGTTGAAAATTAGGTTTTGGTGAAAATGAAATATGAAATTCAATTGACCATATCTCCTATTATATTTCGAATTTTTGAGTGTGGTCAAGTTCTAAAGTTAGATCTATGAGTTTTCTAACTTATCCAAGTGGAATCACTGGAAAAGGTGTTGTAGATTTTTGTATGGACTGATTTTAGCAAAGGAGTCAAAAACTACAAAAACCAAAAAGGCTACTGTCCAGAAGTTTAAAAGGGCTGTTTCGGCCACTTAATTTGTGAGAAAAATTCCGGCCTTTTGGGACATGAGAATATATGGTATAAAGTACCTCCTATCCAAAAATGAGCTCATTCCGACTTAAAATGAGCAAGTTATGACTATTTCAATATTTAGGTTTTTTCGACAAAAAATACTATAACCTGAGTTCTATAACTCCGATGACCATGAAATTTAAACTGGAAGATCACGTTAACATGTGTAAGATCCTGCCAAGATTTGGGAATTTCTGGAGTTAAACTTGAGGTAGCTAATTTCTTAAGGAATTAATTAGAAATTGATTTATGAAAAATAATAAATGAATTTTAAAAATTATGAGAAAAATATATGTTCAATATGGGACTATATTCTGCTAAATCCTAGAAAAGAAATATTTTTGGGACTGATTTGGTATTTTTCATGGAAATGCTCTAGTTATGAGTATATGAGTTAAATATGTTATGTGAAGTTGAAAATTGGGTAATAGGATTTTATGGCTAGGGAATCCTATATAGGGTATATGCAGATTTTTGATAATGGATTTGATCATTGGTGATGAAATCTTATGAGTATGGCATTTTTGAATGATTAAATGTATTATTTGGTAAAGTGTAAACATTTAAATAAATTGTTTATAAGTTTAAGAAATAATTAAAATATTGTTATAATATTAATGATATTAGATTATGAGATTATTAAGTGATTGATAACATTGGGATATTCTTGAACCCTGGATAATTTATATTATAAATGTTTAATATTTATCCTTTATCTCATTTGATTTATTCTTTCTATTGTTTTCATGATCCTCACGCTTATATTGTGTTGAAAGTCATCTGTGACTTACGTGCATAGATGGACTTGGTATGATTATGACCAGGGATTATTCGGTATAATCATGACCGTAATGTTACAAATGATGTAGTAAAAGTCATCTTTGGCCCGTAGTGCATAGATGAACTTGGTATGATTATGACCAGGGATTATTTGGTATAATCATGACCGTAATTGAAAACACGAATATCCTTGGCCCGTAGTGCATGGATAATTCGTGGTCGTGATACTATTAAGCTGAGTCACAGCATTATTGGTTTACAGTTGTATATCTTTGGCCGTAGTGCAAAGATGAATTTATTAGTATGATTATGAGCAGGAATTGTGATTCGGTATAATCATAATTTTTGATGTTTCAGGTGAAGATAGGTGATGTAAATTATCTTCGTCCTGGGTGCGAAAAGGAATTTAGAATCACAATTATGATTATGAGTTATTCATATAATTGTGGACAGGAATTGTTGATTGATGTTATAGGGATAAAACATTGTTGGTGGACTTTTAACATGGAGAAGATAATAGACCTGATGGTCTATTTGACTCTTTTAATGGATTGCTCGTTCCGCTGCAACTATGGTTGAATAGTTTTATCATCTACCATATATTCTAAATCTCTGATTTATTATTGACGAAGGCTATTGATAATTTAATTATCTTTAGTCGTGATATTCATTACTAGGTTAGTTGTGCTCACCCTTTTTGCTTTACAATTCCTTTCAGGTAATAAGAGTGTTGCCGAGTCAAGCGGGGATAATAGGGGAATAGAACGGTGGTTTATAGCTATTGAGGTTCTCCCTAAATAGTATGAAAATAATTTTATTGAGAATTTTAGATAAGTGTGTCGTATTGTATACATCATTAAATATTTAATTTTGGTGAACCGAATAGGGTGAGGTGAACCTAACTTTGGAAGGGTGTTTTTCCACTATCATATAAGATGTCTAATGACATACAACCTCGTATTATCATAAGACAGGGTTGTGCACATCCACTTGTTGAGTATATCTACGAGCACCACCTATATGATCTTGGAGTTTATTCGAAATATAATTTTCACTTGGAGACAGTGGAGATAGTGATATGTCAAGAGAAGACTCACCATTGGAAGGAATATGATAGTAATCTTCTCATTTTTCTTTGGGGTCTATTGGATCAACCAAAGATAATTCTCTGGACATATGATATCTATCATAACTCAGATTCATGACCTCGTATGTACGAAGGTTTTCTTAAGCACTTCCCAAAGATTTTAATTTCTAAAACAGTTTTTGACTGTACTTTTATGTAATGTACCATTGTAAGGTTGTGGTCGAGGCACCATGAGAGTTATATACATTTGTATTAAAACTCATAGTATACTTGTCATCGTATTTTGCACGACAGTTGTATAAATGAAGTTGTCAGTAGTGTATTTTCTGGCGACCCAAGATGGGTGATGTATACCTATTTTGGGGGCGTCAAAGATGGTCCAGGATAAATGGCTTTAGTACTCCTCACTATTCTACAGAATAATGTGATAATAATTGTAATGAGGACACCATTGAGTGTGGATATTGTCTAGATGATAGTATTCTTGTTTAAACTCTCTGCTATGTTTTGTCATATTTTACACGACTGTTGTATAATTAAGTTGTATTTGAATTTATGTACCATGTATCTGGCAACTGAAGATAGGTGATGTATACCTATTTTGGGGGCGTCGCAAAAACAACCCAAAGTTATCCATCAATGGTGTCTTCCAATACCCCAAATTCCTCCACCACCACCTCACCACTTCAAGTCACCCCGCTTTCTTCCATTCCATCACTCCTAGTGACAACTTCTACTACCACCATCAACCCCAATTCCATCGCTACTACAGCCGCCATCGAATCCACTATGATATGCACCATTGTCGCCGCTAACATTACTCACTCAACCCCCTAGACCTCCAAAGCAAAGTCGGATTTTCAAAAAATGATACATGAATACTCCCACGAGGCAAAGTTTCTCCATGCCAACACCACATCTCAAATCACAGAAGTAGATCTTGCCACTATCCGAGAAAACTACCACATTCCAGCCACCCACCAACTCAAACTCCCTTTAACCACCGATCAGATGTACCACAAAATTGACAGTTGGACCGCCATGCCCCATACTTTTTTAGAAAAAGGGGTTCGGCTGCCCCAATATGCCTTCATTATTACCCTACTAGGGTTTATTGGCATCGACTTCACCCAACTAGTGCCGAACTCCTATATCAACATTATCGCCTTCATCACCTTTTGTAACGAAGCAGGCATCCTTCCCACCATTGACTTCTTCTTTGCCTTATTCCAATTAAACAAATCCCGAGAACCCAGTTCATGTAACAAAGGATGGCACACGGACTTGTTCTACGCCAAAGGTTCAGATACCCACCAGATTTCTGATTGGGCCTCCTTGAACCGTCCAAACATCTCCTTAGGAGAAAATTCTTCAAGTCGAGTTAAGGAGTTAGCAAAGCTAATCGAGAAGTTGCCGATGAAGGAATGAGACTTCAACTTGCTGACCAAATCAGCATGACTCTTAGATCACAAATGTAAGTCCCGAACTCTTTCACAAAATCATATTTCTCACCTGTCATCTGACCCGTTTTCCAAATGAAGTATCCCTCATCAAGACAACATCAACCTAAAGAGAAGATCTTGAAAACTTTATCGAAGACAAAACTGATGAGTGAGTTTTATACCTATGAATCGGATGCCTATTCAGACTTAAATGGTTGCTAAATTCATTTATTTTTGTGTTGTTTTATGTGTGTTTGTGTGCAGGGTTAGTACGTGTTGATTAAGGCAAGGATGGTGGTAATATGGCAAGAAAGTGCAGCAAAGCATAAAAAGTTTAGCATTGATGAAGAGCATAGCCTGCCAAGGTGGGCATCTATAGGCCAAAATACCCCGTCGGGGCGGGGATATGCAAAATCAGAAAGAGTAATACCCCTCCGGGGTGGGGGTTCCCATGCAGAAAAAGCCTTCCGGGGAAGGGGTGCGCGGCTAAGAGAGAAGATTTCTGATATGTTTCTACTACTATTATTGCGTGGTTTGGTGGACTTTGGACACGATTGGGACTTGAGAGAGGACATATTCAGATACAAAAAGAGAGAATTTATTGACATTAATCATTCATTGAACATTGAATCAAACACAATAACTTTGAAGCCCTAGTTTTGAAGATTGTGGAGGAATTGGAGCAAGGAACACGAAGATTGCAGTTTGAAGTAAAGAAAAGGGTGGTTCAATTACTATTCTTATTCTTTAACTTCAGTTCTGTAATTGGAATGTTGATATATTTGATCTATTCAATTTTTATTTTATTAATTATGAACTAAATTAACTTATTAATTCTATGATGTATCTTTAAATGTAATGAAGATTATAATGCTTTGATTTTAATTCAATAATACTATTTTTTAGTTCATCTATTATGATTTGTGCATAATCTATGACTTGATCACCAATTCTTTATGAACTTGTATGAATTCGAGAGATGAAATATGAGTTTAGACTTAGTCATAATAACATGTGTTTGTGATTTCTGTGATTTGGTCATAATTTATGTTTAGAATAGAGATATACCTATGCATCGCATGTAATCGTATGAGAACTTGGGATTTAAACCTTCTTTAATTGTAATTCACATAGAGATATAGGGAATTAGTTAATTAGGGTGTTTGACTTAATTCTACCATCTATGGATTTAAGTTGATATGGGTTTAGTGCATCGAGAGATGGCTATTTCTACTTTTGTGTTCTTGATTAATGAACTGGAATAATTAAATTAAATTAAAAGGCAGTGTGATAATCTGATTGAAACATAAAGTTAAGTTGTAGGCTTAATTTTCCATTATCTGAGTAAAATTTGTGGTTGTTAGTTGATTTTTATTTTTCTTATTAGTTTTCATTATTTTTATCATTAAATCAGTTAGTTTAATAAAATTGAGATGATAAAAAGCTGGTAATTGTTAGATTAAAATTGATAGTTGTCTTTGTGGGAACGATATCATTATATTACTTATTGATCACATATACTTGCATGCCGTGCTTAATTAGATTACAACCAATAAGTTTTTGGCGCAGTTGGCGGGGATTTGTGGTGTATGTCTGTGAATTGTGTGCGGGGGAACATTCGACAAAACAGTGTGCTATCAATCAAACAATAGTTCAGTCTGTAGGTAGCTATAACAAAATACCTCGTAATCCATATCAGAATACCTATAATTCGGGGGGGCAACGAACCATCCAAACTTCTCATGGAGTAACAATCAAAATTAGCAAGCTCCACGACCATATTAACCCTCCGATTTCCAAAATCAACGTCAACAGTCAGCTCCGCGTCAAGGGAAAAAGTTATATTTGGAAGAGCTATTGTTGAATTATATATCCGGTAATGAGACAGCTATGAAAACACAAGCGGTGACAATTAAGAACTAGTAAAATCAGATGGGACAACTTGCGATGACATTGAATAACAGACCTCAAGGGACTTTACCGAGTGACACTGAGAAGAATCCAAGGGAAATTCAAGTGCTGTGTCAAGTTATCACATTACTAAGTGGAAAACATCTAGAGGGGGCAAAGTGCAGTAAATTTGCCAAAGAAAGATGTGAAAGAAAGTGAAGAAAAGTTGGTTGAAGAGAAAAAGGGTGAAGACAAGCAAGTGGATAAGAATCAGGCAGATGTTGAACAAATTGGCTATCCTCCACCATCGTTCAGTTAAGGGTTCAAAAGCAGATGTTAAATAAACAATTCTCAAAGTTTTTAGAAATTTTCAAGAAGATATAGATTAATATTCCATTTGTAGAAGCCCTAGAATAGATGCCGAGCTATGCAAAGTTTATGAATGAGATTTTGTCAAGGAAGAAGAAGTTAGAAGATTATGAGACTGTCACATTAACAGAGGAATGTAGTGCTATATTGCAGAGGAAGTTACCTCATAAGTTGAAGGATCCGGGGAGTTTCAACATTCCTTGCAAAATTGGGAACATGGCCTTCAACAAATGTTTGTATGATTTTGGTGCGAGTGTGAATCTCATGCCATTATCTGTGTACACTCAGTTTGGTTTTTCGGCATCCAAACCAACAAACATATCACTACAGCTGGCGGATAGATCAGTTACTTATCTGAGGGGGATTATTGAAGATATACTAGTAAATGTGGATAAGTTTATATTCCTAGCAGATTTCATCATTTTGGATTATAAAGAGGACAAGAACATTCCTATTATGTTAGGGGGGCCATTCTTGGCAACTGGGAGGACTCTCATTGATGCGCAAAAAGGGGAGTTAACAATTAGAGTGAAAGACCAAGAGGTGAAGTTTAATGTTTTTAAAGCTATGAGATTCCCTACGAATGATGAAGAGTGTTTTAGAATGGATGTGATCAAAAAAATGGTTAGTGAAGATCTGATTCGAGGTATGGACAGGGATCCATTGGAAAACACTTTGTTGGGAGATGTCGACTTGGATGATCTAGAATTTGTGGACTATTTGTATATGTTGGATGTATGGCCTAGAGTGAGTAGATTCAAGGTGCCATTTGAGCTATTACATACAGAAGAGAAAGCATCAGCATGGATGAAACCCTCACTTGGGGACCCACCTACTCTTGAGCTAAAACATCTTCCTAAACACCTCAGGTATGCATTATTGGTAATTCATATACTTTACCTATTAGTATTGCATCTGCTCTTAACGAATTGCAGGAAAGTAAGCTACTGAGGGTTCTTCGAGAGTACAAATCTACAATAGGATGGACAATTACTGACATTAAGGGAATAAACCCTTCATTCTACATGCACAAGATACTCTTGGAAGATGAGGAAAAACTTACAGTGGAACATCAAAGAATGCTAAACTCGATTATGAAAGAGGTTATGAAGAAAGAGATTCTGAAATAGCTGGATGCTGGGATAATCTACCTTATCTCAGACAGTTCATGGATGAACCCAGTGTAGTGTGTCCTAAAGAAATGTGGGATGACGGTTGTGACTAATGAAGATAATGAGCTTATACCAACTAGGACAATGACTGGCTGGAGGGTATGCATGGATTACAGGAAGCTCAACAAGGCAACCCAGAAGGATCACTTTCCTTTACCCTTCATCGATCAAATGTGGGACTATTTGGCTGGACATGAGTACTATTACTTGTTGGATGGGTATTCAGGGTATAATCAGATAGTGATTGCACCAGAAGATCAAGAGAAAAAGATGTTCACGTACCCATATGGCACCTTTGTCTTTAAGAGGATGCCATTTGGACTGTGTAATACACCAACGACCTTTCAGAGATGTATGATGGTGATATTTTCAGATATGGTGGAGCGCAATGTATAAGTTTTTATGGATGACTTTCCAATATATGGGGATATATTTGATTGTTGTCTCGAGAATTTGGTTATGGTACTGAAAAGATGCGTGGAAACCAATTTGGTATGGAACTGGGTAAAATGCCATTTTATGGTCGAAGAAGGAATCATCCTCAGGCACAAAGTCTCTACGAAAGGGTTGGAAGTAGACCGGGAAAAGTTAGAAACAATTGAGAATCTACCACCACCAACCTCATTAAAAGGGATTTGTAGTTTTCTCGGGCATGCTGAATTTTACCGCTGGTATATCAAAAACTTTTCAAAGATTGCAAAACCACTATGTAGTCTTTTAGAGAAAGAGATAATTTTCATATTTGATGAAGAATGTTTGACAACTTTTGAACATTTAAAGAAGAAGTTGATAACAACTCCTGTAATCATAGCACCAGATTGGATGATGCTGTTTGAATTGACGTGTGATGCTAGCGATTATGCTTTAGGGGCTATTTTAGGATAACACCAAGATAAGATATTTCATGCTATCTACTATGCAAGTAAAACCCTCATGGATGCAGAATTGAACAACACAACTACCAAGAAGGAGTTACTTGTAGTCGTGTATGCCTTTGACAAATTTCTCTCATACCTGATAGGAACAAAAGTTGTTGTATACACGGACCACTCGGCGATTCTGTATCTAATTTCCAAGAAAGATGCAATGCCTAGGCTTATTCGTTGGATTCTACTCCTTCAAGAGTTCAATTTGGAAATCAAGGATAGGAAGGGGATAACAAATTATGTAGCTGATCAACTTTCAAGGTTGGAAAATCCGGACAAGGACAAGGAATATAAGTTATTGATCAACAAGTCATTTTTGGATGAATAGTTATTTAGAGTAAGTTCAAAATTTCCATGGTATGCATATTTTTCTAACTACTTGGTGAGCAAGATCCTTCCTCCAGACTTGACACGTCAGAAGAAAAAGAAATTCCTATATGATGTCAAGTGGTACATGTGGAATGAGTCATATTTATTCAAATAGTGTGCGAATAAGATGATTTGTCGACGTGTGCCCCACAATTAAGTTAATAACATCTTGCATGCATGTGATATATCTGTATATGGGGGACACTATGGAAGTGAGCGAACAACGACAAATGTTCTTCAAGAAGGATTCTACTAGCTTACTTTATTCAAAGATGCCTACCAGTTTGTAAAAAGTCATGATAGATGTCAAAGGGTGGGAAATATTTCAAAAAGGAATGAGTGCTTCTTAACACAATCTTAGTAGTCGAAGTTTTCGATGTATGGGGGATTGACTTTATGGGACCTTTTCAGCCTTCATATAATAATTTATACATCTTGTTAGCTGTGGACTACGTGTCAAAGTGGGTTGACGCTGTAGCACTCCCTACAAATGATGCCAAAGTTATTTTGAAATTCCTACAGAAGAACATCTTTACGAGATTTGGCACGCCGAGAAAAATTATAAGTGACTAGGGAATTCACTTCTATAATAAGTTCTTTACAGCTCTCTTACAAAA
The DNA here is from genome assembly GCA_020205615.1 of Panax quinquefolius. Taxonomy (NCBI): domain Eukaryota; kingdom Viridiplantae; phylum Streptophyta; class Magnoliopsida; order Apiales; family Araliaceae; genus Panax; species Panax quinquefolius. Next base: position 74,483,957 of record CM035152.1, on the reverse strand, counting down.
ATATGGGGTCAATCATAAAATTGTGACGACTTATCATCCCCAAACAAGTAGCCAAGCCGAAGTTTCAAATATAGAGGTGAAAAGAATTTTAGAGAAAGTAGTGAATCCAAACAGAAAAGACTGGTCTCTGAAATTGGATGACGCTTTATGGGCTTATCGCACAACATAGAAGACACCAATTGGTATGTCTCCATATCAACTTATCTACGAAAAAGTATATCACCTCCTAGTTGAACTTTAGCATAAAGCATACTGGGCCATTCAGAAGTTGAATTTTGATCAAACAACTGTGGGCGAGAAAAGACTACTACAACTTAACGAGCTAGATGATTTTCATCTAAAAGCTTACGAAAACTCTAAGTTGTATAAAGAAAAGGTCAAGAAGTTGCACGACAAAAAAATTTTGAATAGAAACTTTAATTCGGGCCAAGCAGTGTTATTATATAACTCTCGACTTAGATTATTTCCTGAGAAAATTAAATCAAGATGGTTGGGGCCATTCGCCAGTCTAACCACATGGCGCCGTTGAACTCTATAGCCAGAATCTGCTGGAAACATTCAAAGTCAATGGGTATCGTCTAAAGCACTATTGGGGTGGTGACGTCGATCATCAAGCCACCACAATCATTCTTACTGATGTGCCATTACATAGGAAGAAGTCAGGCTGAAAGACTTAAAAACAATTGCTCATTGGGAGGCAACCCAATTTTCTTGTTATTTACAGTATTTAGTTTCACATTGTGTAATTCAGTATCTTAGTTATTAGTTTTAGTATTTAGTAGTTCAAATTTTTTGCAAATCATAGGTTAGTAGTTAGTTAGTTTATTATGTAGTCATTGTGTGGTTACTCACAGTGTTTTTACTCAATCTACATGTGATTAGCTTAAATTTTGGATTTTAATGGATTTCAAGAGCTAAGGATGAAGTTGTACATGCGTGCGGGTCAAAATAGCAAAAAATTAAAGTTGGTGCAGGACATAGATGCCCGCCCCGGTGGGCCCAATAATAGCCTGGCTTGCCCGCTCCACCTGGGGTGGTCCTCTGCCTATGCCAGCCCTGGTGGGGGTTTGAAGGCAAAAGGAGCCTGCCTCGGCGGGGGTACGGGAGTTCAGATTTTAAAAGCATTCTACAGTTCCTGCCTATCCCACTTCTTTCTCTCTTAACCGAACAAAACAACCTCAATACCCACAAACTCCTATCCAAGCACTCAATTTCCACCAATTTTGACCTCTAACTCACTTCTATATATACTCTGACTCTACATTCTACAACAAATCAACAATCAATATCAGATTTTCATCACAAGAACCAAGGGTTTTCACCATTCAAGTGCAATCCTCAAAGCTTGTCCTCAAAAATTTTTATTATGCAACATTAGTGGAGAATCACTTCTTGTACATCACTTGCTATGAATTGAAGGTGGGTAAGCACTTTTTGTGAGTTTTCAACATAATTGATAGTCTGTGTTTACTTTGTTAGCATATATTGGTCATATTGGGCTTCACACACACCAAGTGTTTGAAGAATTGCACAAGTGACAAGTTTGGGGGATTATGAATTGCACTGGTATACTATGACACCAAAGACATAAGTTAAACGTCAAAGGGGTGAAGGGTCATAACTTTCCACCCGCAGCTTCGATAAAAGGAAATTTGTTCGTGCCTTAGCGGCTGACAAATTCGAGTACTTTGCACCTAAGGCATTGACACCATAGCCTGGGTTGAGGCTTGAATTTTTTGACGAGTAGATGAGGTGACAAATACATGAAAAAGGTTGGGTCTCATTCACGGATCAACCAGACCCTGCCGTGGTGACAGTTGTGAAAGAATTCTATGCTAATGTAGAGGACAAAGCACCATTCGTTGCATTTTTCCGTGGTAACAAGTCCCATTTGGTCCTGAGGCCATTAATAAATTCTACAATTTGTGAGCCCCAACCTTATGCCAACATGTGCAGCTTTGTGATAGCAACCCTAATTATGATCAAATACTGATTGAGATATCATAGCCGGGCACAACGTGGGTTAAAGGGAAGAAAGGAGGGACTTTTTTCACGAGCAAGGATTTGAACCGATATGGAAAGATTTGGTACGCCTTCCTCTGCTGCAAAGTTGTTCCCATTTACACACACAAACGAGGTTACCAAGGAGAAAGTGTTACTCTTGTATGTTATTGTGAAAGACTTTGACATTGATGTGGGTGCTATCATCAGTTTCTTTATCAAATGCTGCTTACGAGGCCCATTCTATATCGATAGTCAGGAGTTAGAAGATCAGTGGATGAGCCAGTACAACAACCACTCCAGTTGCTAGACTCACGTCTTATTGGTCGATACTCAGTCTGGCATGGGGGAGAGTCACATCTTAGAGGGCTGGGGTTTGTATTTCTCGATGCTCTTAAGGAGGAGGAAGCTGAAGATAGCTCGGAGGATGATGAATTTAAAGATGATGAGATGTCTGAGGGTGATTAGGAGGCTACATCTAGGGGTCATAGGTCTACAAAATATGTGTGTAGTACTCAGTTCTAAAGCCTCCAATGCCATATTGATGCCCATGACCGACTTAAGGATAGGAAATTGAAGAGGATTGCAGAGTGTTAAGACCATTCCTTTACCACCCAAAATGCATTTAATGCTTCCTTGGCAGAGGCCTTTTCTAGAATGAATGCCTCCCTTGCTGATCAATTTTAGTTCCCCACTTAATAACCACTACCAGCTTATCCTTCGTCAGATTCAGATGCTGAGGGGGTGCCACCTCCTGCTTAGCTTATTCAGAAAAGTCCTCTTGTGCTTTATTATATATTCTTAACAATGAGGACATTGTCTGTGTTAAGTTTGGGGGAGTTTTGTTTAATGTTTAGTTTTGTTTATGTTAAGTAAGTCATTTTGCATATGTAGTGTAGTTTTGCATTTGTTAGTTCATAGTTGTTCATGTTTGAATTGCATATTAATTACATTGTTAGTATAATGTAGTTTAGTTTGTGCATAATGGTCTTTGTTTTTGTTTTAGTCACACACACACACACACACACACATATATATATATATATATAACTAAAAAAATCATAAATCTCAAAAATAGTAGTTAGTTTACTATTTTTGTGTTGCATTTAGTTCATATTTTCATGATTCTATCTTTTAGATGGTTGAAGTTTATTTTTTGGCCAATGATGAGATTGAAATTGCGTAGACAAGAATAATATTGACTGTTAAGGCTTTGATGTAATTTCTTATTATGACCTAAATCTTTGTCTGTTTGAAACTAGTATAATTAGAATAACACAAAAACACGACTATGTTGACTGATTAGGTTTAAATTTACACATAATAACTTCTTAAGGAGAATTTAAGTCTTAATGAAAGAAAGTCATGAATAAGTTGTGATGTCTACGATTAGGTAGAAACCTAAGTTTGGGGGAAGATTTGGGATATGTCTAAAAAAAAAATTAAAAAATTGATAAAGTGAAAAAAATTTATGAATAAACACTATGGCTAGTTTAGTTCTGTGACCTTTGTTACTTCAGTAAGTACACCCGAGGGGATGTCTCTACACCCAGCGCCCTAAAGCCTTATGGTTTAGGAGTCGTTGGTCAAAAGCTTGCTAATGAGTAGCACTGAAATGCCAAAGAGGACTAGACATTGCACAGTTATGAGTAAAAATAAAAAAGTGAAAAACAGGAAAAATAGTGAAAAGTCCCCGTATGTGATTAAGAAAGCAAATATCCCATGTTGACTTCTAAATGTGGTATCTGTTGAGTTTTAGTTGAATCTTGCTTGTTTATGGGTTTCTTGTCCTTAAACGACTTTAATCCTTTAAAGAGGCGTATTATGTGTTTTATTTAAGCTACTGTCAGTTAACATGGTTATTGAGCACACACACACTATATCAGTCATAACAAGGATTAATTTTGGCAATTGATATGAGGTTATTGATTTATCTTAGAAAGATGTACTGTTCATGTCTATTGTGGTTTCTCTGGAAATTTGAATAGAATTTATTCTATCTGATAGCTGTATTCGTAGGCATGTAGTTAGTTGCATTGCATTGCATTCTGTTGTGCTTAAGGAGTAGCACCGTTTAAGTTTGGTAAAATTTGATGAGTGGGTTTTATACCTACGAATCAGATGCCTATTCAGACTTAAATGGTTTCTAAATTCATTTATTTTAGTGTTTTTTTATGTGTTTTGTGTGTGTTTGTGTTCAAGGTTAGTACGTGTTGGCTAAGGCAAGGATGGTGGCAATATGGCAAGAAAGTGCAACAAAGCAGAAAAAGTTCAGCATTGATGAAGAGCATAGCTAGTCGGGGCAGGCATCTATAGGTCAAAATACCCCACCGGGGCAGGGGTGCGCGACCAAGAGAGAAGAGTTCTGATGTGTTTCTACTATTGTTGTGGCGTGGCATGTTGGACTTTGGACGGGATTGGGACTTGAGAGAGGACGTATTCAGATACGAAAAGAGATACTTTATTGACTTTAATCATTCATTGAACATTGAATCAAACACAACAATTTGAAGCCCTAGTTTTGAAGATTATGGATGAATTGGAGAAAGAAACACGAAGATTGTAGTTTAAAGTGAAGAAAAGGGTGGTTCAATTACTATTCTTATTCTTTAATTTATGTCTTGTAATTGGGATGTTGATATCTTTGATCTATTCAATTTTATTTCATTAATTACGAACTAAATTAACTTATTAAGCTTATGATGGATCTTTAAGTGTAATGAGGATTATAATGCTTTGATTTTAGTTCAGTAATGCTATTTTTCAGTTCATCTATTATGATTTATGCATAATCTATGAGTTGATTGATCACCAATTCTTTGTGAACTTGTATGAATTCGAGAGATGAAATATGAGTTTAGACTTAGTCATAATAGCATGTGTTTGTGATTTCTACGGTTTGGTGGAATTTATAATTTATATTTAGGATAGAGATATACCTATGCATCGGATGTAATTGTATAAGAACTTGGGATTTAAACATTCTTTAATTGTAATTCACATAGAGATATAGTGAATTAGTTAATTAGGGTGTTTGGCTTAATTCTATTATTTGTGGATTTAAGTTGATATGGGTTTAGTGCATCGAGAGATGGCTATTTCTACTTTTGTATTCTTGATTAATGAACTAGAATGGTTAAATTGAATTAAAAGGAAGTGTGATAATCTGATTGAAGCATAAAGTGAAGTTGTAGGCTTAATTCTCCATTATTTGAGTAAAATTTATGGTTATTAGTTAATTTTTATTTTGCTTATTAGTTTTTCATTAATTTTATCATTAAATCAATTAGTTTAATAAAATTGAGATAATACAAAGCTGGTAACTATTAGATTAAAATTGATATTTGTCTTTGTGGGAACGATACTTAACTTATCATTATATTACTTTCTGATCACGTATACTTGCGTGTCATGCTTAATTAAATTACAACCAACACAAACCTCAGAAAAATCACCGACCCATCCAAACATCGAAGTCACCCCACCAGAATCTATCGCCAAAGAACCACAAATAATTTCATCCAAATGAACGCCTGTCATAACCATAACCAAATCATCAATAATTTTTATCCCTTCATTCATTGAAATAATTCCCCTAAACCTACCACTATCTGAAAGGACCACCTTTGAATAAAATGAAGGCGAGCGAAACATACTAAAAAGACAACAAAAATCGGCCCTTCGGAAGCCCCTCCAAGTCACCCAGAAGCCTCTTCTACCTAGACGCCAATAATCTCCCTAACCACATCTATTCAGACACCCATCATCATCCCTGACCCAACATCCAACACCGAACTGATTGAAATCCAAGACATAACCAATACAAAAATAACTGAAGACATTCCTCCTCCTAAGAGACCTCGCACCAAACCTCCTCTTCGATGCTCCTCCCCGACCCAAACTTCTCGACAAAGTGGACCTTCCACCAGTGAAATCTAAAAAGCCCGATCCAAAATTACCCTTTGGCCATTCGAACACGAAGAATACCCTCACGATTTGTTTAAAAACTTCATCCTCCTAGATGATGAGCCATAATTTAAAGATATCAACATTTAAAAATTAGTCTACGCTGGCATCATGCATCAAGGCCTGGTAAGAAACAATAGTCTCTCCTCATTATGGATTCTCTGTTCAATTTTACTTATCTACCGAATGGTCATGTACACATGCCGGTGTAGTCTCTGAACACATCATACGCTATTTCAACCAAATGAATACAAGAGAACTGGATGAGGGTGAACTGCTCAAAGACGACCTTTACCTTACAAAGCTCAAAAGGGACGCCATTGTAGGTAGGTACAGAAAGGAGCAAAGCCAACATGAAAACACCAAATTCTACTGCTAGAAACTCGAAGACAAACTAAATGCTGAGAAGCTAAAAGGTAGTTGAAGAAGAAGAATGCTACAAAGCCCTCTTAGCCCAAAGCACAATGACACAAGAAGAAAACAAAAATATGAAGAAGGATGTCGATATCATGATTGCCCAAGTTCATAAAATGCATGAAGAAAAGAAAAGGATGATCGGATTTCTTCAAGCAAAAGAAAAAAAATTTGCCGAGTACAATGCTCACGGCTCCCCACGAACTGAAGAGAGAAAATAACAGATCTGTCAAGAGTACAGGAAGTCACCAGAACATACATAAGAAGTCATGCGACAATTCTGAGATGGCTACCAGAGTGCTCAAGACAAAGACAAAGAAAGAATGTAAGTTACTAGCCTCAATCCTTCAATATTAAATTCTTTAGTTGACGAAGCCAAAGCTTAACAGCTGTTTTCCTCATTTTTGTATCCCCGATCTTAATACATTTTGATCATTATGTAATATCTGATTAAATTAATGAAAAGCCTTATACTTTCTGAAGAACTGTATATATATTCCATACATGCATTAACTAATAAAGAATTCACTCGAAGATCAAAACACTTATGCAAAATAGTTAAAAGGTTCGTTCAAAGAACTGAACACTAACAAATAACACTAAGTAATCGTTAGAAAACTTAATACTTATAAATAATTAAATAGTTTGTTCGAAGAACTGAACACCAATGTAAAATAATGAAAATAGTTCATTAAAAGAACTGAACACTTATCACATATTTATTTTGGGAAACTAAATATAAGTATAAAAGACATTCGTTTCGAGAAACTGAATACTTTTATAAGAAGGTCATCCGTTCGACAAAACCGAATACACACATAATAAAATAAATACCTTCGTTTGGTAAAACTGAATGAGTAACATAAGATTTTCATTTCTAAAAATTAAAAATCCAATCAAGCATATACGTATTTGTTTCGGGAAACTAAATACCAGAAGAAGAGTTGTTCATTTTGAAAAACTGAACACCCCTACACATCAATAAAGAGGATACCCATTTGGCTGAACTGGATATCCGCACAATAAGGCATTCATTTAAATTAATGGAATAGCCTTGTAAGCTATATTCATTCCGAGGAACTGAATATAAGTAGAAAAGTTGTTCGTTCCAAGGAACTGGATGCCCTTAAACTATAATGAAGAGAACATCCGTTCGGCAGAACTAGACACAAATATAAGAATGTCTTCATTCAAAAAACTGAATAACCACGTATGAAATATTCATTTAAGGGAAATGAATACCACTTCATTCATAAATTATGGCAATATTAATTTAAAAATTGAATAATCATTTTATTGATAACTTTGAAAAATTATAGAGTCGTATAAGTGAACTACTTAGCTATGCTCTACGGATAATACTTTTGAATCCTACCTGCATGCCAAGTTTTCTTGACTTTTGTCCTATCAAATGCCCAAAGCTGGTAAGTACCTAACTTTGGCACCTCGATCACCTCATAAGGCCCCTCCCAATTAGGCATCATTTTGCCAAGATTTTTTTTCTGGGGGGGGGAATATAAGCCTATACTTCTTGAAGAACCAGGTCTCCGACCTCAAATCTTCTGAGTTTTACCCCTTTATTAAAATATCTGGTTACTCTCTTCTGATAGGCTGCAAGCCTTACCAGGGATGACTCCCTAACCTCTTCCAATAAATCCAAATTGACACAAAGACCCTAATCATTGTATAGCTCCTTAAACTGACTGACCCAAAGTGAAGTAGAGTAAATCTCAACTAAAACTAGGGCATCAGTTCCATAAGTCAACTTGAAAAGTGAATCACCCATTGTCGTCCTCGGAGTCATCCGATAAGCCCATAACACACTAAGTAACTTTTCGGGCCACCTTCCCTTCGCCTAATCGAGTCTTCATTTTATCCTATTCAGTAAAGTTTTGTTAGTAACTTCCACTATGACGCCCCTAAATCCGGGTTCCCTAACCTCTAGTTTGGCGCTCCTGATCCATTATATATATATCACATTTAACTATCCATTCATTGATGAAATACATCATTCATTACACATCCTTAATAAAAACATAACTTAAAACATAGTTATATCATCATCATCATCACAGGTTAACTAATCTTAACATTACATGTCTATTATTACAAAAGACTTAAGTCTAAATATGATATAATAATCATTATATAATTAATACTACCCAGTCTCCTTCGCTTTGCCTTTATCCTTCTTAGATCCCTCTGCTACCTCGACTTTAGCTGAAAAGTTTTATTTAAGCAAAGGTGAGCAACGAGTTTTCTCAGCAAGTTAAAGTATACAATATAGGATATATATCAGGAATAGAAGAGTCTAGCTTCTATAGAACTTCAACAATGTTCAAAGGATTTAGAAGTAGTTGAATAAATCATTTTCAATAACAAAACTTTCTTAAATTTTATGTTGAATAACATATCAATGATGAAAGAGTAAAAGCTGTAACAATCTAGAATTTTAATTGTAATTTCAAATATTTAATGAATTAAATAAATATTTTAATTGATGTGTTTATTGGGAAATAAATATTTGTTTAATTTAATTATTTATTAGTTAAATAAATAATTCATGAGTTTTAGGAATTAACTTAATTAAGGTAAGATTTTAATTATGTTGATATTTGGTAATTTGGTATTGTGAAATTAATTTAAATAAATGAGTGAGGAATTAAATTTTATAAGATAATATTCTAATTTAATTTATTAATTAAATTAGAGAATTGGTGAGGATTAAAGGATTGGATTTGCTATAATGTTGTTTTAATTTAATTTAGTAATTAAAGTGATGTGTTAATTTATTAAATAATATTATAATGAAAATTATAATTTTGTGGCTATGTGATTATGTGACAAATGGATTTAATAAGTTGTTATTAGCTTTACTTTAATTAAATTTGGATATTTGAATTTAATTAAATAGACTGTGACAATAAACTATATTATAAATGAGTTATTAAAATAAATTAAAAGAGATTTAAATAGGTTTTACCAAACATGGCTTAAGGGCTTGTTAGTTCTTATTTTTTTAGTTTGTTTTGCCAAACAAGCCCTAATGGCTTTTGAATTAAAAAAAATAACTGACAAAGGAATTAAACAAAGATATTATGTTTGTTAGTTTTTTTTATTTACGTATTATATGTATCAGTTATATTATATTTTTACGTTAAGTTAAAAAAGAGAGAAAGAACAAAAAAGAAGAGAAAGAAAAGAAAAACACAGAGAAAAAACTTGAAAGAAAGTGAGGAGTTTTGGAAATTGGGGAGAAATTGGAGAACTAGAGAAGGAAGAAGAGAGTTGAAAGACAATTCTTATCTTCTAACAAAGTCTAAGCAAGCAATCAAAGGTATAATCTTAGCTTCTAAGTTTTAGTTCTCTTTTTGTTTAAAAGCTCTCTATAAAATTTATATCGATGATTAATTAATAATTATATGGTTGTATATATAATAATTTGTTGATAAACTATTTTATATGTTTAGTATATGATTTAGAGTAATTTAATCTATGTAAACATGATATATATTGAGAAAATTATATTATAGTGAAATATATATGAATATGGCTTATTTTAGAGTCAAAATTGATATTCAATTAATAGTATACCGTATAAATTGATTATTGATTGTGAAAATACATGAAGAAACAAAAATAAAGCAATTTAAATTAACTGTTTTGGTTGAAAAACGATTTTATAGTGAATTATTTTACTAAGAATGTCTAAAAGTTAAGTATTAGCAAGAACAGTGAAATTAGAGGTTTTAAATTTGTTATTTATACTATTTTTATGGTTAGAAACATGCTAGAAACAATAATTTATGTTTCTGTAAGGTTTATATATTTTATGTGTGCTAAATTTGTTGTTAGAAACTAGCTCGAAAGCCAATTTGGCTTTGTTTTGTGTTCTTCGTGAACACTGTGTGCCTGGAATTGTACTTTGGCTCTGAAGTACCGCCCAAAGTACAATTCCAGCACCGCATCACCAAGTCGATTACACAACAGCGCCATTCCCAAGTCTAAACCGGGAGGCTGCGACACCGATTACGATTTTGGCCAAAAATTTATTTTAATTATATAATTCTGTAATTGTTGATAAAGAGTAATGTTATGACTGTTAAAATGTGATTTTGTCATATTATGGTGTTATAGTACCAAGTATGAAAATATTATTAGCAATTAATGAATTATGTGATAAATTGAAGAGTTAAGGTTTAACCAAGTAATTGAACCTAAGATTACAAGTTGTACATACTAAATTATGTACTGAGTATATGTAGTAACTAATTATGTCATGATGACATGTGTATAGGATATTGAGAATCAAGTATACGATTTAGCTTACACGCAAGGTAAGTTTCTGAACTCTAACATCTATTTGAGATTGTCCTAGCCTGATTATAATTGAGCAAGTATCCTAACTTTATTCTCTTTATAATGAACACAAATTTCATAACTATATTTACTTTTGTTGTCAAGCTATTATTTATCTTTATCCTGATTATGATTATACAAGTTCCTTAAACCCTAATTCTTTATGTGAAATAAGATCCATATTCTATATCGTTTATCCTTGTTATGAAAGTTTTCTTTACCCTTGAAAGTAGTATGCACACAAGCCAATCATGTTTGATGATAAAGCATATACTTTGTAACAATCTTATTCATTTATTAATAAAAAGTATTAATTTATTAAAGGCTTTTAATTATCTACATGATGCTGTTTTATAATATGTGATAAGCCCATAGTTTTAAGCAATGCTTTTAGAATAATGATGATGATCATTCTAATGAGATCTAAATTCTTAGAAAGCCTAAAACTAAAATAGTTCCCAATCGTTGGATTACTAAATTGGGGATTAGTAAATCAGGATAGATTGGTACATATATTGCTTCTTTCATTGGATGAGGATGATTGATCTCATGATCATTTGTGTGGAACACTAAAAGCAAGTATGTAGGTGCTTATTAGAGAATAAGTTCAGCGAGCGTGACTCGCTAAGGAATACCTAATGGAGTTTTACTTGTTTGTCAATAGGAATTCCTGTAGTGATAGTAGTACAAGTAATCCTTGGACTTGAGATCATCATAGTATCTTGTGTATGATGAGTTATACTTTGACTTATTCCTTAAGACCCTTAGAGTATATCAAAGGGTATGGTTGGGTATAATAAGTTGTACATGGAGATAATGTATGATCAATAAAGAATCTACCACTTCTATTAAAAGAAGAGAAATGTCCTATATGATTCGATAAATGACAACCCAGTAGTCCTTGGCCATGGCAGAATGAAATTAGAAAGGAGTTTCTAATTTGCATTATTTGGAGTTATGCATTTAAGAGTCGAAATACATATAATTAAATAAAATAAGACTTGACAGTAATTTCATGTCTTATATTTAATTGGGACATTGCATGGTGGAAGGATTGAATTGTACGATAACTATTTACTCAAAGGTTCTTTTATGATTAATGTTGAAATCTATATTATCTGGAAAATCGTTGATCGCTAGGGAGGCTTATCCCTATTGTAGAATAAATATTATTTATTTAAATAAATTAATTGTTTAATTTATTTATTTAAATAAGATTAGAATTGTTCCAATTGATTTATTCACAACCTAGGTTTAATATGGAGAACCTAAAGGGTCACACCATAAAAGGAAGAATAATTATTTAAGAAGTTAATGGCATAATCGTAATAATAATGTGTTATGTATATTTAATTTAATCTATGGTGATAGAATAAATTAAATAGCTTAATATTTATTATTTAATATTTTAGAAATATTAAATATAAATTAATAAGAGGAGTCTTATTAATATTATTACAATTATTATTATTATTTTAATTTCTAAAAGAGTTTAGGAATTAATTTAATATAAGTACTCTCATTTATTCCTAATAAGATTAGGAGGGAAAATTAATTAAAGGAGTTTAATTAATTATCCCTAATAAGATTAGGGAGCCCATTTAATTAAAAGAGTTTAATTAAATAATACCTTATTTTAATAGGGTTACTTGATATCTTATAAGATGAGTCTTATATCAGATATTAAGACTACGTAATAATTCCAATGCTTGGAGAGTACGCTCCTTTTCTATAGAGATAGAAAAACTAGGGTTTAGCCAACCACCCATTTTCTTGAATCTTTATTATTCCTTGGTGGATCACCTCTAGAGGCCAAACACTTGGGTGGCTAACGTTGATCAAAGGAAGGAACCAAACCCGGTGGATTCAAGTTGAGCGAAAAGGATTGGAGGTGAACTTGTACGAGGAAGCTTCGGATCTTCAAGGGTATGATTCTTGTCCTTCATATTTTCGTTTAATTAATAATTGTGCATAAAAGGTGATCCGGGTATATGGTTTGTAAAATTTTTAAACTCTGATTTTCCACGTTTCCGCTTATTTTTGCAATTTAATTGCGTTCATGAATATTACAAACCTAACAGTGGCATCAGAGCCAAACCTTTATGCAAATTATTAATTGTTCATATTTGATATGTATATTGATATGTGTTTAGAACAATTTAATTGGGCATAATTTTATTGTATAAAATTTATTTAAAAAAAAAAAAAACCCACGAAATCATTTTCTTGTTTCTTCTTCTCGCTGCAAGTTCACGTGAATAAGTGCGGCCAATATTTTTGGAGTTGGAGTAAGTCTCCACGCATTTAATATATATTATATATTATAAGAATATTATAATATATATGGTCACGTGAATCTGGAGGTTTTTTTGATTCAGGAAGCTTAAGATTATTAAGATTATAATAGTTATATATATATATATATATATAATAGTTATATATATTATATATATAACGGTATATATATTAATCTTAATTATTTTAATTTTAGAATAAAAAGTTTAGTTTAATCTTAAAATAAAAGTTTATTTTAATTTTAAAATAAAAAGGTTTATTTTAATATTAAAATTAGATTTCATGTTAACTAATTAGAGTTGGAATTGGATTCTATGATAACTAATTGGAGTTGAAATTGGATTCTATGTTTCTTGAAATAAAGGAGTTTATTTGTGAATAGGGAAAGTGAATCCATATTTCCTTAAATAAAGGAGTTTATTTAGATATGAATTAAGTTTTCATATTATTCAAAATAAAGGAGTTTATTTGTGAATAGGAAAGAGAATCCGTGTTTCCTTTAATAAAGGAGTTTTTTTTTATTACATGGAATTGGATTCCATAATAAATTAAAATAAAGGAGTTTATTTTGATTAAAATTTTGATTAAAATAAAATAGTTTATTTTATTCAAAATTGGATAAATTAAAATAAAATAGTTTTATTTTGATTTAAATTTGGATTAAAATGAAGGAGTTTATTTTGATTCAAAATTAAATTTTATACTAACTAAATTTTGCCCATTAAATGATATCAATATATATATTGAATGTTTATTATTCATGAGATGAATGTTATTTATTGATGCATATGGTGATGTGTATGATAATAAATGGGATTGATTATGGACTATTGACCAATATGATTATATTTTATTTTAGTTGGATGTATGAATGTATGGGTTTTATTAAATGGGGTCTGTGTACCTCGTCTTCTCTAATTTTTCTTAATGTAAATTCTATCTCCCTCCTATGTACTTCCCCTTGACTGCTGATCAAGGTTTCTATTTATTTTAATTAGTTTTGTAATAGGAATAGTTAGAATTAATTTTGAAAAATTGGAGATCAAGGAGCAAGGAGCGCTTGAAGACCCGTTTGTAATGGAGCCCAAGTTTAAATGTAATAGTTATATTTAAATATTAATTCTTGTACCCCTAGGGTTTGACCTTTTGGTTCACTTGGTGGCTCTAGTGAACCAAACTAGAATAAAGTCCATAATCAATCCAGGTAGAATATAGTATTCTATATGTGCATGTTTATACTATATATATTATATATTATGCAAACATGCTTCGTATGTTCATTAATATGACGCGTTTTTTATATATATATATAATAAATGCTATTAAACAAGATGAGACAAATTAATAACAATCCCTAAATTTTTATATTAAGTCCTAAGCGTTCAAAGATATTTGGAATATCGAGCGTCAGCCTTCTAGCATGATAAAATTAATAGAGTATTAAATATTTAATATGAGTTTGTTGTGTCACCACAAGGCAAGTATTAAGTATTTAAGATGTTAATTTATCACATTTGATGCTTATAAAGAAAATTGAACAATATTGTTTTGTTGTGTCACCACAAGGATGATATTTTTCTTTTTGAATATATGGAGTGCTAGGTCAAAACTTAACTTGGATAATTTTGATTCGGATGTGCCACCACTTGATCAAAATGATCTAAGAGGCAAAATACAAGGAGTTGCATAGTTAATGTAATTGACAAGAGTTGTCTACCTATTTATTTATATATAGTTTGTTGTGTCACCACAAGGCTATATACATTTGAAATGTGATCCTTATTCTCACTAGCAGATCTTTAATTAGATTTTGTCGAACTATATATATTGAGGGTAATATAGTTTGAAGAAAATAGTGGGAGATACCAATTTAAAATAAGACCTAATTTATTTTGGTAATTAATAAAAGAATGTATGTTAAAATGTTGTTAATTACATATTCATTTCTGATTTTTACAATGTCTAAATTACTATCAACTGCTTGAAACATATTAGATGTTATTTAACAGGATAGTATTAAGCGGATTGGTTAAGGAATTTGAGAATAGTTCTCATGGTGAAAAGTTATCTTATGTCCTTAATGTCGCCTATCCTACGCAATGGTTGCGCACAATGCCTCGACGAGGAAGACATTGCTACTTTTAGAAAGTGGCAAGATGATGCATGATTGCTGAATGCATCATGCTCCCATCTATGAGTAACGAGCTTCAGCGTCACAAGATGAAACTATGGATGCTTCTACTATATTCACGCACATCAAGTAGTTGATGGTGAGGAAAGTAGGGGTGATAGATATCGAGATATCTAAGGAGCTCTTCCGATCTAGAATGGCCAAGTGACACTACAAGTACATAAAAATTCTTAATATTATCAATTTGATTGATCAATTAGGACAACGAGTTTTGTCATGGATGGAGAGTTGAGCAAGATTTGATCTTGCACTCACTCCGGACTCCTTTCACAATTGTTGTGAATTTTTCATATGAAACAAGCTAGATATCGACCTCATTTGATTTGCTTAATATATTGAAAAATGTTGAGAGTCACTTTCCAACCAAGAAAGATCAAGTCTTACTTGGTAGGGGCCAAAGGATCTTCTAAAAAGAAGAACGATTCAAAGAAGGTATATAGAAAGGCAAAAAACAAAGGATAATAAGAACAACACGATACGGATAGCAAAGGTGTTTACTTCCACCGCAATAAGCCCGGACCTTTGGAAAAGAAAGCTGAGAAGCATCTTGCGAGAGGCTAACCAAAGAATCTTAGTGAAGTTTGATTTACAAATACAAATTTGTTCATGATTTAAAATAAATTTTTCTTTAAGTCAAGGTTCTACTTGGGTATTGGATCTGACTTTGGTTATAATAAATATAGATTTATGAAGGACCAAGCAGTAAGTAGAAAGCTAAACAAATATAAGTAAAACTATATGCGAGAAATGTAAGAAAGGTTGCCATATTAGCCATAGAAACTTATAGTTTAGCAATGCCTACGGAAAATCTATTAAGTCGATAAGTTGTTATTGTATTCCAGATTCTTGTTAAAAATATTATTTCCATTTTATTATTGGACAATGAAATCTTTGATATTATAATTAAGAACAATTGTTGTTCTATTTATAATAATAATGTTTCGTATAGAACTGAAAGATTACTTAATGGATTTTGTATACTTGACTTACGTGAAAATTTATTTTGTAAATTAAACAAACTAGTATAAGAAAAGGAGATGATCATTCAAAGAGTTGAATGTATGTATTTGTTGAAATACAAGTGTGAATTATTTGAAAGGTTCAAAGAATTCAGAAGTGAAACAAATTGGCAAAGTATTAAGATTCTTTGATTAGATCAAGGAATAAATACTTGTGCAATAAGTTTCTCGATCATCTCAAATGATTTTCTCATAATGGACGCCTCTCGATACATAATAATTGATTGATGTATCTGAAAGGAAAAATCGTACCTATTTGAACATGGTGCGATCCATAATGATTTTACCGACATTCCGGTATCCTTCTAGGTCATGTCCTAGAAATGGTTGCATATCTCTTAAAAGGTAACCTCAAAATCCCACCCCAAGACTCCATAAAAGTTATGGATAGGGAGGATTCTAATCTTAAGTATGTTAAGATAAGGGGTTGTCCAACTTATGTGAAAAGGTTTCAAAGGATAAGCTTGGGACAAGATTTGACAAGTACAATTTGTGGGACATCCTAAAGTAAGTTTAGGGTATATGTTCTATAATCCTACTTAGCAAAAGGTGTTTGTTTGCGAAACACGCCTTCTAAGATAAATGTGTTTATTATTGAAGGGGCTAGTGGGAGGATAATAGATCTTGAAGAGTTCAAGAACCACAAAACACTATAAGTCAAATAAGAGGAACACAGTAGATAGACCTATTGTACCACAACCAAATCGTGAAGTCCGGAATAGTAATCAAGATACCTAGGAGGTATGGATTCATCATGGATGATGATGATGAGGTACACATCATAGAAGATGATGATCCGAGTTACATCTGATGAGGTAAGAGTTCTAGTAGTGTGTACAAAAGGGTCGATGGGAGCGTTGTGACATTTCTAGTATTATATATTGATATACTACGGATAAGGAATGACATACCAATGCTACAATCAGTAAAGATAAAGTTGTCTATACATTCCTCCATGAATGATTTGGAAGAGTATCTTAATTGGGGATATAAATCTATATAGATAGATTTAAGAGGATGCTCGACTTAACCCAAGGAACGTATATTCATTTGATGCTAAAGTCGTTTAGCATGGCAAACTCAAGAGATGTCTCATGTCGATGAGCTATGGAGTGTATCTCTCTTAATAGTCCCCACAGACTCTCGAAAAGAGAGGTCGCATGAGTGATAATCACGTATGCAATGAAATGTACGAGAGACGATGTTGATCGGTCATATTATGGAGAAGTTCACTATGAGTCGTTGAAAACATCTTAAAGTGCTTAACTTAAGCACTAAGGATGTGATCATATTCATGGTGGGTCTAAATTAAAACTAGAGGTCTTAATGAGACTCAATTTTTTCAGCATGCACCAAGATGATGAGAAAAATCCACTTTAAGGTAAAGCATTATCTTGAGCAATTAGTACAATTGAATTGGAAAGGTTCCAAACAATGAAAGATTCTTTGGTTTAGTGATAAAGACAAAGTATATAGCTATAAATGAAGCTGCAAGTTGATTGTTTGGATTAAAAGTTCATTACAGAACTATGAATAGTTCCTAAGTCTCATCTTGGATCTAAACATGTGTTGTGGAACTTTCATTTGATTATAAGAATCATTGAAAGATGGGAAATCACTATAGAGATAGTGGACTCTCATGAACAACATTACATATCCATTAAGTAAAGCTTATCCAACAGCAGGATAATCGTCACTTAGAGAAGAAGAGTATGAGATACCATGACGATTGGCTTTAGTGCAAGTAGGAGATTGAAAGTAGTATGCACACAAGCCAATCATGTTTGATGATAAAGCATATACTTTGTAACAATCTTATTCATTTATTAATAAAAAGTATTAATTTATTAAAGGCTTTTAATTATCTACATGATCTTTGTTTTATAATATGTGATAAACCCATAGTTTTAAGCAATGCTTTTAGAATAATGATGATGATCATTCTAATGAGATCTAAATTCTTAGAAAGCCTAAAACTAAAATAGTTCCCAATCGTTGGATTACTAAATTGGGGATTAGTAATCCAGGATAGATTGGTACATATGTTGCTTGCTTTCATTGGATGAGGATGATTGATCTCATGATCATTTGTGTGAGACACTAAAAGCAAGTATGTAGGTGCTTATTAGAGAATAAGTTCATCGAGCGTGACTCGCTAAGGAATACCTAATGGAGTTTTACTTATTCTCATCAATAGGAATTCTGTAGTGATAGTAGTACAAGTAATCCTTGGACTTGAGATCATCATAGTATCTTGTGTATGATGAGTTATATGACTTATTCCTTAAGACCCTTAGGGTATATCAAAGGGTATGGTTGGGTATAATAATTTATACAATGGAGATAATTATTCGATAAAGAATCTACCACTTCTATTAAAGAAGAGAAAAGAGTCCCAGAATGAAATTAGAAAGGAGTTTTAATTTGCATTATTTGGAGTTATGGTATATCATATAATTAAATAAAAAAGACTTGGATAATTTCATGTCTTATATTTAATTGGGATATTGCATGGTGGAATGATTGGGTAACTATTTACTCAAAAGTTCTTTTATGATTAATGTTGAAATCTATATTATCACGGAAAGTCGCTTTGATCATAGGAGGCTTATCCCTATTGTAGAATAAATATTATTTATTTAAATAAATTAATTGTTTAATTTATTTATTTAAATAAAATTAGAATTGTTCAATTGATTTATTCTGTAGGTTTAATATGGAGAACCTAAAGGGTCACACCATAAAAAGAAAGAATAATTATTTAAGAAGTTAATGGCATAATCGTAATAATGTGTTATGTATATTTAATTTAATCTATGGTGATAGAATAAATTAAATAGCTTAATATTTATTATTTAATATTTTAAAATATTAAATATAAATTAATAAGAGGAGTCTTATTAATATTATTACAATTATTATTATTATTTTAATTTCTAAAGAGTTTAGGAATTAATTTAATATAAGTATCTCATTTATTCTAATAAGATTAGGAGGAAAATTAATTAAAGGAGTTTAATTAATTATCCCTAATAAGATTAGGGGCCCATTTAATTAAAAAGAGTTTAATTAAATAATACCTTATTTTAATAGGGTTACTTGATATCTTTATTAGAGAGTCTTATATCGAGATATCAAGACTACGATATATTTCGATGGTTGGAGAATACGCTCCTTTTCTATAGAGATAAAAAAACTAGGGTTTAGGCAACCACCCATTTTCTTGAATCTTTATTATTCCTTGGTGGATCACCTCAGAGGCCAAACACTTGGATGGCTAACGTTGATCAAAGGAAGGAAAAGGATTCTTGAGCGAAAAGGAATGGAGGTGAACTTGTACACGAGAAGCTCGGATCTTCAAGGGTATGATTCTTGTCCTTCATATTTTTGTTTAATTAATAATTGTGCATAAAGGGTGATCCGGGTATATGGTTTGTAAAATTTTTAAACTCTGATTTTCCACGTTTTCGCTTATTTTTGCAATTTGATTGCGTTCATGAATATTACAAACCTAACAACCCTAACCTGTTTGCGATTATGCAACTTCATTACCTTGAATCAATTACAAATGTTCAAGTTTTATCTTTATTGAACAAGTTCCTATTCCTAAACTTACTCTTACATTAAACAAAGTTTCTAATTCTCTTTCTTTATCGAAAAAGAATGTAACCTTAGCTTATTATTATTGCTCAAGGAAGGTTTAGAATATCTTTCAATGCTTTTAAGTTTATTCTTTAAGCATGACTTTGATGTAATATGTTTATTTGTTGGTGGTTCATATCTATTCCATAACATCTTGTTATCAAAACCTTAAAACATTATTAAGTTTTGATTCAACTAATCCTTAATTGATGTTCGTTGAACTCTAAATTACCCTTGAAGCTTATCGAAACCAAACTTACTTTGGTGCGAACTTGTATTCTATAACTGAGAAGAACAACCCTATTATAGGGAATTTATTACGCGTAATCGTATAGATGGTTGGGCACAATACATGGTACGAAGGGCTTATCCACGTAAGTACGGGAAGTCCCTACAGTCTTTTGACTATTTAGGTTTAAGTTGAAAGAATACTTATAACCTTGGACATAGTTCGTGGTCTTGTGACCCTCAGACATATTCCAAATTCTGTTTTCAGTTCTTGATTATCACTGATAGAGAATATTATTCAGTTCTATTGAGCCTATTTATTGGCAATTATTATGTTGTTATTATTCATTATCATTTCAAGTGAGCAATTGTTTTGCTCACTCTTGCATATATAATTATTGCAGCTAAAGTTGAGAAGGTTGATGAACCAACCACTAGCAAAGGGAAAGGAAAATTAAAGAAGTGTTGAAGACTTGTAAAATTTTATTGACTTTATGATGTCAGACTTTATATTAAATATTGTGATGTATTATTTATTTTTTCCGCACTTGATGTTGTTTTAAAGGTTAGATAACCTGGGAGATTTTATTTAACTTATTGATGTAACCCTTTAATGGGAATGTTTTTTGTTTAAATTATATTATATTTGGGTAGTTAGAAATGAATGTTTAGACAGTAAACACCAAATCTTGTGGGAATGAAGTACCCAGATTTGGGGGTGTCACAAGTTGGTATCAAAGCATTAGGTTATGAACCTTAGGCGGGGAAAAAGCTTTAGGAAGTAACCATTGAAAAGATAGTGGTGAAAATTTTTATTGAGTTTTAAGAAAGAAATAGTAAAACACTTATGTGCTTATGTGGTTGCAACCTATGTGTTCGTGAGTGTTGAATAATGACGAATAGTAATTAAACACTTCAATTTTTTATTGTCAGGATGGCTAATGTTGGGAGAATCTAGTCAGGCTAGGGAGAAGGGACCTCAGATGCTTAGAGAGGAGGAGCCTCGAGATATTCAGGTAGTATGGGAACAACAGGTGCCAAGAGAGTCATCTCCGTTGGTCAAAGTGGTTGGTGATGCTACCCCTAGAGTTTTAGCAGGAGGGGATACCTGATGAGGACGATGTGGTAGAGACGGAGGATGAAGACCCCGTTGAGCTGCCATAGATAGATGAGGATGACAAGGATGAGGAGGATGAGTTTCCATTAAACTCTATCATAGCTCATATGTATGACGAAGTTTACGACCGCAACATTGAGCTTCAAGATAGAGTCTAAGTGTTGGAGGAGCTAGTTGCTGAACGTCAGACTTTGATGGCGCAGAAGGACAATCAGATCTGAGATCTTGACGAGCGTCTGAGTAATGTGGAATGGAAGCTGATTCACACTGAGGGGGAGAATGAGCAGTTGACGAAGGAGATTGCGAAGCTAAAGGACAAATTGAAAGAAGAATCCGCCAAGAGAGCAAGATTTGAAGATGCGTACGAGGAAGCTTCTCAGCGTGCAAGAGTAGCAGAGGGGGAAGTACAAGCAAAGAAGATCAAGATAGAATAGATGAATGGATTTTTCAACACCGTGATCAACCGAGCTCAAGACCGAGTCAGTATTATCCGATTAAGTTTGAAAAGCTGCCTTGGTATATGTTAGATCGTAGAACAATGTTCCGTATTATGGAAAAGGAGAGTCGTAAGGCTATGCAACATTTTAGTAGGTTATCGTAGAGAATGTAATTATTGTATGACTAATGATATAATAAATAAGATGTAAATCCCAAATTTTATGTAACCAATGGGATATGATGATGATGTTATCCTTTAACTTTTGTAGTTCAGGAAAAGTAATGTAAATAGCAGTGATGTTATTATTCTTATGTTGTTAAAAATGATGAATGAATAAAATGTTAATATTTATTCAAGATGTTATGTGTTTTTGTGGTGATCTTTTATGATGTGTAAGTGAAGTAAAAGATACTTAAAAGATTGGGTAATAATCTAATAAGTGTTTTTTAAACAGAGAATGCCTCCAATACGTCAAACATAACAAAGAACCCCCAAGGGACCTAATTATAACAAGTACGTTGATGATAACCCAGTTCAACAGTTGGTGGCGTTACTAACGGGAGCACTACAGAATTAACCGTAGAATCAAGCTGTGAATTTTAAGGATTTCCAAGCGGTTGAAGCACCAGAATTCCATGGAATCATGAATCCAGTTGAGGCACATACCTCAATCATGGAAATTGAAAAGGTATTCGATGTTGCTAGAGTCAGTGAGAACCAAAAGACTGATTTCACAACATTTATGTTGAAAGCAGAGGATAGTTATTGGTGGCAAGCCAATAAAACCCGAGGAGGTCAGGGAGTGATGACTTGGGATAGGTTCAAGGAAATATTTTTTGAGACCTATTTCCTAGAGAGTTCAAAGAATCAGATAGAAGTGCAGTTTTTAGAGGAAAAGCAGGGAACGATGACAGTATCAGAGTATGCAACAAGGTTCAATGATTTGGTGAGGTTTGTGCCAT
This sequence comes from Panax quinquefolius, assembly GCA_020205615.1. Lineage (NCBI taxonomy): Eukaryota > Viridiplantae > Streptophyta > Magnoliopsida > Apiales > Araliaceae > Panax > Panax quinquefolius. Next base: position 74,461,324 of record CM035152.1, on the reverse strand, counting down.
ATCAAGTTAGCACCGATGAGCGTAAGGCGAAAAGATTTGAACAGGGATTGAAGCCCTGGTTATATAGCAGAGTCTTTATGTTTTAGTTGAAGACGTTTGTAGCGGTGCTTGAGAAGGTGATTATAGCTGAGGGTGGAGGCGAGACTGTGATGAAATATAATCAGGAACAAAGAAATAAGAAGAATGAGAGTGAAGGTAAGAATGGTGGTAGTGGTGGTGGGAATAATAATAATAATAACCTGAAGAGGAAGTGGAGTACGAGTGTTGGTAGTGGAAGCTAACAGAGTAGACAGCAGAAAAGGAAGTTTGAAGCATGTGCTACATGCGGAAAGAATCACACGGGCGTGTGCTTAAGGGGTAAGCTAGTATGCTTCAACTGCGGCTAGGAAGGACACATTGCTCCAAATTTCCATCAACCAAAGAAGAATGCTTGTTACACATGTGGGTTAAAGGATCATTTTACTCTCGAGAGCCTTAAGAAGAAAGCTGGAGAGATAACTGGTAGCAAGGGAGGTGGCAGTGGAGGTACATTGGCTATTGCTGGACCAACGTCATCAAGCAGACCCACAACCAGAACCTTCAACATGACTGTGTAAGAATTTGTGCAATCAAAAGATGTTGTGTCATGTATTATCCCAATCAATGATATAAATGCATATGTATTATTTAATCCAGGTACTACTTGCTTGTTTATATCTGATGAATTTGCTAAGATGTTAGGATTGCCTAGTGAAGAGTTAAATTTTCCTTTAAACATAGAAATTGCGAATAGGGAGGTGATTTCTGTTAGGTTCGTATACAAGAATTGAAGGATGAATATTAAGGGAAATGTTATGACAGTAGATTTAATCTCGATAAAATTTGGAGAGTTTGATGTCATATTGGGAATATTCAATTATGGAGCGATAATTAATTTCTAGAAGAAATGTGTAAACCTTATGACTCCGTTAAAGGTAGTTTTCTATTGTAGTTGTAAACACTCAAAATTTTCTGCCTACCTGTTACTAACATTGCAGGAAGTGCAGAATCATCTTTCAAAGATAACCTTGGAAGACAACTCAGCTTAATCCCAGAAAAACCATCGGAAGTTCGGTTTAACCCTAGAAAACACACCGGGAGTATCCTTTCCCCACCTCGGAGATAACCCCGGGGATATCAGTGCAAATACCAAAAATTACACTGGAGAAGGCCGATTCATCTTGGAGATAACACCGAGATGTTCAGTCTCAGTCCCAAAAACAACACCGGGAAAGACAATGTCAACCTTGGAGAAAACCCCAAGGAGTGCAATTGCAGTTCTGGAGATAACCCCGGAGATGCTCGTTTCAACCCATGCAGTCAGCTTCAACCTCGGGACTCACATAGAGGCACTAAATTCATAAACCCGGAGATAACCCCAGGAGGACAGGCACACCTCAGAGACAACCCTGAGGGCATTCAACACTTGCAGTAGCCCAATCTCAGAGATAACCCTAAGCAACGTCTACTTTATCAGCCAAAACTGAGGTAACCCTGGTGAAGGGCAAAATCGTCAAATTGCCACCTCAACCTCACTTGGCGCCATCACAATAAATAACAATCAACATACACTCTACACAATAATGTCCCACAAGAACCCAGGAGTTGCAATCCGGAGTGATTACTACGCAAGGCAGCACCCCAAATATAATTTGAAGCTTGAAGAGATAGGACATGGTTCAATCTTCCTGACTTCATACAACCTCTAATCCCATGTCATTGCGTAGCTCTCGACAACAGCAATCCGAAATAGGTCTTATACATCTCAATCGGATGCTCAAATTGAAGTTCTATAAGTTCGAGCGGACATCACGTTGCATGCGTGTATATACTTCGAGACAATGAGGACCCATTTGAGCTGGGGCACCCGGGTAGCTGTAGAAGTGCATCTGCTGGTGACCATGAGTGCATCTCATGAGCTGCCATGAGTACTCTGCGGCTCCCAGCTCTATAAATATAGAGCTTGGGGTGGCCATATTCAAAAGAAGAAATATGAGGAAGCCCTGTCCATTTTGCTCTGTACACACCCTATATTGAGTGCTTTCTCATTTTAAACACATGTTAGCTCACATATAGCTATATTTTACCGACGGGAGCCAAGTGTTCATCCACTTAAAGTCATAAAGTCTTCTTTGGCAGCCCACTTTAAGCCTTATTACACATTATAAAGCCTTTCTCTTCATCTTTGCACACATTCTTCTTCACATTGAGAGTCGTGTTGTGTGTGTATGCCCGGACTTCGGTCCATGGTTTTCATTTATGTCTATATATATATACTTATATATATATATATATATATATATAAGTAAACGCATACATGATAAATCGAAAGTGGGATCAATATATATCATGTGCGTTTACCACTTATATATATATATATATTTACATTTCTGTCAGGCCTGGAGTTTACTTCATGGCCTTTTACTACTTTATTTATATTCCATCACGCCTGGAGTTTACTTCGTGATGGTTGATCGCATTTACTACTTTATTTACATTTCCAATCCCCCACGGAGGTGCTTCGTGGTGTTTGATCATGTCTATATATATATATATATATATATATATATATATATATTTATCACTTTTATATATTTACATTTCCGATCCCCCACTACAAAAAAATGGGGCTTCAGCACTAACCAATTTTCGTTGCTAAAGGTGCCCAATTTTGTTGCAAAAGGGTTTTGGCAACGACTTTACTCTCGTTGCATCTTTCGTTGTGCAATGAGCGTTGGTAATTGTTCCACAACGAACATTTTTTTGTTGTTGCCAAATGTACTACATTTTGCAACGAAATTTGGCTTTCATACAGAGACATCGATCATTTAATAAAAAAATGTATTGTTGCATAATAATTAAAATTTCGTTGCTAAAAACCCCATTTTGTTGCAAAAGCCTGCTAATTGGCAATGAAATGAACTCTTTTTTTTTTGCAACGACCATGCATTTTCGTTGCAATTGACACCATTTTGCAACGATATTTTTCGTTGCAGTAAATTATGAAAATTGTTGCCTAAGCTTGCTTTTGTTGCGGAATGTAAACTTTTATAGCAACGCATTTTGTTTCTTGATTATATTATTTGGCAAGCGATATTATCTTTGAATCAAAGAACGAAAATGTTTGTTGCTGGTTATTTTTTAATAACAACGAAATTCGTCGATTTGCAACGACATTATATGTTGCCATTTCTTTATATGTGCAACGAAAGTTGATATGATTTGTAACGATAAAAAATGTTGCCTTTTATGTTAGTATTAGCAACAATATCCTCTCCGTTGTTATTAGGTTAATTTTTCGTTGCCAAATATTATATTTTTAAAGCCATTAGAAACAAAAATTTGTTGCTAAATGTATAAAAAATTGTTGCTATATTAAAACTTGTTCAATGCTTTGGTAACGAATTATATTGTTGCCAAATCAAAATTTGGCATTCTTTTTGTGTACCTGGCTGGCTCAATGTTCCCATAGCAAATAATGGCAAAAATACAAAAAACTAAAATATTATTAACTTAATAAAATCATCCACTACATAATCATTCATTATCTTTACAATTAACCATCTAAAGCTACCACAGTTCTTTAATCAAAGTATATATCTACATATATAGAGAGAGAACACTTCATAATTTTGTCCCTTGTCTTAAAAGTAAATATATACGAAAATTTGAAACCAAAGTATTTTAATGGTCGTAGAAGGCATCCTTCCCGCATATATTTAAAAATAATAGCAAAGTCAGGAAAATGAAGCAAATAGGTTACCAGAGGCACTTAGTTCCAAAATTAATACACAAAGACAATAGAGTTGCTACATGGTACTAATGTACACTGTAAATTAGGATACTTGTGTATATAAGCCAATGTAATTGAGAAGAATGAATTAAGAAATCATTATCCCAAAATTAGGTTCTTATTTTCTACAGATTACATAGACCATCTTTATTACAAGGTAATTTGACTTGATACTCCATCCTCAAAAGCATGTCCAGAAATACACCAAGATTTTGTCCTAAAAAAAGTCTAAAGTACACAAACTAAATATGAAATATGACATGCATAATAATTTAACCCAAAGTGCACATATCCCCGTAAGAACATTCCACTCTCAAGTTAATTACGCTATTCGTGTGGGTCCAAATATTATTGGAACATACGATATACATTACAAACAACGCATTGAAAAATCAAATATGAATCAATCTGAGTTAATCATCATCATCAAGAAAACTCCAGTCACCTCAGGTTTGAGATAAAAGCAACAATACATAAAAATGAATGATTAAATGACCAAATTCATGCAGAATAATAAGCAAGCATGTCAAAGGAATGTCTTGAAGATATTTTAATGACTTCATCGTGACTTTGGTGCGCTTAGTTGTTTGGGTATTAATTTGTTCCAAGAATGATATGAGCCTCTCTTGAAACCTATAAATAAACATGTTCATTTGTTAAGCTTAGCAAACTTGAATGCACAAGAAAAACAAATACATATATTTAAACCAAAATAATAAGCAAGAAACAAAGTGTTCCTCAAGGATATAAAAGTTGAGAAACCCGGTGCTTGAATTACGCAAAATTGGAGGAAGAGGCGTTCACGAGAAAGTTTAGAATTAATTGGTACTCATCCGAGCGATGTAAAGAGAGAGAGCGAGACACAAATTACCAATACTTCTCGAAAATATTGGCTATAATAGGCTAGAAAAACAATTCAGAATGTTATAGGTTACTACTGATGATAAGAGACTATGACCATAATAGAGAAACATAGATGGATTATAAATATTTACTACTACATCCCTGACAAAGGATGTCACATTTTGTGGGGTTGGTATGCTGCAGATTCTAAGACTTGCAACACATTTTTAGGTTATTATTTTCAAGTCTTTGATATAATGAAGATATAATATACAAATACATTGAAAGATAAAATGTGTTATACATTTTTGCCACTTCTTAAAATTCTTGCCAAACTTGCTCACGAATAAAGGTGATATCCTTTACATGACAGTTGAAGCACTAAGCCCCTACATGTAAATGAGTTTAAGAAAAAGTTACAGCTATATCAAGAAGAAGTATTAACAACCTCTTACGTTTGACATTATGTATAAAAAAAGATGTTGAACAACATGTATTGTTGGTCTACCTCAGTGCCAAACAATTTCTGTAGGATGGACTACGAAACTCTTTGGTTTTTGTTTCTTTCATGCTAATTAATATTAACGCAGTCCATTTTAAAGAAAAGAATAGGCTACTAATGACTAAGACTATAAAAACCAACAATTTCTTTTCAGAACGTTACAGGTTGCCTTTCATAAGAAGAGGGTGACATAAGGAGAAAAAACATACAGGAGGACTAGGGAATAAAGACTCCCTCCATTTTATAATAAGAATCCCATATAAAAATTATATTTCAACCTTGTAGAAGGATTTCAAATACATTCAGCTCCGTGGTTCTTTTATAGTTTTAGGATACAAAAATTGTAAACAATAAGAGGTCAGATTTAGGATGAACCTTAAATTGGATCACCTCACAGAACTCATTTTACAAAGCTTGATCAATCAAAGCCAAGAAATCGACCTCCCATGGCGCCTTTTGAGCAAGACACATTCCTCTATTAAATACTATTGGCATTGGTATTTTGCTACCATCGGTGATCCAAATCTGAGTTATCAGCAATGACTATGTGAGAGAGTGAGATGAGAATGAGCAGAGGCCATCAAGAGAAAATAGATAGCATAGAAAGAGATGGTGCTCGGAGGAGGAAGAGGATCTCCTCTTAGTAATCAAACAAAAGACATTGTGAGTCATTTGGTTCTTTTAATTTTATGATTTGTGTTCATTTTTTGTTAGCATTTGTATACTATTATTGTAATTAAGCGTGTGTTTAATCATTAAATTAACTAAAAAAGCAGATTAGTAAAATTTTGGTGGAGATAAGTGGAGGTCAATGTCGGATGATGTAAGTAATTAAGTTTTGGAATTAAAGTTGCATACTTTGATTGGATATAATCTTGTGACTACATATTACTATGTTGCAAATAATTGAAGAAAGCAGTGACAATAATTTATTTATGATTATCTAGATAAATATAGGATAAGGCTCCATTTGTAGCATAGGCAGAACAAAGGAAGAAAGAATATAAAAGAAACTTCAAAGCTATAACAAGAAACTGGTAATGATTTTTCTAAGTTTTTGTATGAAACATTTTTATTTATTATAGTTTTGAACAAAATGTAACCTTGAATGAATTTAGGTTGAAGGTAACGATGATGAGGAATCTGACAAGTCTAAATCTAAAGTCAATGATGAGGAAGATGAAGAGGGCAGTGAAGAGGTTTGTGCAAAATTTAAATATTCACTTTTTAATTATGTTTCAAATGTATGTGGAAACCTTAGGTTTTAACCCTAAGGGTTAAACCCTAAGGGTCAAACCCTAAGGGTTGGATCAAAAGACCAACTTGCCATTAAAATTATAAGAAAAATGTCCAAAATGCCCTTTTATCACATTTTCTAATATGTTGAGTGTAAATCTTGCCAAGGTTTTGTTTGATGACCAACCTTTGACTTCTCTTGTGCCTTAAATCTCAGCAAATCTCAGCTACTACAAAGTACTAAATAGACAATGCTTAAAAGACAACGTTTTTTATAAAAATGTTGTGGTATTTTTTTCCATAATGTTTTTAAACAAAACGTTGTAGATATATATGCAAAAATGTTATCTATTTAAAAGAGCATTTTTTTTTATTTTAACTAGATAACATTTTTTTAAAAAAATGTTGTCTATCTAAAAAACACAGAGAAAAAAAAAACACGAAAGCTAAAATTTGAAATTAAAACAAGGTTCCTATCTCTATACTTTCTCGCTCTAGGGTGTTGGTATTATGCAGATGAGTTCCTCTCTTCTTTTCCCTTCCATGTCTCCTCCAAATCTCGCCATTTTTGAAGCTTCAGAAGCTTTAATTTGGTTTGTTTCACGAGTTTCAAGCATGGAATTCGAGGTTTTGGTTTGAGAAATTTGGATAAATCTAGGGCTTTTATGAGCGTCTCTGATAAATCTAGGGTTCACACCACAAAAACCGCCTGACCCACAGTCGAGTCGTAGTCTTTTCTGAGAGCTCAACTCATTTTCAGGCATCAATAGTGATGCGGCTAGAAAAATAGTGGCGTCATCATCAATCGTATTAGCCAACCGCTGCGATTAAGCTTCCAAGCCGTAGAAAACAGAATCATCAAAATTCATGATGAGGTATTCATCAGCTCTGCTCATTGAGTTGAGTAAGCAGCTTTGGATCCGACCCACTCCTAAATTGGGTCTTCTTTCCCTCTTGTTCGCTCTATCCATGGTATGGTTTCTAACTCCTTCATTTTGGGACTGTGGGAGAAGGATTGGTTCATATGCATTTTTATATATAATAATATACTAATTATTTAGTGTCACTCATATACCGCTCGCTCTGGGACCTGGGTTTGGTACATTGGATCAATAATCTGTTTGGCTATAATTTCCATTCCAACTATATTTAGTAAGCGTTAGTCTTTTATGTACTTAATCCTTTTGTCATTTCACCCAAGATTTGTTAGTCTTATAATTATGCAGGCCATTAGTAGATTAATTACTTCCGTGGATTTACAGTCCAAAGTAATTTCAAAAGAGATACCCATAACCTTGTCTTCACTCAGGCTTTCCAGCCTTGAGATTAAAGACTTGACCCAAAAATTGAGCAATCTCAAGTTGGTATTTCCATTTCCACCATATATAGCTTTCTTAATCAAATTCATTTTATTTTAATACATGCATTTAAAAATAATACTACACACAGTCGCTAGCTAGCAATGATTGATATTATTGCTTGTTTCTGGTTTTGTCAAGGTAATTGATATCTAGATTCTCGATTCTTAAACTGTGTTCTCGATTCACAAGCACATAAATAAGCACAGGGCTACAGATTGAACATCATTTGTAGAGTTTTTCCACGATATCCTTTAAGCGCTGAACATCAGAACCAATTACTTTAGACGCCTTTTTCCCATTACGGAAGAAGTGAAGCATCTATTGCTGAAAAGAAAATTTTCACTATCACGGATGACTCAACAACAAATCAAGTAGAAGTAAAGCAAATGCAAGAGCCGACCAATATAATTTGCCAATGATCATACAGTAGGTAAATCAATTACTGAACTCAATAGCCAGATCAAGACAGACTATCACAATGTCATGGATCGATCACTACGTAAAGGAACCCAATAACAGGATGGTAAATTCCTATCTTCACTAGAATTTGGTGTAGGATGCAAGTAAAAGGAAATTTTGGTTTTCCTTTCTTTTTCCATTTGAGTACGGTTCTTCACAAGTCATCGTAGATAAGATTTTGGAATTAAATTGGGTACTTATTGTAAGTTATGAATAATTGGCGATTATTTCTAGTATTCGGGTCATTTTGACCATTAATTGTTTTGGTTAAGCTTAGGCATTTTAATTGGAGTATATGCTAGGAGTCAAAGTCTTGGTAGAACTAGGTTATTGATTATTCGTCCTACATATAAGTGACCATATAGACTATGAAAGAAAGTCATGACATGCATATAGAAGAATAAGAACAGTTTTTCACTTAATGAGTGATCTAACACAGTTAGCCATGGTAGCCGATTCCCGGTACCACCTTGACCATTCCTAGAATGTTTTTCAAACATGTTTCCATCATTAGCATCCTGATGTACTTTCTTTTGCTACTTGGGAAACTATTATCTTGTGAATGCTTTTGAGTTACCTTGTATTTCATTTTGTTGTTATACAAGTGTTTTGTTGTTGATAATATTGGAAATTTTGGAAATTTATGCTTCAATTATGATCCTTTCGTGTTGTTGGTAACAGTGAATCGGGGGTTCTAGCATAGTTTCGAAGGCTAACCAGCATGTGACAAGGTGAAATTTGAACAATTTGTTATGAAGGTCCCAAACAACAAGGTAAAGTGTCATTGAAGCTTTGATTACTAATACCTGAATTTGTCTTTATTATTTTTTGTGATGTAACTTCTTCATTTTTAGGTTAGTCTTATAATAGGTAAAGGAGGTGAGACCTTAAAAATTATGCAAAACAATACAGGAGCTCAGATTCAAGTATGTAAATATATCATTCTTCTATCTACTAGTAGCACCAATTAATTTGCTCTAGTAAATGGCAATGCTTTATTTGAAATCCTAGCATTAGTTATTTCCCACTTGCATAATCATTTCTATAAATCTTATTTCCTATGATTGAATTGTTCTGGCGAGAAAGTATGTTTCGTAGTGCGGTTTTGTAATCATTTTGAATGTGCATTCTATACTGGTGATACCTTTGCATCTTCCCCGAGATGATACCTCCATGCGAGAGGACATTATAGATTGATGGGTCCGATTGATGATTGAGGTTGCAAAAGTTTTGGTCAATGAAGTAATCGGTGAGGTATTTACATGTATGTAAAGATATCATGTTAGACTTGGTCTAATGAAGTATATTTTAGATTACATCCTTCATCGCATGTGAGAATTTGCCTTTACATTTGAATTGTGTTCACATTATTCTACATGATTGAAATATATAGCCCCGTATGCGAGTATAAGTTTGTACCCAAGATCTCTTCCGCAAATAATTTGTAACATATATTAAAAAATTCACCGCTTTAGATAATCTTGACGTGTTTTTCTTACATTTTTTACATTAATTTAATTTAATTTTGAATTACTCCTCTATTATCTATAATGTATAAATTGACACTATTTCTCTCATTAGTTTCATTCGGATCTTTCTCCTATATTGTTTCTGGTTCTTTTGGGTTGGTGTAGTGTGAGTTATGTGACATTATTACTCAATACATATGGACCTTATTTCTGATATTCACTATTTTCGTATTATTGGATTCTTAGATTTTTTTTGTTTGTAGCTAATGATTAGAACTATGTAGTTTTGTGGGGCACTCTTTCGGAACAAATGTACAATATTATTGTGTATCAACTGTGCTTCCCTAGTTATCAGTTGTATCAGAGCTTGAATATTTCTCTAGTCTGGTCTTGTTTAATAATTGGCTTAAGTTCCTGTGTCTTGTAGAGAGTCTTGCTCTTGAATTAAAGTTGGGCTTGCTTCTACTGATTTGTGGTTGCAACATTCATCAACTATTGGTAACACAATGTCTAATGCGACTGGGATGTCAGAATCTGCTGATGATGATTTGCCAAGTGTGATGATGTGACGCCCCCAAAATAGGTATACATCACCTATTCTGAGTCGCCAAATACATGGTACAAAATACAAATACAATCTTTAATATACAACAAGAAAGTTATGAGTTTTAATACAAATATTGTCTTTTAGACAATATCCACTCTCAGAATAAGTCCTCATTACATTTATTATCACACTATTTAATAGAATAGTGAGGACTACTAATACTATCATCTGGACCGTCACTCTGTTCCCCGACTAGTTTCGGCTACGTTCTCATTTCCTAAAGAGAACAGTGAAAGAAAGGGTGAGCTTAACTAGCCCAGTAAGAAATATTATGAAAGCCAATGTCTAACAATTCCTGTAGTTGGGTCTTTAACTCTTGAATTTCAATAAGAGCCATTTGATATGGGGCTTTGGAAATGGGTTTTGTACCGGGTTCAAGGTTGATACAAAATTTAATTTCACGCTCTGGGGATAGGTCAGGAAGTTCTTTAGGGAATACGTCCGGAAATTCATTAACAATAGAAATATCATTCAAAACTGATGTATTTTTGTTTAGATCCGTGACATGAGCTAAGAAAGCTTGACATCCATTTTTCAATAAACGAATAGCTTTATGGCTTGAGATGATAGTGATTGATTTTAATGGTTTGGTTGCTTGAATTTGCATAATAGGTTGGTTAGGAATATGAAAGCTAACAACCTTACGAAGACAATCAATTTTTGCATGATGAGTAGTTAACTAATCAATCCCTATAATTACGTCAAATGCAAGTATTTTCAATGAAATAAGATCGACAGATAATGTGAGGGTACCGATTTGAACCAAACAAGACTTATAAGCGATTGGATGTAATGAAGGTTTCTCCCAACGGAGTTTCAGCAGATAAGTCAAAGTCCAATTTCTAGGAGTCAAATTTAAACGTTGAGCGCAAGTAGGAGAAATAAAGGAATGGGTAGAACAGGTATCAAATAAGGTATATACTTCGCTAGAGTTTATGATAAGCTTACACGTGATGACCTCATTCGGGTTCCTTGCTTTCTGGGAGGTCACGACAAACGCTCTCCCTTGCACTACTGGCTTTGACTTTTCTGGGGCGTCCTTTGGTGCCTCCATCCTAGCTGAACTTGTCTTCGATGAACGACAAAATCGGGTTAGGTGACCTTCTCCTCCATAATTATAACATGCTTTGGACGGCATCGCACAGTTTGGACTGATGTGTCCCTCCCTTCCGCATTTGAAACATATGATAGGTGGTCGTTCTCCTTCCTTAACAACAGGTACTGATGCTGACGTCTTTCCATCATTGTTGAATCTCCTCTTCTTGAAATATCCATCCTTATTGCTTTGGCCATGATTACCACCGAAGTGGTTACCATTTCTGGCATGTTGATTCCCTCCACGCTTATTGTCACCGCTTCGATGACTGTAATCACTGGTATTATCATTTTGCCGGCTGCTCTCTTTTGGTTGGGTTGACTCATTATCGCTCTCCAATAATGAGCCCTATTAACAACATCTGAATACAAACACAGTTTATGAGAGATAAGATATTGACGTATCTCGGGTTTCAAACCTCTTAGAAACATTCGCGTCATTCACTCCTCATTATCAACCAAATGGGACTTAAATGGGATGACTCGGCAAACTTGGCCCGTCTTGCGATACGGTCATGTTGTTTTTCTCCATTTTAATGAACTCTACCTCTTTCATGTGACGAATACTTTCAGGAAAGTACTTGTCGTTGAACAGTTCTTGAAACATTTCCTAAGACATCTTCAGTGCGGCAGGTTGAGTATGCTTTACAGATTCCCACCAGTAATCTGCCTCTGCCCGCAACATAAAGGTGGCAAAGGGAACCTTTTGCTCCTCGGAGCAACCCAAGACATCAAATATCTTGTTGATCTATTTTATCCACGTCTCCGCCTTAAGTGGTTTTGGCTCTCCAAAAAACTCCAGTGGTCCCAGCTCCTTGAACTGTTTGGCGGTGACCGTCCGAGAGTTGCCAGTGTTTCCACCTACATTTTGGACAGGAGCTGCTCTCGTCTGATGTTACATGAATTGCATGAATCCTCGAAATATTCCATCGTTCATCATTTGGTCAGTGTTGTGATTTGCATGAGGATTATCGCCTTCTTGATGCACATTGTCCTGGTTATTGATCTGTAGAGACTCAACGGTCTCCTGTGCTCCATTGATGTTTTCAAAATTCTCGGATGCCATTTTCAAACACTGCCACAAAACAAGGGTTAATTAACATATCACATATTATCCCTATACTCTGATCGACCAATTAAATACCAAATAAACTTAAGTAGGTCATACTAGCGAAGGAATTCCCCGTCTCTCCCTCCTAGTTCTTGTCTCACATCTCAGCTAGGGATCATATCCCTAAGCTTTGATACCAACTGTGACGCCCCCAAAATAGGTATACATCACCTATTTTGAGTCGCCAAATACATTGTATAGAATACAAATACAATCTTTAATATACAACAAGAAAGCTGTGAGTTTTAATACAAATATTGTCTTCTAGACAATATCCACTCTCAGAATAAGTCCTCATTACATTTATTGTCACACTATTTAACAGAATAGTGAGGACTACTAATACTATCATCTGGACCGTCACTCCGTTCCTCGACTAGTCCCGGCTACGTTCTCATTTCCTGAAGAGAACAGTGAAAAGAAAGGGTGAGCTCAACTAGCCCAGTAAAAAATATTATGACTAAGATAATGCAGAATAAATTATCATTAGTCTTCAACAGTGTTAAACTAATAAAATACAATAGACGTCAAGTTTAACTGCAGTGGAACATGCAATCCATTAAAAGAGTCAAGTAGAGAATAAAATCAACTATATTTTATGATTTAAAAGGTTTTTCATCACTTTTATCGATGGGACTCAACTTAATAAATAATCCACATCATCCCTGCACTACGGCCAAGGATATTCATAAGTATCACAACCATAAATTATCCATGCACTATGGGCCAAGGATATTCGTGTATTCATCAATGGTCATGATCATGCCAACAACTGTCAATCAATGCACTACGGGCCAATGAAGACTTTTACCACATCATTTGTAACATTACGGTCACGATTACACCGATTAATCCCTGGTCATAATCATACCAAGTCCATCTATGCACTACAGGCCACAGATGACTTTTAACAAAATATAAATATGAGGATGATGACAATGATATAAGAATTCAATAAAATAAGTTCAAGAATTAATTTATTCAGGAACTAATAACGTCCAAATTGTCAACATGATACTTCTTTGTAGAGTAAAGTTTAAGAATGATCAGAAGAATATTTCCACGAAAAGATACTGGATAAAGCGTAAATATCAAGGATATTCCACCAATTTCATGGAGTATAGAAGTCAAAACTTTAACCAACTAAGTATAATAAAGAATGGAATAATAAAAGAAATCACCAGGCTTGCGGTACTTCGCATAGACAGGTTATTCAAACAGAAAAATAAATAACGGAACCGTGTCAAAGCGTGTACGCCGGCAAGCGAGGATATTCCAAATGAATAATAAAGAATGGAATAACAATGAAATCACCATGCATGCAAAGATTGCATGATGAGGTTATTCTAACGAGAATAATAAATAACGGAATCGGTCCGGCGTAAAAGCGCATGAAGATGAATATTCCAATGAGAATAATAAAGATTTTAACTAGGTCCAACAGTAAACGCCTTACAGACATGATGTTCCAATAGAATAATAACGAATGGAATAACAACAAAAATCACCAAGTATAGGGTAGACCGCGTATACAGGTTATTCCAACAGAATAATAAAGAATGTAATAACAGAAGTTCTCTTCATGAATATAAAAAACAATAATACTCCTTACCTTATAAAGAAGAGTACTTCGACGGTAGGGCGGGGATATACTTGAATAAACTTGCACTATACTCAAAACTTTCTTAAATGCTAAAGAAATATGCTCAAGATAGAAGAATAATTCTCTTTACAGTTTCTCTCTCTAGAGTTTCAGTGAATTCGTAAGAAATAATGAAGGAATGAGCTTCTATTTATAGAAGAATGGATTGAATAGTAACCGATCCATGAACGGTCCAAATTGGTTTATAATAAAATATAGTATATTTTATTTATAATCTAATAAAATGAATAACTTTTAAAAAGATTTTACTATGCAAACACTATGCAGGCACTATGCAAACTCTATGCATAATAAAATATAATATATTCTAATTATTGTTTAATAAAAGCGAATAACTTTATAAAAGTATTACATTTTATTAAAAAAGATTTTACTATTAGCCTAATAAAGCGAATAACTTTATAAAAGTATTACATTTTTTTATATAAAAGCTTTTCTGTTTTATTACATTAATAATACTAATAAAACAAAACTTCATCGTCATTATTATTATTCACACTATTAATTGACCGTGTCGTTTCCGGTGAAAGAGGGGCTTTCCAATAAGGATTTCTCCCTATTGCCGTTGATTAGGTGACCAAACCTCTGCTTGGTGAGAACTTGAACATCGTTAATAGTGCGAATAATAATATTAATAACTCTCGTCATCTCAATTATTGATTTAATAATATATAAAATATCGACAATAATTGAATAAAATCGAATGACTTCTCAATAAGCATCAATAATCAATGCGTACTTTCTACTATGTAACCACGCGTATTACTATACTTTTACTACCGAGTAGTTCAACAGTAATAACGGTAAAACTTCCGCCATTATTTTTAATAAAATATTTTTGTTGTTTTTTCAATCCGACAATAATTCCGTTGTGGGGTCCACCGATGATTGTGCCGTCGTACAAATATTCCCTGTTAAAACGAATATTCCCCGACCAATCGAATATTATATAACAACTTGCGTACTTTGCAAAATTTATAAATATTACCCATAGCTATAACATTATATCAAATTCATTCAAAAATGATAATTATAGAAAATTCATATTTATTCATAAAAGTTGGGGTCTTACAGATGACTTGTGCCAATTACCTAAAGCTTCCTCCTTATTCTACGAAGGTACGTTGTCATCGAGTCTTTTTATTTGATGCTTTCATTTTGGAGAAGATGAAGATAAAATAAAATGATATACTCGCGTCTTGTGGATTGTGAACTATCTTTTTATCCTCGTGCTTGTTTAGTTGCTTATACAGTTATTATTATTGCAGTCGCTATTTATTTCTATAAGACTTGTCAAAAGAATTCACCAAAATTTTTCTTTTCTAGTTGCATGCTTTTCTAACAAGGACAACTTTTTGCTTTTGTTGTAGATTTTTGAGAAGAACCCTACCACAATCAAGAACTATGGCATTTGGCTGCGATACGAGTAGTAGGATGGATATCACAACATGTACAAGGAGTACCGTGACACCACTTTGAATGGTGTTTGTTGGTATGCAGATGTACACTTAGATGGCTTCTCGCCACAGAGTCCGCCATCATCGCACCTGGATCATTAAAGGCAGTTACCATCCCTACCAAGCTCTGCAAGAGGAGAGCAGCAGTTCCACAACTCCAAAATCAAGTTCCCATTGGTGTTTAAGAAGGTTAGGCCACCAACTAGAAAGGTGAAGACAACATACAAGGCATCTAGGCCCAACTTGTTTGTGTAATTCTTGTTGGAGTGGTTATGCAATTTTGTTGCTCAAGTGAAACATAGCATTGTCATTTACTTGTTGTTGGATATTTTTTTAAAATTTGATATTATGGTTTGGAAGTCTAGGATTGGACAAAATATTATCTTTTTATTGGATTTTGAAGCCTTTGTTGTTCTATTCAAGTGTTGGAAGTTGCATTACTCCTTGTGCTTCTTTTAGCTATATATCATGGCATTATTAACATAATGTAGGTGCACAAGTTTTTTGGTAATGTAGGTGAACCCAACTTTTTTCGTTTTTTTTAATCTACAATATTTTAAAAACGTTGTGTAAATGTATCTAAACGTTGTCTAATATATTAAACTACAACATTTTTAGCGAAAGCGTTGTGGAATCATACCTTCTACAAGCGTTTTCAAGCATCCGCTAATTTATGGAAAATAAATCTACAACGCGAATTTTTTTCTTAAAAAGCGTTGTAGAATGTCTAACTATAAAACATTTTAAAAAGCGTTGTGTAAGGGTGTCAAATAGATGGCAAAATTAGGTATACGCCACCCATCTTGGGTCGCCACTTACATGGTACATAAATTCAAATACAACTTACTAAATAATAGCTAATCAGGTGTAAATAATACGACATAAACCGTGAGTTTGAATACAAATATTGTCTACTAGATATTATACAAACTCAAAAGGAGTCCTCATTACAACTATTATCACACTATTTCACGTAATAGTGAGGACTACTAATGCTATCCTCTCGACCATTACTCGCTCTCGACTCGTCTCCAGCCTATGTTCTCATTTTCAAGAGAACAAATGAAAGAAAGGGTGAGCTCAACTAGCCCAAGAAGAAATATTATGACTAAGATAATGCGTAATAAATTATCATTAGCCTTCAACAAAGTTGTTAAACCGATAAAATACAATAGACAAACCGCTTTAATCAGCAATGAATAAGCAATCCATTAAAAGAGTCAAGTAGAGAATAAAGTCTACTATCTTTTAGGTTTTAAAAGGTTTTCATCAAATTTTATCACGAGACTCAAATTTTAATAAATAAACCACCACATCTAATCATCCCCGCACTCACTTGGCCAAGGATTTTCATCAAATTATCAATGGTCATGACTATACCGAATCACCCCCGGTCATAATCATACCAAAACTATCCATCACCGCATTACGTGCCACCGAGGACTTTTGTCACATCATTTATATCAAGTCATGATTATACCGAATGATCCTCGGTCATAATCATACTAAGTTCATCTATGCACGAAGCCAAAGATAACATAATATAACATGAGGATGATGACAATGACATAATAATTCAATAAAACAAGTTCAAGAATTATTTAATCCATGAATTATTAACGCCCAAATTGTCAACATGATATCGCTTTTGTAGAGTAAAATTCAAGAATGATCGTAAGAATATTTCCATGAAAGATATCGATGAAACGCAAATATCAAGGATATTCCACTAATTTCATGGAGTATAGAAGTCAAAGTTTTAACCAACCGGGTATAATAAAGAATGGAATAACAAAAGAAATCACCATGCATGCAGATTTCAGACAGATAAAAGTTATTCCAATGTAATAATAATAATAACGGAACCAGTCGTGAAATTCACACACCCATGTGATGTTCCAATGTAATAATAAAGATGGAACTGCATCCTGTAAACACACACAGATAGATATTCCAATGTAATGATAAAGACGGAACCAGTCCTGTAAAACACATGCATGTGATGTTCCAATGTAATAATAAAGATTTTACTGTGTCCTGTAAAACACATGCATGTGATGATGTTCCAATGTAATAATAGAAGAATGTCACCAAGTATAGGGTAAATCACAGATACAAAAGTTATTCCAATGTAATAATAAGCAATGGAATAACATAAGGATTTCACCAAGTATAGGTATGCCGCATATACAAAGTTATGTATAGGGTATGCCACTTTTACAAAAGTTATTCCAATGTAATAATAATGAATGGAATAATGTAAGTTCTCTTCAAGAAGAAAGAATAACACCCCTCACCGTAAAAAGAACCTAATATAGAAGTAAGAATGAAGTAAAGAGTAATACTCTTCTTCTTTCTATAATTTTTCTCTATAGCTTTCTCTATAATTTCTCTCTGTAGTTTCAATGAATTCGTAAGAAAATAATGAAGGAATGAGCTTCTATTTATAGGAAAATGGAATGCATAAGAATTAATCCATGAACGGTCCGTATTGATTTACTTTAACTCGACGGTCCATATTTAAAGAAAAATCTTTTAAATAAAATATAATATATTCTATTTATATAAAAACATTTTACTATGCAAACACTATGCAATACTATGCAAAACACTATGCAAAACACTATGCAACACTATGCATAATAAAATATAATATATTCTATTTATGTAATAACTTTAATAAAGTATTCTATTTTATATAAAGATGTTTCGCTTTTATTACGTTAATAATACTTAATAAAACAAAACGTCATTATCGCTATAATAATTCATATTATTAATCGACAATAATGGAATCAAACCGAGTGACTTCTCACATAAGCATCAATAATCAATACCGTGTAGCTACTACGCAACTACACACGACATCGTATTTTTACTACCGAAAGTAGTTCAACAAGAATCAACGGTGAAAACTTCCGCCGTTATTTCAATAAAATATTTTTGTCGTTTTTTCAATCCGACAATAATTTCATGTATGGGGTCCACCAATGATTGAGTAGTTGCATTTAATATTCCCCGCTAAACCGAATATTCCCCACCAATCGAATATAATATAACCACTTGCATACTTTGCAAAATTTATAAATACTACCCACAACTATAATATTATCTCAAATTCACACCATAATATTAAAAATTATTTCACAAAATTTAAATCTTTATCGATAAAACTGGGTCTCACAATCTCCCTCCTTATGGAATTTCGCCTCAAATTAGGGTACGACTGTATATGATAAAGAGATGAGGATACCTTGAATACCTTTATCGCTTAAAAATATTAAATTCATCTTTGAAATCGCCAAAGCTATTCATTAACAATTCATCTTTGCACCACAAAAGCAAAGATATACAATCAGAAACCAATAATGCCGAGACGCAACTTTAATAGTATCACGACCAACCAATAATTATCCATGCACTAATCGCCAAGGATATTCGTGTTTTCAATTACTGGCCATGATTATACCGAATAATCCTTGGTCATAATCATACCAAGTCTATCAATGCACTACTACCAAAGACGATTTTTTTACCACATCCATGAATTAATATTTCATTGTCGAGACTCAATTTCAATAATTAATTCATATCATCGAATCATCCCCGCACTATGTGCCAAGGATATTCATTAAGATCACGACCACAAATTATCCATGCACTACTACCAAAGATAATGTGGTATTCATTAAGATCACGCACCACAAATTATCCAAGCACTACTACCAAAGATAATTGTGTATTCATTAGTATCATCCACCACAAATTATCCATGCACTACTACCAAAGATAATCGTGTATTCATTAAGATCACGCACCACAAATTATCCATGCACTACTACCAAAGATAATCGTGTATTCATTAAGATCACGACCACAAATTATCCATGCACTACTACCAAAGATAATCGTGGTATTCATTAAGATATCACGACCACAAATTATCCATGCACTACTACCAAAGATAATTGTGTATTCATTAAGATTATCACGCACCACAAATTATCCAAGCACTACTACCAAAGATAATTGTGTATTCATTAAGATCACGACCAATAAATTATCCATGCACTACTACCAAAGATAATTGTGTATTCATTAGTATCACGACCACAAATTATCCATGCACTACTACCAAAGATAATTGTGTATTCATTAGTATCACGACCACAAATTATCCATGCACTACTACCAAAGATAATTGTGTATTCATTAGTATCACGCACCACAAATTATCCATGCACTACTACCAAAGATAATTGTGTATTCATTAGTATCACGACCACAAATTATCCATGCACTACTACCAAAGATAATTGTGTTTTCAATTACGGTTATGATTATACCGAACAATCCCTCGGTCATAATCATACCAAGTCCATCTGCATGCACTACAGCCATGTATGACTTTCAACATAATATAAGCATGAGGATAATGATATAAAGAATCAATCAAATGAGATAAAGGATAAATATTAAACATTTATAATATAATTTATCCAGATTCAAGAATATCCCCATGTTATCAATCACTTAATAATCTCATAATCTAATATCATTAATATTATAACAATATTTTAATCATTTCTTAAATTTATAAACAATTTATCTTAATTGTTTACGCTTTTACCATATAATGCATTTAATCATTCAAAATGCCATACTCATAAGATATCATCACCAATTATCAAATCTCTCAAAAAATATGCATATACTCTATATAGGATTCTCTAGCCATAATATCCTATTTTCAACTTTGTTACTTCACATAACATATTTAACTCATATGTTCAGAATTAAACTATTTTCATGAAAAATACCAAATCAGTCCCAAAAATATTTCTTTTCTGGGATTTAGCATAATATAGTCCCATAATGAAAATATATTTTTCTCGGAATTTTTAAAATTCATTTACTATTTTTCAAAAATCAATTTCTAATTAATTCCTTAAGAAATTAGCTACCTCAAGTTTAACTCCAAAATTCCCAAATCTTGGCAGGACCTTACACATGTTAACGTGAGCTTCTAGTTTAAATTTCATGGTCATCTGAGTTATAGAACTCCGGTTATAGCATTTTCATTTGAAAAACCTAAATATTGAAATAGTCATAACTTGCTCATTTTAAGTCGTAATGAGCTCATTTTTGGACAGGAGATACTTTATACCATATACCTTCATGTCCCAAAAGGCCAGAATTTTTCTCATAATTTAAGTGGCCGAAACAGCCCCTTAAAGTTTCTGGGCAGTAGCATTTTTGAAATTTACAGCTTTGGCCTCCTTTTGTTAAAAATCAGTCCACACAAAAATCTACAACACCTTTTCCAGTAATTCCACTTGGATTAGTTAGGTAACTCATAGATCTAACTCTAGGACTTGACCACATTCAAAAATTCAAAATATAATAAGAGATATGGTCAATTGAATTTCATGTTACGCTTTTTCACCAAAATCTGATTTTCAACTCTTTGTGATTTCTAAGAAACTTTCATGTTTTTACATACTAACCAACATAACTCATCATAAAACTTACTAATACCAATAATACCCATGATTTTCATTATTCCAATGCTTTTATTATGACTTTCATCATAAACCACGTAAACTGCTCATTTAGTTGAAGAAATATTTGAGGGTTTAAGAAATGGGTTTTCAGATCATCGGGTCAATACAAAATTCGATTTCACGCCTAGGGTAGGCTAGGAAATCTTCAAGAATACGTCAAGAAATTTATTAATGATAGAAATATCATTCAAAATCACATTTTATCCAAGACTTGGATAGACGTCACATTGATACCAACTGTGACTTCTATCCCTTAACCTAGATAGCACCTCACAATGATACCTATAAACTTGCCATCTTCATTCACGATGTCGCCTACGTAAAGTCCGCTTTGCAGCATTCCACACAAGGAAGTCAACAACTAAAGGTTCGGAGCTCTTTACTTATGGCTTGATATAATGTTGATTAACTTTAGGGTTTGGTTACTTTGAATTCAGATAACAAAGTTGGTTATGAATATAAAAGCTAACAACCTTATTTAAAAGCATGATGATTAGCTAACCAATTGATTCCTAAAAATCACATCAAAGGCAAGTATTTTCAAAAAGATAAGATCGACAGTAACGTGAAAATGTTTATTTGAATCAACAAGATTTAAAAATAGTAGCAGAACGAAGGCTCCTACTAACGAAGTTTCAACCAATAAGTCAAAGTTTAACTTCTTCTGAGTCAAATTTAAACGTTGACACAACTAGTGGTGAAATAAAAGAGTGGGTAGAACTGGTATCTAACACGGTATAGACTTCGCAAGAGCTTATGATTAACTTACCCGTGATAATTTTATTCAGGTTCCTCGTCACGAAAAAAAAACGCTCTCTCTTAAACTACCGGCTTTGGTTTGTCTGGGACAACCTTTGGTGCCTCCATCCTAGTTGAATTTGTCTTCGGTAAACGACAAAATCGAGCTAAGTGACCTTCTCTTCCACAATTATAACATGCTTTGGACGGCATGGCGCAGTTCGGACTAATGTGTCCCTCTCCTCCGCATTTGAAGCATACAATAGGTGGTCCTTCTCCTTCCTTAACAACAGGTGCTGGTGCTGACGTCTTTCCATCATTGTTGAGTCTCCTTTTCTTGAAATGTCCATTCTTATTATATTGGCCCTGATTACCACCAAGTGGTTACCATATCCGCCCGTTGATTCCTCCACGCTTGTTGTCACCGCTTCACGACTACTCTCGCTAGTATTATAATTTTGCTTACGCTACTCTCTTTTAGTCAAGCGTTGACTCGTTATCGCTCCACTAATCGAGCCCTATTTACAACATCGAATAAAAACACAGCTTTTATGAGAAATAAGATGTCGACGATATCTCCGCTTCAAACCTCTTAAAAACATTTCGCCATTCTCTCTTCATTATCCACCAAGTGGGACGAAACCGTGATAACTCCGCAAATTTTGCTCCTCGTATCATGTATACTGGCCATATTGTTTTGTTCCAACTTGATAAACTCCACCTCCTTCATGTGGCTAATACTTTCGTGAAAGTATTTGTCGTTGAACCTCCCTCGAACTTCTCCCAAGATATCTTCAAGACAACAAAGTTGAGTACGCTTTTACCGATTCCCACCAAAGAATCGCCTCTCCACAAGAACATAAAGGCGGCAAAAGGAACCTTTTTCCTCTGAGCATCCCAAGACATCAAATATCTTGGTAACTGCTTTATCCATGCTTCCGCCGTAAGTGGTTTTTGCTCTCCCTTAAACTCCGGTGGTCCCAGCTCCTTGAATTGTTTAGCGGTGACCACCGAGAGTTTTTCGTGTTTCCACCCACGCTTTTGGACAGAGTCGCTTTCACCGATGTTGCATGAATTCTAAAACCTTTTAAACGCATCATTGCTCAAATTCAATTGATCAAGATTGTTGTTTATAGGAGGATTATCGCCATCCCGTTGCACATTGTCCCCGATTATCGATCCGTGGAGAATCAACAGCCTCTTGTGCTCCATTGCTATTCTCAACATTTCTGATGCCATTTTCAAACACCGCCACAAAATAAGGGTTAATTGACATGCAACATATTATCACTATACTCGATCGACCAATCAAATACCAAATAAACTTAGGTAGGTCATACTAGCGTAAGGTATTCCCTGCTCTCCCTCCTAGTACTATTCTCACATCTTAGCCAGGATCATATCCCTAAGCTCGATACCAACCGTGACGCCTCAAAATTAGGTATACGCCACCCATCTTGGGTCGCCACTTACATGGTACATAAATTCAAATACAACTTATTAACCTAACTGTCGTGGTACAATACGACATAAATCGTGAGTTTGAATACAAATATTGTCTACTAGATATTATACAAACTCAAAAGGAGTCCTCATTACAACTATTATCACACTATTTCACGTAATAGTGAGGACTACTAATGCTATCCTTCTCGACCATTACTTCGCTCCCCGACTCGTCTCAAATTTATGTTCTCATTTCTCAAGAGAATAAATGAAAGAAAGGGTGAGCTCAACTAGCCCAAGAAGAAATATTATGACTAAGATAATGCGTAATAAATTATCATTAGCCTTCAACAAATGTTAAACCGATAAAATACAATAGACAACCGCTTTAATCGCAATGAATAAGCAATCCATTAAAAGAGTCAAGTAGAGAATAAAGTCTACTATCTTTTAGGTTTTAAAAGGTTTTCATCAAATTTTATCACGAGACTCAAATTTTAATAAATAAACCACCACATCTAATCATCCCCGTACTCACGGCCAAGGATTTTCATCAAATTATCAATGGTCATGACTATACCGAATCACCCCGGTCATAATCATACCAAAAACTATCCATCATCGCATTACATGTGCCATCGAGGACTTTTTGTCACATCATTTATATCAAGTCATGATTATACCGAATGATCCTCGGTCATAATCATACTAAGTTCATCTATGCACGTAAGCCAAAGATAACATAATATAACATGAGGATGATGACAATGACATAATAATTCAATAAAACAAGTTCAAGAATTATTTAATCCATGAATTATTAACGCCCAAATTGTCAACATGATATCGCTTTCAGAGAGTAAAATTCAAGAATGATCGTAAGAATATTTCATGAAAAGATATCGATGAAACGCAAATATCAAGGATATTCCACTAATTTCATGGAGTATAGAAGTCAAAGTTTTAACCAACTGGGTATAATAAAGAATGGAATAACAAAAGAAATCACCATGCATGCGGCAGATTTCAGATAGACAAAGTTATTCCAATGTAATAATAATAACTAACCAAAGTCGTGAAATTCACACCGATGTGATGTTCCAATGTAATAATAAAGATGGAACTGCATCCTGTAAAAACACATGATAGATATTCCAATGTAATGATAAAGATTTTAACCAGTCGGGTGTAAAACACATGCATGTGATGTTCCAATGTAATAATAAAGATTTTAACCAGTCCTGTAAAAAACACATGCATGTGATGTTCCAATGTAATAATGTAAGAATGTCACCAAGTATAGGTAAATCACAGATACAAAAGTTATTCCAATGTAATAATAAGCAATGGAATAACATAAGGATTTCACCAAGTATAGGTATGCCGTGATATACAAAGTTATGTATAGGGTATGCCACTTTTACAAAAGTTATTCCAATGTAATAATAATGAATGGAATAATGTAAGTTCTCTTCAAGAAGAAAGAATAACACAACCTTACCGTAAAAGAACCGAATATAGAAGTAATGAAGTAGCAGTAATACTCTTCTTCTTTCTATAATTTTTCTCTATAGCTTCTCTCTATAATTTCTCTCTAGAGTTTCAAATGAATTCGTAAGAAAATAATGAAGGAATGAGCTTCTATTTATAGGAAAATGAAATGCATAAGAATTAATCCATGAACCATCCGTATTGATTTACATTTTAATCGACTATCCATATTTAAAGAAAAATCTTTTAAATAAAATATAATATATTCTATTTATATAAAAACATTTTACTATGCAAACACTATGCAATACTATGCAAAACACTATGCAAAAACACTATGCAACACTATGTATAATAATAAAATATAATATATTCTATTTATGTAATAACTTTAATAAAGTATTCTATTTTATATAAAAGATGTTTCGCTTTTATTACGTTAATAATACTTAATAAAACAAAACGTCATTATCGCTATAATAATTCATATTATTAATCGACAATAATGGAATCAAACCGAGTGACTTCTCACATAAGCATCAATAATCAATACCGATATTCTTGTGCTTTTACTATGCAACCACACGACATAAAATATTTTTTTTTACTACCGATAATAAGTAGTTCAACAAAGAAATCGAATACTCGCAGAAACTTCCGCCGTTATTTCAATAAAATATTTTTTAATATTATCTCAAATTCAATCAAAATTTAAATCCGATAAAATCTGGGTCTAATAATTCTCGTCTTTGTTTTGGGTCCACCAAGTTGATTGAGTCCATTAACCGATATGACCGAACAAATAATATTCCCCGCTAAACCTCGGAATATTCCACCAATATAATATAATATAACCCATTGCGGATACTTTGCAAAATTTATAAATACTACCCACAACTATAATATTATCTCAAATTCACACCATAATATTAAAATTATTTCAATACAAAATTTAAATCTTTATTGGGATAAAATCTGGGTCTCACACCGTAATCAACGCGATCCTAGATCTATTAATGGTCAAACCCAAAGCACCTTGTAAACCGACTTGAAGATCTGGGTTTTGGCCAAGAACACCTACGACGACGGTTTTGTCGCCTAAAGCCCTTTTAATTTAATTTCTAAAATTAATTATTTTAATTAATAAATGAATAAAAATAGTTTTTAATTATTAAAGATACAAAATAAATTCCTAAAAATTATTTTAAGATCCAGAAAATTAGTTTTTAATTATTTAGAGTATATTTCATAAATATTTAATATTTTTGGAATATAAAGGTATTTAATTTATTTAATTATAATATTAAATAAATTATTCAAAAATGATTTTAATATTTGAAAAATCATATTATGGTGTTAGAAAATATTTTAAGTTATTTTTAATAACTTTTGATATTTTGTGATGAATTTCATTAATAAATTAATATTAATGGTAATGGATTTATTTAATAAATATATTAAATAAATTAAATAAAATTAGAATTAATGCTTTAAAAATTATATAAAAATGATTTAAGGGTTAAAAAAAATATTTGGAGTTATAAAATATAACTTTTGATATTTTGCAATGAAAATATTAAAATTTTAATATTAATAGCAATTATCGGATAATGGATTTAAAGGTTTAAAAATCATATAAATGAGAAATTAAAGTATTAAAATACTTTGATATATTATAAATATTTTATAATATTATGTTATAATTTTCATTAATATTTAATATTAAATAAATATTAATGATAAGAAAATAATGTGGTATTTATATTATATAAATACGATATAAGTGATTGAAAAATTATGATAAATGGTAATAATTACTTGAAAATTATTACGAGCTTATGAAAAATATTTTTGACTGATAATAAAATTATCTAAGTTAAGTGTTAAGTGTTTAGGCAGAGTTTAATTGAACTAAAACTCGATAATGGTCCAACTAAGCCGTCGGGATGTCAGAATTATGCTGAACCTGATTCAGACTGTAAAAGTTTGACTTGAGGTTAAGTCTTATATGTGTTATAGACAGATAGGATTATGTGATAATGTGTTTAGGTTATTTTAAATACAATGATGATATTATTCTAATTTGTATATCGATATTATTTATATATTAGGTCTTCAAACAAAGCTTAATAAATTGTGTAACATTAATCCACCAAACAAGCAAGTTTTCCTTTACTCGATCTCGAGTTGTTTCATTCAAATATACTTATGGTTAATCATTACTGATTGCCATGCCTAAGAATTGTTAAATTATACTCTGTACATATTGCATCTATTAATCAGGTATGAAAGGCTGATCACCTTAATTACCATTCGGTCCAGATATAATTGATATGTTCATGTTAAATATTCTTCAGCTATGCAAGTTTATTCGTGTTAATTCACAACTATATTGTTGAATTATAGCCAGCTTATTGTTCAAATTCTTTCAATCATGATATATCCTCAAATAAACTTATACTTGATTCGAAAACATATGCTCACCCTTGCTATATCATGATAAATATTGCAGATTGAGACGAATACATCAGATACATGAAAGGGTGAAACCAAGTTCAGCTTGGGACTATGTGTGCAGCTATATTTGAAACAATTATGGATGATAATAATGATATATGTTAAATAGTTTATGAATTTTGTATAAGTTAAGGTTACTCGACCTTGGGGAATAGTGTGTAATGTTTAATGTATAAACAATTTATGTTTATATCTTCCGCAATAGTTATAGAATTAGTATACCAGATCCGTGGTGATTTAGGACCCAGAATTGGGGACGTTACATTTGGTATCAGAGCTGTTGGTTATGAACCTTAGGTAGGAATACCTGAGACTAATAACCGGAGTGATTAGGATAAGATCTAACTCATATAGAGTTAGTTTGTTGGTAATATTCAAAGATGAATCTCAACGAGTTGTTAAGATACAGAGTTCCCTAACTATGATAATAAAGGTGAACAACAGTGATGAGTAGATCGAGTCTAAAAGACTAAAAGTGTAGGAATAAGAGATCGTAAAACAAAACGATCAAGATATAGAAATGAATCGTAATATATATGATGAGATCACCCCATGGTCTGATAAGGTGATAGCAAGGAGAAGAATCAATATAATTATTGTAAAGTTACAACAAAGATTGTTGTGTGTTAGTTGTACTATGAATTGGTACAGATTCAGGAAAGGATTATGAATACGAGTTGAATGAAATTTGTATTGAGAAGGGAGTTAAGATTAGGTGGGGATTTTAATTGAGGACTCATGTAAGCAGCTGAGATGTATGATTCTTCGTATGGGAGTTGAATTGTACTTGGTGTAACAACCACTTAGTTTCTGGTACTGATAATCATTCAAAATGTCTGTGTTGCGCTATTTGCTATATGTGTGTTAAGAGGGAGATTCCTTTCTCATGTATATAACAGATAAATAGGTTATAGGAGGAGAATATAAGGTTAAGTATGAGTTCTTAAAACTTATACTTATGTTACATTGGTGACTCATAGTTATATGAAATGTTTATGAACCCCTCAACGAATGGACACCAAAGGTCTGACTAGGGTAAGTTCTTAAACTCATATGATTGTGAAAAGTTCCTGAACTCATGAGTGTGGTTTGACGAACTGGGAATAGTCCTGTGTGAATGGAGTATTAATGATAATAGGAATAGATAGACTGTTTAAAAAAATGATTATTAGTGGAGACATAAGTTTTCCAAAACTCCTAGCTATGCTAAACTTTGAAATTTTGACATCAAGCTAAATACGCACTAATGTGCTTTTGAAAAAAATATATATATTCATAATGATTTTTGAATGGTTTAAAGTATAGTCTATGCTACTTATTTCGGCTAGACGCAAATGATTTAAGATATCAAAATATATTTTTATTAATCACTCTTTTACCATGTAACTTGGTGTAGAGATGATAAAAAGTTGATAGAGTTATAAATACAGGAATACTTAGTGTGAATTCGATCTAAAAATCATTGTTCCACTATTGTATGATGTGTTATGACAAATTCATACAATAACGGCATCCTCAAATGGACTATTAATACAGTACGGCATCATGGCGTCATTCTCAAAAATATTTTCAGAAATTTAATTTGCCAACGATGTTTGGCTATACACATTCGTAAATTGATTGAAATTGATTATTGATATACGTCTACGCTATTCGATTCAGCTAGACTAATGTTTATGAAAACTCTAAGTGTTCATTAAAAAAATTTCTGAACCAAATTATTTTGGTGCGGAATCTAATAAGACTGAGGTAAAATTTTTGTGCCTATGGCAGTGACAAGAAATAGATAAAACCAGTAATACTGGGCTAGTACTGGGCATACCAGGCTAATCACCCTCTATGTCTTCAGGGTAAGACGGTTTGCGGATGAATTTCCATATAACCTTTGCGAAAATGACAGACAATAGTCTATATAACTCATCAGTAATATTTAAAAAAATTTACTCTTGTGAGTGGTGTATTGGGTAGCATGTAATGATATGTAGGGATGGTGTAAGTAGTGTGGTGTAAGGTTTAAGGTGAATTTCGGGGACGAAATTCTTAGAAGAAGGGGTGAATGTGACAACCCCAGAATTTAGAAAATTTTTAAAATCATAATTGATTGATTTAAGGTTCAATATTAGAACCTAAATAGAAAATAAGTGAATGGATTTGACATTTCTGGGAATAAATTTTGAGGATTTAAACTTTTTGGGGTGAATTATTCAGGATTAAGTGTATATGTATATATGTTTTGTGAATATGATATTATATGTGTTTAGAATGTGGTTCTGGGTCAAGGGCTGACCAGATAAATTTTATCAGTGTCAAACCCTAATATTATTGTAAAATATCGACGTTCAGTTAGAAAACCTTAATGACTGATAAGAAACCCTAGAAATCGGTTCTAAAAGCCCTAATTTCAGTTCCGAGAATCCAAAACCCTAATTCAAAAATTAAAAACCCTAATTTGGGAATTGAAATGCTATTATAAGGTTTAACGTTATTAATTATAACCTAAATAGGGAAAAGCCTGATGATTTATTTGAAACCCTAATAATTAGAAAATCTAATTATTAGAAACCCTAATTATTTCGTTTGAAACCCTACGGTACAATTATGGATTTAACTGCTAAAATTAGCAATTTTAATTAGGGAATGTTAATCCTAATTAGCAAGATTGAACTTATGATTAGGAAATCTAAATATAACTATAGAATCCTAATTATAATTTTGAAATATTAATTTTATATTTCGAAAACCCTAATTTGGAAATCATAGAAAATTGAATTATGGAAACCTTAGATTTTATGAAAACCCAGAATTCACCAAGAACAATTTTTGGCATGCAATTTGACCGGCTTGAATATTATGCTTCTGTTATTGTTATAATGATCTAATGCTATAAAATGGTACACTGACATTAATACTACACGACTGAATCGATATAACACACTAAGAAAGTTGGAATCATATATATTAAAAGAAGCAAAGTAAGAACCTCGAACTGTTCTTCATTTCTGGAAAACCCATAAATGAAGAACATGTCTGACATGAATTTCTGAGGCCTATATCTCACTGATTTGTTGTTGGATGGCTATGAAATTGATTGATAATGATAGTATTACACTTGTACTACAATTATAACAGAATTTACCAACCTTGAATCAATGCGATCCTAGATCTATTAATGGTCAAACCTAGCACCTTGTAAACTGACTTGAAGATTTGGGTTTTGGCCAAGAACACCTACGGCGACGGTTTTGTTGCCTGAAGCCTTTTTAGCGACACTTAATTTCAAAAATTAATTATTTTAATTAATAAATGATTAAAAATAGTTTTTAATTATTAAAAATACAAAATAAATTCCTAAAATTTATTTTAAAGTCCGAAAATTAGTTTTTAATTATTTAGAGCATATTTCATAAATATTTAATATTTTTGGAATATAAAAGGTTTTTAATTTATATAATTATAATATTAAATAAATTATTCAAAAATAATTTTAATATTTGAAAAATCATGAAAAATCATATTATGGTATTAGAAAATATTTGAAGTTATTTTTAATAACTTATGATATTTTGTGATGAATTTCATTAATAAATTGATATTAATGGTAATTGATTTATTTAATAAATATATTAAATAAGTTATGGAAAATTAGAATTAATACTTTAGAAATCATATAAAAATGATTTAAGGAAAATATTTTGAGTTAAAAAAATTAACTTTTGATATTTTTCCATGAAAATATTAATATTTTAATATTAATAGCAATTATCGGATAATGGATTTAAATGTTTTAAAATCATATAAATGAGAAATTAAAGTATTAAAAATACTTTGATATATTATAAATATATTATAATATTATGTTATAATTTTCATTAATATTTAATATTAAATGAATATTAATGATAAGAGAATAATGTGGTATTTATATTATATAAATACGATATAAATGATTGAAAAATTATGATAAATGGTAGTAATTACTTAAAAATTATTACGAGCTTATGAAAAATATTTTTGAATTATAATAAAATTATTTAAGTTAAGTGTTAAGTATTTAGGCAAAGTTTAATTGAACTTAAACTCAATAATGGTCCGACTAAGCCGTCGGGATGTCAGAATTATGTTGAACCTGATTCAGACTGTAAAAGTTTGACTTGAGGTTAAGTCTTATGTGTGTTATAGACAGATAGGATTATGTAATAATGTGTTTAGGATATTTTAAATATTGTGATGATATTATTCTGATTTGTATATCAATATTATTTATATATTAGGTCTTTAGACAAAGCTTAATAAATTGTGTAACAGTAATCGATCGAACAAGTAAGTTTTCCTTAACTCGATCTCGAGTTATTTCATTCAGATATACTTATGGTTAATCATTGTTGATTGACATGTCTAAGAATTATTAAATTATACTCTATACATACTGCATGTATTAATCAGGTATAAAAGGCTGATCACCTTCATTACCATTCGGTCCAGATATAATTGATATGTTCATGTTATAAATATTCTTCAGCTATGTAAGTTTGTTCATGCTAATTCACAACTATATTGCTGAATTATATCCAGCTTATTATTCAAATTCTTTCAATCATGATATATCCTCAAATAAAATTATACTTGATGGGCAAACATATGATCACCCTTGTTATATCATGATAAACATTGCAGATTAAGACGAATATGTCGGATACAGGAAAGGGCAAAGCCAAGTTCAGCTTGAGACTATGTAAATGCTACTATATTTTAATGATTATATATGATAATAATGATATATGTTAGATAGTTTATGAATTTTGTATAAGTTAAGGTTACTCGACCTTGGGGAATAGTGTGTAATGTTTAATGTATAAAAATTTTATGTTTATATCTTCCGCAATAGTTATAGAATTATTATACCAGATCTGTGGTGATTTAGGACCCGGATTTGGGGACGTTATATTTGGTATCAGAGCTGTTGGTTATGGACCTTAGGTAGGAATACCTGAGACTAATAACCGGAGTTATTAGGATAAGATCTAACTCATATAGAGTTAGTTGGTTGGTAAGATTCAAAGACGAATCTCAGCGAGTTGTTAAGATATAGAGTTCCTTGACTCTGATAATAAAGGTGAGCAGTAGTGATGAATAGATCTAGTTTAAAAGACTAAAAGTGCATGAATAGGAGATCATAAAACAAAATGATCAAGATATAAAAATGAATCATAATATAATTGGTGGTCGTTCTTCTCCCCTAGAATTTGTTGCTGGTGTTGGTGTTGCTGCCAATGTCTTCCCATCATTGTTAAATCTTCTCTTCTTGAAATTTCTAATTCTATTATCTTGGCCATGATTACCACCGAAGTGGTTACCATTCTTGGCATGATAATTTCCCCCATGATGGTTATCATTGTTCTGATGGTCGTTGCCACCGGTATGATTATTATCGTATTGTTGGTCGTTGCCTTTTTGTTGTGCTGGCTCATTATCGTGCTCCAATAACTGAGCCCTATTCACAACATCTGAATATAAACAAAGTTTGTGAGAAGTGAGGTATTGACGTATATTGGGTTTCAAACATCTTAGAAACTTTCGCGTCATTCGCTCCTCATTATCGACCAAATGGGATGCAAACCGGGATAACTCCGCAAATTTAGCCTCATATTGCGACACAGTCATATTGTTTTGCTCAAACTTGATAAACTCCACCTCCTTTATGTGACGAATACTTTCGGGAAAGTACTTGTCATTGAACAGCTCTTGGAACTTCTCCTAAGACATCTTCAGTGCGGCAGGCTGGGTACGTTTTATAGATTCCCACCAATAATCTGCCTCTTCACGCAACATAAAGGTGGCAAAGGGAACCTTTTGCTCCTCGGAGCATCCCAAGACATCAAATATCTTGGTGATATATTTTAACCACGTCTCGCTTTTAAGTGGTTCGGCTTTCCCAAAAACCCGCGGTGCTCTAACTCCTTGAATCGCTTAGCGATGATCGAGGCCATGGTTGCCATTATTTCCACCTATATTTTGAACAGGAGTATCTCTTACCTAATGTTGCATGAAGTCTCTGAATATCCCATCGGTCATCATTTGATCGGTGTTGTTGTTTACCTGAGGATTATTATCTTCCTATTGCACATTATCTTGGGTATTGATCATTGGTGACTCAACGGTCTGATGTGCTTCATTGCTGATCTCAACTTTTCCAGATGCCATTTTCAAACACTGTCACAAAACAATGGTTAATTAACATGTCACATATTATCCCTATACTCTGACCGACCAATTAAGTACCAAATAAACTTAGGTAGGTCATACTAGCGAAGGAATTCCCCGTCTCTCCCCTCCTAGTTCTTGTCTAACATCTCAGCTAGGGATCATATCCCTAAGCTTTGATACCAACTGTGACCCGCGTCCAAGACTTGGATAACACCTCACAATGATACCTATCAACTTGCCACCGTTCCTCATGGCGTCCCCTATGGAAAGTCTGGCTTCGATGCATCCCAAGACTTGGAAGCCACCAGATAAAGGCTCGGGGCTCTTTTTTATGGCTTTGATACCAACTGTGATGCCCCAAAAAATGGTATACATCACCCATCTTGGGTCGCCAAATACATGGTACAGAATACAAATACAAACTTAATTATACAAACGTCGTGTAATATACGACAAAACATAGTTGAGAGTTTAAACAGGAATATTGCCTTCTAGACAATATCCACTCTCAAATAGAGTCCGCATTACATTTAGTGTCACACTATTTTATAGAATAGTGAGGACTACTATAACACCATCTCGGACCATCACTCCGTTCCCCGACTAGTCTCGGCTACGTTCTGATTTCCTGAAGAAAATAATGAAAGCAAAAGGGTGAGCTCAACTAGCCCAGTAAGAAATATTATGACTAAGATAATGCAGAATAAATTATCATTAGCCTTCAAGAATGTTAAACTGATAAAATACAATAGACATCAAGTTTAACTGCAACGGAATAAGCAATCCATTAGAAGAGTCAAGTAGAGCATGATATCTATTATCTTCTATGTTTTAAAATGTTTTCATCAATTTTTATCGCTGAGACTCATCTTAATAAATAAACAACATCATCGAGTCATCTCTGCACTACGGGCCAAGGATATTCATTAAATCATCAATGGTCATGACTATACCAAATAATCCCTGGTCATAATCATACTAAAAACTGTCCATCAATGCACTACAGGCCACTGAGGACTTTTACCACATCATTTATAACATTACAAGTCATGATTATACCGAATAATCCGTGGTCATAATCATACCAAGTCTATCTATGCACGTAAGCCAAAGATGAATTTCATCACAATATAAGCATGAAGATGATGACAATAATATAAGCGTTAATCAAACGAAAACAAGGATAAATATTAAAGACTTTAAATTTATCCAAATATTATCAATCACTTAATAAACTCATAATCTAATATTATTAATATTATAACAATATTTTAATCAATTCTTAAACTTATAAATAATTTATTTTAATTGTTAACACTTTACCAAATAATGCATTTAATCATTCAAAAATGCCATACTCATAAGATTTCATCACTAATGATCAAATCCCTTATCAAAAATCTGCATATACCATATATAGGATTCCCAAGCCATAAAATCTTATTTTTCAATTTTGTTACTTCACATAACATATTTAATTCATTTACTCGTAACTAGTTCATTTTCATGAAAAATACCAAATCAGTCCCAAAAATATTTCTTTTCTGTGATTTAATAGAATATAGTCCCATATTGAACATATATTTTTCTCAGAATTTTTAAAATTCATTTACTATTTTTTATATGGCCAAAACTGATGAATATTTAAACATTGATCATAAACTGTACTTTTGTCCAAAAATTCCAAAATTTACAAGGTATACTTATGTTATATATATGTACTCCCAATAAAAATTTCACTAATTTTGGAGTTAACCAGAAGAAGTTATAAGAGTTTACTTTTAAAATAATCTTTTCCCATAAAATTCATAACTCCTAATCTATACATCCAAAAATTGATATTTTTGGACACAATCTAGAAAACTCAACAAACCATCATTTCAAATTTTTCCAGAATTTTTGAGTGTCAGAAAAACTACGAAACTGCAAATGGATTTTCACCCACCATGCGGTAATCCACGTAGACAGATCATTTTCACAATTTAATAAGGAATGAATACGAATGATCATTCACCATGCATGTGGTAATCCACATAGACATGTTATTGCAACAGAACAATAAGGAATGGAATTAACAGGAGAATTCACCAGGCATGCGATAGACAACACAGACATGTTATTCTAACAGAATAATAAATAATGGAACCAGGTCATGCGTAAACACACAGAGAGGATATTCCAACATATTAATAAGTAATGGAACCAGGTCATGCGTAATCGCACAGACAAGATATTCCGACGGAATAATAAAGAATAGAATAATATAAGAATTTCATCACGTATGCGGTACTTCGCATAGACAGGTTATTCCAATATAATAATAAAGAGTGAAATAATAAAAGAATGTCACCATATATACGGTAGTCCGCGTATACAGGTTATTCCAACAGAATAATAAGGAATGGAATAACAATAACTCTCTTCATGAATACGAAAGAAATAATACCCCTTACCTCGAAAGAAGACTGGATACTGGAATAGTGAGGTAGCAGACTTCTCTTCTTCTTTCTCTCTATAATAATTGCTTTAAAGCATTAGTGAATTGGTGAGAAATGAAGGAAGAATGAGCTTCTATTTATAGGAAAATATAGTTTCGATAATTGCACGTTTTGGGGCTCGAAATATTACAGTACAATACCTCCAACTTTCTTTCATTTTTAATTTAGTCCTGCAAGTATTATCAAACTTGCACCACCTCCCCTAATAGTAAATAATGTGAATCAATAGTTCAAACATGTGAACCAATAGTTATAATCATGTGAAAATACAAATTACAGTATAATACCTCCATCTACATCTCTATTTTAAACTTAGTCATGCAAGTATTATCAATCTTGTACCAACTCCCCTAATAGTACAAGAATGTGAATCAATAGTACACACATGTGAACAAATAGTTATAATCATGTGAATTAATAGCAATTAATTGCTCATTTATCCGATTAATTACCCGACTGGTCAGTATAACTTTCAGACATCAATTAATATCGAAATAAATGTCGATTTCCACTAACACTAATTATTCCAACACCATGGAACTATCAATTTCATTTTTAATCAACACGACCTTATTCATTATTAATATTATTATAACTCACAATATTTAACAACCAGGTCATTCCAAGGAAAGAGGGGGCTTTCCGATAAGGATTTCTCCTTATTGGCGCGCAATTAGATGACCAAACCTCTCCTTGACAGAACTTCTAGACATTGTAAATATTGCAATTTAATAATATGAATAACTTTGCCGTCTCATTTATTGATTTAATAATATAACATATTATGCAGATGATACTGTGACAATAATCGAATCAATAATATGAGAGATTTGATGCAGCAATTACTATAGCAATAATTGAGTATAACTGAGTGACTTCTCACGTAAGCATCAATAATCAATACCGTGTGCTATTATGTAACCACGCGTATTACTGTACTTTTAATATTGAGTAGTTCAACAGTTTTAACGGTAACACTTTCGCCGTTATTTTTTAAAAAAGATAATTTTGTCATTTTTTAACTACGACAATACTTTCATTGTGGGGTCCACTAATGATTGTGCCGTCGTATGGATATTTCACGACAAAAAGAATATTCCCCGACCAAATGAATATTTTATAACAACTTGCATAATTTGTAAAATTTATAAATATTATCATGAAACTATAACATTATATCAAATCCACACAATAATATTTAAAAAAAATATTTCGAGAAATTTGAATCTTTATTCATAAAATTTGAGGTCTCACATAGACTGTTTAAGCAAATGATTATTAGTGGAGACATAAGTTTTCCAAAACTCCTAGTTATGCTAAACATCAAAATTTTGACATTAACCTAAATACGCACTATGTGCTTTTGAAAAAAAAAATATATATTCGTAATGATTGTTGAATGGTTTAAAGTATAGTCTATGCTACTTATTTCGGGTAGACGCAAATGATTTAAAATATCAAAATATATTTTTATTTATCACTATTGTACCATGTAACCTGGTGCAAAGATGATAAAAAGTTGATAGAGTTATAAATACAGGAATACTTAGTGTGAATTCGATCTAAAAATCATTGTTCCACTATTGTATGATGTGTTATGACAAAGTCATACAATGATGACATCTTCAAACGGACTGTTAATACAGTACGACATCATGACATCATTCTCAAAAATATTTTCAGAAATTTAATTTGCCAACGACGTTTGGCTATACACATTTGTAAATCGATTGAAATTGATTATTGATATAAGTCTACGCTATTCGATTCAGCTAGACTAATGTTTATGAAAACTCTAAGTGATCATTGAAAAAAATTTCTCGAACAAAATTATTTTGGTGCGGAATCCAATAAGACTGAGGTAAAATTTTTGTGCCTATGGTAGTGACGAGAAACAGATAAAACCAGTATTATTGGGCCAGTACTGGGCATACCGGGCTAATCAACATCTATGTCTTCAAGGTAAGATGGTTTGCGGATGAATTTTCATATAACCTTTGCAAAAATGACAGACAATAGTCTATATAATTCCTCAGCAATATTTGAAAATTTTTACTCTTGTGAGTGGTGTATATGGGTAGCATGTAATAATGTGTAGGGATGGTGTAAGCAGTGTGGTGTAAGTTTAAGGTGAATTTCGGGGATGAAATTCTTAGAAGAAGGGGTGAATGAGACAACCCGAGAATTTAAAAATTTTTTAAAACCATAATTGATTGATTTAAGGTTCAATATTAGAACCTAGATAGAAAATAAGTGAATGGATTTGACATTTCTAGGAAGAAATTTCAAGGATTTAAAATTTTTGTGGTGAATTATTCAGGATTAAGTGTATATGTATATATATTTTGTGAATATAATATTATATGTGTTCAGAATGTGGTTAAGGGTCAAGGGTTGACCAAATAAATTTTATCAGTGTCAAACCCTAATATTATTGTCAAATATCGACGTTCAGTTAGAAAACCTTAATGACTGATAAGAAACCTTAGAAACTGGTTCTGGAAACCCTAATTTCAGTTCTGAGAATCTAAAACCCTAATTCAGAAATTGAAAACCCTAATTTGGGAATTCAAATGCTAGTATAAGGTTTAACGTTATTATTTATAACCTAATTAGGGAAAACCCTAATGATTTACTTGAAACCCTAATAATTAGAAAATCTAATTATTAGAAACCCTAATTGTTCAATTTGAAACACTAAGGTATAATTATGGACTTAACTGCTAAAATTAGCAATTTTAATTGGGAATGTTAATCTTAATTAGCAAGATTAAACTTATGATTAGGAAATCTAAATATAACTATAGAATCCTAATTATAATTTTGAAATATTAATTTTATATTTCGAAAACCCTAATCTAAAAATCATAGAAAATTGAATTATGGAAACCTTCGGTTTTAACCCTAAGGGTTAAACCCTAAGGGTTAAATCCCAAGGGATAAACCCTAAGGGTAAAATCCTAAGGGTTAAACCCTAAGGGTTGGATCAAAAGACTAACTTGCCATTAAAATTATAAGTAAAATGTCCAAAATGCCCTTTTGTCACATTTTCTAATATGTTGAGTGTAAATCTTGCCAAGATTTTGTTTGGTGACCAACCTTTGACTTCTCTTGTGCCTTAAATCTCAGCAAATCTCAGCTAACTTACAATATTAGATACAATGCATCTAGTATAAGGGATTCAAGAGAGAGAAAAGGTCCACTTTAATTTCATTTTCTCATAGACATTTCTCTCTCTAAAAATCAGGAATGTAGAGTTAGAGAGAGAAAAAAGATAAGCCATGATCAGTTCATAACTTACCAAGATCATATCACAAAGTCAGAATCTAGATCAAAGCTAGAAAAGGTATAAAACCCTAAATTTTAGACAACATGTGATCTTATGTTATATGTTGTAATTTATTGTTTAAAGTTGTGTAATAAGATGTCATTTAGTGATCTGGGTTGTTAAATCCCGGATCCATAACATCAAAGTGCTCAAAATTTGATTTTTTAGAAATCTGGAAAAGTATAAAGTTTTGGCATGATAACCATATGTCAGGGCTCGTAGATTCGTGCGTGTTAGGTGTTAAGTGTGTTTTTTTGTTATGGATTTGTTCTATGCCATGTGGCCTTTGTTTTGAAACTTGAATCATGGTCAGATCAGGTCTAGATTGCAAGTTTTTAGTGGTCAAAGGTCATTGACCGACCATGACTGAACAAATCTGGGTAACCCAGATTACCCAGAAAAGTATGACTACCATTTTTGGAGGCTCGGATCTTGCAGTATGTTAGTGTTTATGTCATGTTGTGGGTTGGATATTGTATTCTGACATGTAATCTACATACTCAAACCTTTATATCACCCGGATCTTGATCAGAATCAAAGTAATCAGTGGTCAAACAAGCGTTGACCAACTGTTCGGTTGAATTTCTGGAAAACCCAGAATTCACCAAGAACATTTTTTGGCATGCATTTTGAACGGCTTGAATCTTGTGCTTCTGTTGTTGTTATGATGATCTAATGTTATAAAATGGTACACTGACATCAATACTACACGACTGAATCGATATAACACACTGAGAAAGTTGGGATCATATACATTAAAAGGAGCAAAGTAAAAACCTCGAACTGCTCTTCATTTCTGGAAAACCCAGAAATGAAGAACAGGTCTGACATGAATTTCTGAGGCCTATATCTCACTGATTTTTTGTTGGATGGCTATGAAATTGATTGATAATGATAGTATTACACTTATACTACAATTATAACATAATTTACCAGCCCTGAATCAACGCGATCCTAGATCTATTAATGGTCAAACCTAGCACCTTGTAAACTGACTTGAAGATCTGGGTTTTGGCCAAGAACACCTACGGTGACGGTTTTGTAGCCTAAAGCCCTTTTAGCGACACTTAATTTCTGAAATTAATTATTTTAATTAATAAATGAATAAAAATAGTTTTTAATTATTAGAAATACAAAATAAATTCCTAAAAATTATTTTAAAGTCCGAAAATTAGTTTTTAATTATTTAGAGCATATTTCATAAATATTTAATATTTTTGAAATATAAAAGGTATTTAATTTATTTAATTATAATATTAAATAAATTATTCAAAAATGATTTTAAAATTTGAAAAATCATATTATGGTGTTAGAAAATATTTTAAGTTATTTTAATAACTTTTGATATTTTGTGATGAATTTCATTAATAAATTAATATTAATTCAGTAATGGATTTATTTAATAAATATATTAAATAAGTTATGGAAAATTAGAATTAATGCTTTAAAAATCATATAAAAATGATTTAATGGTTAGAAAAATATTTTGAGTTATAAAATATAACTTTTGATATTTTTCATAAAAATATTAATATTTTAATATTAATAACAATTATCGGATAATGGATTTAAAGGTTTAAAAATCATATAAATGAGAAATTAAAGTATTAAAAATACTTTGATATATTATAAATATATTAAAATATTATGTTATGATTTTCATTAATATTTTATATTAAATAAATATTAATGATAAGAGAATAATGTGGTATTTATATTATATAAATACGATATAAGTGATTGAAAATTATGAAAATGGTAATAATTACTTGAAAATTATTACGAGCTTATGAAAAATATTTTTGACTGATAATAAAATTATCTAAGTTAAGTGTTAAGTGTTTAGGCAGAGTTTAATTGAACT
The DNA here is from genome assembly GCA_020205615.1 of Panax quinquefolius. NCBI lineage: Eukaryota > Viridiplantae > Streptophyta > Magnoliopsida > Apiales > Araliaceae > Panax > Panax quinquefolius. The sequence continues at coordinate 74,420,060 of CM035152.1, read as the reverse complement.
TAAACTCGATAATGGTCCGACTAAGCCGTCGGGATGTTAGAATTATGCTGAACCCGATTCAGACTATAAAAGTTTGACTTGAGGTTAAGTCTTATGTCTGTTATATACAGATAGGATTATGTGATAATGTGTTTAGGTTATTTTAAATACTGTGATGATATTATTCTAATTTGTATATCGATATTATTTATATATAATGTCTTCAGACAAAGCTTAATAAATTTTGTAACAGTAATCGACCGAACATGCAAGTTTTCCTTAACTCGATCTCGAGTTGTTTCATTCAAATATACTTATGGTTAATCATTGTTGATTGTCATGTCTAAGAATTATAAAATTATACTCTATACATATTGCATGTATTAATCAGGTATGAAAGGCTGATCACCTTTATTACCATTCGATCCAGATATAATTGATATGTTCATGTTAAATGTTTTTCAGCTATGTAAGTTTGTTCGTGCTAATTCACAACTATATTGTTGAATTATAGCCAGCTTATTATTCAAATTCTTTCAAACATGATATATCCTCAAATAAACTTATACTTGTTCGACAAACATATGCTCACCCTTGTAATATCATGATAAACATTGCTGATTAAGACGAATACATCAGATACAGGAACGGGCAAAGCCAACTTCAGCTTGGGACTATGTGTGCAACTATATTTGTAACAGTTATGTATGATAATAATGATATATGTTAGATAGTGTATGAATTTTGTATAAGTTAAGGTTATTCGACCTTGGGGAATAGTGTGTAATGTTTAATGTATAAAAAATTTATATTTATATCTTTCGCAATAGTTATAGAATTAGTATACCAAATCCGTGGCGATTTAGGACCCGAATTTGGGGATGTTACAACCCAAATCAAGAATTTCATACTTTTGCTGAGGGGTCAAATCGACCATGAACTCTTACTAGGTTTAACAACATTTCACCGTAAACCCTTCTTACACGGTCAGTTTACAATCATAAACCTCTTCCATACATTGGCGATCAACCCATCGTATCACCCCATTTTAGAGTATGTTCACCTTAGACTTAATCATTAGATTTCGCACCAAAATAATTTGGTTCAGTATAACTCTTCAAAGAAAGCTCGATTTTCTTTTAATCATGACATACCATTCGTTTTAGCCAAATAAAATAGCTTAGACCATACCAATAAATTGGACATCAACTTGCAACAAATCTCCTAATA
>CM035152.1:74294607-74418751 GCA_020205615.1 Panax quinquefolius | reverse complement strand
AAGAAAATGTAAAAGTTAATCAGTAAAAGGAAAGACAAATTATCCAAATATATTTGGATTCCGAGAATCGCAGTTTTTAAAACTGTCGGATAAAACCCGAAAGACGGAACCACAAAACGTACACGCTAAGTTTCGTGAGTAGTAAGGAGGTTAACTTAAGGAGTAAGTAAACTTAAGGGCTAAGTAAACTTAATGGCTAAGTTAACTTAGTGCTTAAGTCATGAATAGTAAGGAGGTTTGAGGGCGAAATGACTAAAATACCCCTAGCCTTGATTTTCTATAAACAGAAAGCTTATTTCATTGTTTAAGGATTTTGAAAATCATACACTTTGAGAGAGAGAGAGAAAGAGTTCAGATGGGAGAAGAGAAGGAAAAAGAAGAGGAAAAGCTTGCTCGTGAGCAACCTTTGTCTAGGGGAAGGAGATTAACGGAGAAAGGTAGTCCGAAACCTTGTCTCGTATATTTTTTCTTTAAGTTTTATGTTTAAAACATAACTTAATGAGAATAAAAAGTAGATGATGTTAGGAATGATTTCATATGGTTGAAATCATGAGAAAAGAAAAATAAAGAAAGTTGAAATTTAGTTTATAAATTTCTTAAGGAAGTATACGATTCATAATCTATTAGAACGATCCGAGTGGATTATATGAATGATTAGATGAAATAAGTAAGGAATGGTGTTCTATAATATCAAATTCCAAGAAAAAGTGAAATCGTAATCCAAAATATCGATTCAAAATGAAGAACGAACGAAGAACACGAAGAACGTTGTTGATGGACAAGTTTAAAACCATCGTAGTATAAATGTTATTGATGGACAAGTTTAAAACCATCGCAGATAAGTTATTTTCTTATTGTTTGGTTAGGAAAGGTAGAAACGTTCATGAAGAACTTAGAATAAAACTGAGCTATAACGAAGTTATGGCGAAAATTTCATGAAAGACGAATGAAAATTAGAAAGTTAGTAAATGAACCTGAACATATAGGGTTTCATAATAATGAAAAAGAATGTAGAAAATGTAAGTCCTGGACTCAAGAACGAATGAGTTCCGAGTTTGGATGACCGAATTACGGACGAACAAACGAAGAACGTTAAAAACGTAAAACAAACAAAGGGCAAATATTAAGCCAATCAAATGGCATGTTAACGGATTCAGAATGAAGTTCTGTCTAAGGGTAATTGAAGTACATAAGATAAGGAACAGAATGGCTTTGGAACGACCTTGTTTCGAGTTATAACGAAGAAGTTATGAGATTGCAAAATCAGCGTCTCAAGCTTGTAAAAGACTTAGGAATTTTTCTAAGTTTCATGCTCGGCGCCGCAGCTCCTGATGTGCCTTAGGAGGCAGCACCATAGCATGAGCTCGAACCATCACCATTCTTTGAGTGGCATAGTAGCTGAGGTAAAGGAAGGGGCCCAGTACATGCTGGCCAAGGTTCAAGGAAAAAGCCGGTGATGAGCTTTTAAGTGCTCAATTATCGGGGATGCAAGAAAGAAATATGAACATGTAGTTCAACTAATGTAACACTTAATCAAGTATATTAAACCTTAATGAAGGTTGAATGAAAATATTAAACGATATTAAAAGACAAAGAATGTAGATGCGGTTACGTAGCCCGATATCCAGGGGGCCACAATGCAATGAAATGAACATGGGGATTGCTTATGATTGTGATTCCTTAGACGCGTTGAGTGACGATGGGAATGTATAAAATTGTGATTTTATGACATGGTAACGAGAGATAAATGTAAAGCATATAGACGCTTATGAATGCAACGCAGATTGTGATAAACAATCGGTCTTAGCATACAATGAACTGTATGTCTTCGACATTAAGAAAGAATATTGAACACGGGGTTCAGATGGTAGTAATGAATGAAAGAGATTAAAACCTTAGGTAAAGGTTAAATGAGAGATTAAGGGATGAACAACGTAAACGTTGAATACGTAAACAATCCTCGTGAATCGTATTTACATCGGGCAAACGTTCTAAGTATACATTGGTTGTATGACTTAGACATTGATGAAAGTAGTAAGTAATATATGAATTATAAAGAAAGTCATAGGAGCGGTAAGAAGATTAATGAAAGATGAATGTGAATGTGAGTCGGATGAACCTTCAAGGCGTTGAGCACTTTAACCAATGTGTAGGTTAAGTGTATGCAAATATTAAACGGGTAGAACCTACACCCCGTGTATGGTTTGACCATAGGATAATGAAGACCAATGATTAAACATGTGAACGGTGAAGAAGCTGAATTAAAGGCAAGTACGTATTACGTAAAGAAGCTGAGTTAATGTGTATAACTTGGATGACGTTCCGAGTCGAATGAACCAGACGTTGTAAGATAAGAATAAGGTAACGTAAAATGCTTAATGTTTTAAATGCGTAGAATGAATATGGACTGATCGTTCTCAATATACAAAAGACTGTATGACTTAGACGATGATGAATAAATCCTGAGGTATGTCATTTAGTTGCTAGAAAGCTATAAGGAATAAGAAATTGACTTAACGAACATTATAGTTTAATAGTTCGGATAAGTTAAGATGAATTTAGGTTGTAGTACAATTGTAACCTTTGATGGTTGACATATGGGAGCTGGGCTAAACAATTCCTTTAAAGAGCGAAGGTATATACACAACTGGAAACCTATCTAACTCACTATTATGGGAAGTATAGATGAGGCGGGAACTTGTTTGTTGGTTGTTTGTGGGAAACCACTCGAGAGTCAAGTATGGACTACTAGCAAAGACACGATGTGTCTTTGAGTCCTAAGAGAGTATAAGAAGAAGATAAGAATATAAATCATCAAAGATGATGAACGTATTGAGTAAGACATCTCCGTATGTCATGAAGCCGTTAACCAGTAAAGGAAGTTGGTTGCGTAAACTTAGATTGCAGAAACGCGAACCCTAAGAAGTAAAGTTAAGTAAACCAATGCGTAAAGTCAAGTATATGACTAATTGATGTATGTGTTATTTCCTTATGTGCTACATAGGAATTGGAATGAAAGCGATTCAACAGTAAAGCTGTGTGTAATGGCAAGTTTCTAACTTCATTCATATTTTAAATGAATTCTAGTTTCTAAAACATCTCAAATGTTGAACTTGAGAAGTTCTATCTATGTGTAAATGTGTGATATTTGTACAAGGTGTTAGAATGTATGAGGCCTTGTCCCACAATTTGAACACTTTGGTGTTTCTATGATATGAACTGTTCTGTGATTGAACTATTTAATATAAGAATGTTCTGTTTATACATGAACCGTTATTGTTAAGTCTGTGCTAATGATTCCAGCCAGACAGGATGTGTATGAAATAAGGTAGAAGAATGAAAGTATTTCAAAGTGAATGTGTCTAATGTTTTAAAATGATACGAATCGAGATTATTCCTATTATTCAAGCTGCTTCATAACCTTTGTTCGGTTATTGAGGTCTTAAAAGCATGTTTGAATTCTTAAAGTTGTTTTTTCAACTGTTATGACTTTTTGGGCAATTGAATGCTCACACTTGTTGAAAATAGAAATATTTTCAGCGATCGATGTTAGAAGAACTTAAGGATATCGGAAAGATCTAGTTGATCGGTATCTAGAAGAAGTACCACTCATTATATGAATGAGCGTGAAGATCAAGCGAAGACTTGTAATATAGAATGATAGAATTAAACTATAGATTAGTTTAATGAATGATTATGTAACCTTGGTGGCGGATAAAAGTCACTTGTACAAGATGTAAAGAATAATGTAATTTTCATTGTTTGTAATGGAAGAGGTTATAAGGTTTTAGAACTTGGGATTTGAGGATGTATTTTGTTATATTTAGGTATATAATGATGTATGTTTGGAAGAAGATGGGTTCGTGACATACGGAATTCGGATGTGAAAATAGACTGGATTTTGGGGCGTTACAGATTGGTGTCAGAGCTGATAGATTATAATCCTTAGGTGTGAGTACCTAAGGCTATAATCGTAGAGAGAAGGATAAGAAAATCGTTGAGTTAAATGATTAAGGAAGGAGATCATCACGTGATCATAGTGAATTGTAATAACAGATGAGCTGTTAACCAATGGATGATTTGTAGCTAATGTTATAAATGAATGGTACTATGAAGTAGTACGAGAAGAAGAACTCAGATTGAGTTGTAAAGGATATCATACAAATTAAAGAAAATTAGTATTAAGTAAAGAGAAAATTTAGAAGTTGTAAAATTTCAATTGAGGACTCATGTGATAGCTGAGATGTATGAACCTTTGTTATAGGCAGAGGTTTGTGCTTGGTGTTACAACTGCTTAGCTTATTACAGTGATAATCATTGGAATTAGTCGCGTTGTCAAGATGTATATAACGAGAAGGTGAATCTTTTCTCATGTATATACTTGATAGGTAGAGAATGATAAGGTAGGTGCAAGTTCTTGAAACTCATACTTATGGTACCTTCGTGACTCATAATGATATTGTAGGTTTTTGAACTTCTCAGTGAATGGACGCTTATGGTCTGTCTGGGATAGTTCTTAAACTCATATTATTATGGAAAGTTCCTGAACTCATAATGCGTGGTAAGTTGATGGACTGTACTAAAGTATAGAAATGTGTAGACTGAAAATGAGCTATTTTCAGTAGACTTAGCATTGAAGGTGCTATAGAAGATTAAGTATTGTCTCAAGTAAGACAATGAAGGAAGATAGAGAATAGGATATTCCAAGTCATGTAGATATGATAGAATTCAAAGTTCATTGAAATCGTGCTTATATGTGCGCGTTTTGAAAATGAAAAAATTGGTTCACCTTTTGGAACCAATGGATTTTAAAAGAACTATTCTTAGTATGTCTAAGCTAATCATTTTGGCTAGACAGAAATTGATTCGAAATATCAAAATGAATTTTATATCGTCGGTGCATTGATGCAAAGAAGGTAAAAGGATGGAGTTGTTAATGCAATTGAACCTGGTGTTGGATGTGATCTTATTATCAATAACAAGCTATGGTATGATGTATAATGACGAAGTCCTCAACGTACTGTGAAAAGTACGATATCATGACGTCATAAAACATTTTGATGTATTGCGTAAGAATTTAAAGAAGTAGTTGATGTCAATTAATTTGACTTGACGAATTTTTCAAGTTGATGTCCAATTTATTGGTATGGTCTAAGCTTACTTGATTCAAGCTAAGACGAATGGTATGTCATGATGATTAAAAGAAAATTGAGCTTTCTTTGAAGAGTTATGCCGAACTAAATTGTTTTGGTGCGTAAATTTAATGATTAAGTTCCGAGGTGAACATACCCTAAAATTAGGTTATACGATGGGTTGATCGCTTACGTATGGAAGATGTAGTTTACCTTCTTTGTGATTGTAAACCGATCATGAAAGAAAGGTTTTACGGTGAAATGTTGTTAAACCAAGTAAGAGTTCATGGTCGATTTGACCCCTCAATAAACTATGAAATGTTTTAAAAGAATCCTTATATTCCTATTTATTCCTTTCACTTCATGATTCTTGATAAGTTATGAAGGGTAGGGAATGTATGAAAGATAAGAACTTTGAAGAGAAGTTGAGAAGAAAGGTAAGCTAAAATTTCGAGGATGAAATTCTATGAAGAAGGGGTGAATGTGATGACCCTGGAATGGGTGTGGTTTTAGAAATTATGAGGATGGAATTTTTATAAGGAGGGAAGAATGTGACAACCCAGAAAATTGGAGTGTCCAGAATTTAAGATTTAAAGAATTAGTTATTAATAAAATGATTTTTTATTAATATTATTCTGTGTTGTGTTTATTAATCGTTCTAGAACCTAGAATGATTATAAATCAGGAGGATTCTGGCTACGAGCTAGACTGAACGATTAAGAATTTTCAAGATGAAAATAAAATTTTTCCGGGAACAAAATATTTTCGGGGAAAAAGACGAAATAGGCACTATTCACCCGACGAAACCCTAAGGGTTAGGGTTTGAATAACCTAAGCCTTTCTGAGAGTTCAGTATGTTGAAATGGCATTCTGTCGAAAGATTTGACGATAATATATCGTGAAAAGTTAAGTAAGTTGATAAAAGTTTTTCTCAAAAAAAACGTGCAAAAATCGGACAAAATAAAAACGACAAAAAGTACTGTTATGTACTTTTCATTCGTTTAACTACGTTAGCAGAAAATGTGAAGGAAAACGCTTGAAACCAAAAAGTGTTTTTTAGTTTTTTGAAAATCCAAGAATACGTAAAAGTTAATCCCAGAAAGGAAAGATAAAATATCCAAAAATATTTGGATTCCGAGAATCACAATTTTAAAACTATAACTTGAAAGATGGAACCCACGAAACTTACGTGCTAAGTTTTCGTGAATACTAAGGAGGTTAACTTAAGGAGTAAGTAAACTTAAGAGCTAAGTAAACTTAATGGCTAAGTTAACTTAGTGCTTAAGTCATGAATAGTAAGGAGGTTTGAGGGCAAAATGACTAAAATACCCCTAGCCTTAGTTTTCTATAAATAGAAAGCTTATTTCATTGTTTAAGGATTTTGAAAATCCTACACTTTGAGAGAGAGAGTTCGGATGGGAGAAGAAAAGGAAAAAGAAGAGGAAAAGCTTTCTCGTGAGCAACCTTTGTCCGACGGAAGGAGATTAACGGAGAAAGGTAATTCAAAACCTTATCTCGTATAATTTTTCTTTAAGTTTTTATGTTTAAAAACATAACTTAATGAGAATAAGAAGTAGATGATGTTAGGAATGATTTCATAAGGTTGAAATCATGAGAAAAGAAGAAAGTAGAAAGTAGAAATTTAGCTTATAAATTTCTTAAGGAAGTATACGATTCATAATGAATTAGAACTATCTGAGTGGATTATATGAATGATTAGATGAAATAAGTAAGGAATGGTGTTATATAACATCAAATTCCAACAAAAAGTGAAATTGTAATCCAAAATATAGATTAAAAATGAAGAACGAACGAAGAACACGAAGAACGTTGTTGATGGACAAATTTAAAACCATCGTAGTATAAAAGTTGTTGATGGACAAGTTTAAAACCATCGTGTATAAGTTATTTGCTTATTGTTTAGTTAGGAAAGGTAGAAACGTTCATGAAGAACGGATTAAAACTAAGTTATAACGAAGTTATGGCGAAAATTTTGTGAAAGACGAACGAAAATTAGAAAGTTAGTAAATGAATCTGAACATATAGGGTTTCATAAGAATGTAAGAGAATGTACAAAACGTAAGTCGTGGACTCAAGAATGAACGAAGTTTCGAGTTTGGATGACCAATTATACAGATTTAACAAACGAAGAACGTTAAAAAGCGAAAAAAAGCAAAGGCAAAGGGCAAAGATTAAGCCAATCGAATGGCATGTTAACGGATTCAGAATGAAGTTCTGTCCAAGGGTAATTGAAGTACGTAAGATAAAGAATAGAATGGCTTAGGAACGACCTAGTTCCAAATTATAATGAAGAAGTTATGAGATTGCAAAATCAGCGCCTCAAGCTTGTAAAAGACTTAGGAAATTTTCTAGGTTTCATGCTCGGCGCCGCAACACAAGATGTGCCTTGGGAGGTGTACACACAACATGAAGCTCAAAGCCATCACCATCTTTGAGCTACGCATACAATATTTGGGTAAAGGAATGGGCCCAGTAGCCATGGCACCATTATATAGGGAATAAGCCAGTGATGAGCTTTTAAGTGCTCAATTACTAGGGGATGTGCAAGAAAGAAATATGAACATATAGTTCAACTAATGTAAAACTTAATCAAGTATATTAAACCTTTAATGAAGGTTGAACGAAAAGATTAAATGATATTAAAAGACAAAGAATGTAGATGCGGGTTACGGAACATGTGACGCCCCCAAAATAGGTATACATCACCCATCTTGAGTCGCCAAATACATGGTACAAAATTCAAATACAAACTAATAATACAACAGTCGTGTAAAATATGACAAAACATATGCTATGAGTTTAAATTCAAATATTGTCTTATAGACAATATCCACTCTCAGATTAAGTCCTCATTACATTTATTGTCACATTATTTAACAAAATAGTGAGGACTACTAGCTAATACTATCATCTGAACCATCACTCCATTCCCCGACTCGTCCCAGCTACGTTTTCATTTCCTGAAGAGAACAGTGAAAGAAAGGGTGAGCTCAACTAGCCCAGCAAGAAATATTATGACTAAGATAATGCAGAATAAATTATCATTAGTCTCCAACAATATTAAACTGATAAAATACAATTGACATCAAGTTTAACTGCAGCGGACAAGCGATCCATTAAAAGAGTTAAGTAGAGAATAAAATCTAATATCTTTTATAATTTAAAAGGGTTTTCATCACTTTTATCGCTGAGACTCAGCTTAATAAATAATCCACATCATCACTGCACTACAGCCAAGGATATTCATTAGGGTCACGACCACAAATTCCATGCACTACGGGCCAAGGATATTTGTGTATTCATCAATGGTCATGATCATGCCAACAACTGTCCAACAATGCATTACGGGCCAATGAGGACTTTTATCACATCTTTTGTAACATTATGGTCATGATTACACCGAATAATCCCTGGTCATAATCATACCAAGTCCATCTATGCACTACAGGCCACAGATGACTTTCAAAAAAAAAAATATAAACATGAGGATGATGACGATGATATAAGAATTCAATAAAACAAGTTCACAAATTAATTTATTCAGGAACTAATAACGTCCAAATTGTCAACATGATACTGCTTTGTAGAGTTAAATTCAAGAATGCTCAGAAGAATATTTCCATGAAAAATACTAGATGAAGCACAAATATCAAGGATATTCCACTAATTTCATGGAATATAGAAGTCAAAATTTTAACCAACTGAGTATAATAACGAATGGAATAATAAAAGAAATCACCATGCATGCGGTACTTTCGCATGACAGACAAAAGTTATTTCAACGAGAATGATAATAACGGAACCGTGTCGTGAAATTCACGCAATGGGATGTTCCAACAAAAAATAAGTAATGGAATAACAATGAAACCACCATGCATGCGGTACTTTGCATGACAAAGTTATTCCAACAGTAATAATAAGTAATGTAACCGTGTTAGGTGTAAAACACATAAGCAGGATATTCCAGCAGTAATAATAATAAAGAGCGGAACCAGTAGGTGTAAAAACACATGCATGTGATGTTCCAAAGAATAATAATAAAGAGCGGAACCAGTCCGATGTAAAACACATGTATGGATGTTCCAAATGAATAATAAAGATGTAATAATAGAAGAATGTCACCAAGTATAGGGTAGCTCGTATATACAAAAGTTATTCAAATGAACAATAAAGAAATGGAATAATGAAGTTATCTTCTTGAATACAAAAGAAATAACACCCCTTACCGTAAAAGAAACTGAATATATGAAAAGAAAGTTAGCAGACTTCTCTTCTTCTTTCTCTCTAAAATTTTCTCTATCTAGAGTTCAGTGAATTCGTAAGAAATAATGAAGGAATGAGCTTCTATTTATAGAAGAATGGAATGAATAGTAACCAACCCATGAACGGTCCAGATTAATTTACTTTTAATCGGACAGTCCATATTTAAAGCAAAATATTTTAAATAAAATATAATATATAATATATATTATATATATATCACATGTGTCTAATTAATTCACGGGATACACTCCCGTGACTTTCCTTTGCCTTTCTCTTTAATCAACATCATATATATATATATATATATATATATATATATATATATCTTTAATATATATATATATATATATATATATATATAAACCATCAAGATTTTTATATATATATATATATATATATATATATATATATAATACTAATAATAACTCCTCCCACAATCGACCCCCCCAATAATTCATGCCAAGAATATATATCTAATATATATACAAGACTTATATATATATATATATATATATAATAATAATTTTTTTAGGTTATTTTGAAAAATGGATAAATGGGGGTCCATAAATACGCCAAAATTCACAACAATTACTATAGCAATAATTGAACAAAACCGAGTGACTTCTCACGTAAACATTAATAATCAATACCGTAGTGCTACTTATGCAACCACGCCAGACATCAGACATTTTACTACCGAAAGTAGTTCAACAAGATAATGCTGTAAAACTTCCGCCGTTATTTTCAATAAAATATTTTTGTCATTTTCTCAATCCGACAATAATTCCATTGTCGGGTCCACTAATGATTGTCTTGGTCGCATTTAATATTCCCAAACACAAAGAATATTCCCTGACCAATCAAATATAATATAACAACTTGCATACTTTGCAAAATTTATAAATATTACCCACAACTATAACATTATATCAAATCCACACCATAATATTAAAAAATATTTCGAGAAAATTAAATATTTACTCATAAAATCTGGGGTCTCACAGAACAGATATCCGGGGACAGTAGTCTCAATGAAATGAACGTGGGGGATTGCTATGATTGTGATTCCTCAGACATTGAGTGACGATGGTAATGTATAACGTTTTGATGTTATAACATGGTAATGAGAGATGAATGTAAAGCGTATTGATGTTGTGAACGCAATGCGATTTTGATGATGAATGATCGATCATAGCATACAACGAACCGTATGGCTTTGACATTAAGAAAGAATATTGAACATGGGGTTCGGATGGTAGTAATAAATGAAAGCGATTAAAACCTTAGATAAAGGTTGAATGAGAGATTAAGGGATGAACAACATAAACATTGAATACGTAAACGATCCTCGTTAATCGTATTTATGTCGGGCGAACATTCTAAGTATACATTGGTTGTATGACTTAGACGTTGATGAAAGTAAGTAAGTAATATATGAATTATAAAGAAAGCCATATGAAAAGGTAAGAAGATTAATGAAAGCCGAATGTGAGTCGGATGAGGATGTTAGAATGAAATGTAAGTGTTGAGCACTTTAACTAACGTGAAGGTTAAGTGTACGCGAATATTAAACGGGTAGAACCTACACCCCGTGTATGGTTTGACCATAGGATAATGAAGACCAATGATTAAACCTGTGAACGGTGAAGAAACTGAATTAAAGACAAGTACATATTACGTAAAGAAGCTAATTTAATGTTTATAACTTGGATGACATTAAAGTCGAATGAACCAGACGTTGTAAGACGAGAATAAGGTAACGTAAAATGCTTAATGCTGTAAATGCGTAGAATGAATATGGACTGATCGTTCTCAGTATACAAAAGACTGTATGACTTAGACGATGATGAATAAATCCTGAGGTATGGCATTTAGTTGCCTGAAAACCATAAGGAATAAGAAATTGACTTATCGAACATTATAGTTTAATAGTTTGGATAAGTTAAGATGAATCTAGGTTGTAGTACAATTGTAACCTTTGATGGTTGACATATGGGAGCTGGACTAAACAATTCCTTTAAAGAGTGAAGGTATATACAAAAATGGCAACCAATCTAACTCACTATTATGGGCAGTGTAGATGAGACGGGAACTTGTTTGTTGGTTGTTTGTGGGAAACCACTCAGAGTACCGTATGGACTACTAGCAGAGACACGATGTGTGCTGAGTCCTAGGAGAGTATAAGAAGAAGATAAGAATATAAATCATCAAAGATGATGAACGTATTGTGTAAGACATCTCCGTATGTCATGAAGCCGTTAACTGGTAAAGGAAGCTGGTCGCGTAAACTTAGATTGCAGAAACACGAACCCTAAGAAGTAAAATTAAGTAAACCAATGCATAAAGTCAAGTATATGATAAATTGGTGTATGTTATATTTCCTTATATGCTACATATGAATTGGAATGAACAGTTCAGCGTAAACTATAAGTTGTAGCTGTGCGTAAGGCAAGTTTCCTAACTTCATTCATATTTTAAATGAATGCTAGTTTCTAAAACTTCTTAGATGTTGAACTTGAGAAGTTACGTCTATGTGCAAATGTGTGATATTTGTACAAGGTTTTAGAATGTATGAGGCCTTACGCCACAATTTGAACACTTGGTGTTTACGATGATATGAACTGCTCGTGATTGAACTATTCAATATAAGAATGTTACATTTATACATGAACCATTATTGTTAAGTCTGCGTGCTAATGATTCTAGCTTGACACATGATGTGTATGAAATAAGGTAGAAGAATGAAAGTATTTCAAAGTGAATGTGACTAATGTTTTAAAATGATACGAATCGAGATTATTCCTATTATTCAAGCTGCTTCATAACCTTTGTTCGGTTATTGAGGTCTTAAAAGCATGTTTGAATTCTTAAAGTTGTTTGTTCAACTGTTATGACTTGTTGGCCAATTGAATGCTCACACTTGCTTAAAATAAAAACATTTTCATCGAACGATGTTAGAAGAACATAAGGATCTCGTAAAGATCAAGTTGATCGGTATCCAGAAGAAGTACCATTCATTATATGAATGAGCGTGAAGATCAAGCCAAGACTTGTAATATAGAATGATAGAATTAAACTATAGAATAGTTTAATGAATGATTATGTATCCTTGGTGGCGAATAAAAGTCACTTGTACAAGTTGTAAAGAATAATGTAATTATCATTATTTGTAATGGAAGAGGTTATAAGGTTTTAGAACTTGGGATTTGAGGATGTATGTTGTTATATTTATCTATATAATGATGTATGTTTGGAAGAAGATGGGATCGTGACGTACGAAATCCGGATGTGAAAATAGACCGGATTTTGGGGCGTTACATGTGGAATCACAGTCATTCAGTGTCTAGTTTTCATGTTATTCTTGGTCAAAACCTGTTGACCGGACATGACCAGATGATTTCTGGGTAACCCAGAAATCAAATATCGATGTTCACAACATTTTAATCACCTTGATCTCTCTGATGATAAGAGATATGATGATGTTGTTATAACTAGTTTGTAGCCTGTCATATGTACTTTATATTTGTGGCTTTAGATCGTTTAAATATTCAACAGATCAAACGGAGTAGATGGTCAAAGTAGGCCATTCGGCCATGACTTAGAATTTCTGGACTTTCTAGAAATTGTTTGTATGAACTTTCTAATAGGGTTTGACCAGATCAAATTTGTTCATTGTTTTGTACTCAGACTGATTTGTTGATTCCTATGTGTTCCATGACATATGGGCTATAGATTTGAACCTTAAGAACACCAATTGGATGACCAGAACGTGTGGATAATTGAGCCACAAAGTAGTAATCGAAACTATCAGGTTCTGGGTAAGTAAGAAAGCCTGAAAGCTTCTCGACAACTACTTTGAAGCTTTTGATCGTGATTATGATTATGATATTGTATGACCTATATGATGATTGATTCGTGTAGTGCTATATAAACACTACATGATCAATGTTTAAACGGCCCGAGAAACACTTTAAGATGAGAATTAAATGTGGTCAAACCCGCATATTGGTAACTAATCATCGGTGTTCTTGAGGCTCAAGAACACCAACAACAAGCATTCTTCGCTTTATATATAGGCTATAACGGCGTTTCTAATAATTTTATTTTCCTAATTTTTGAAAAATGATTAAAAAATAAAAAATAAATTCTAAAATTACAAAACTATTTTTAAAAATTATTTTAAATTATGAAAAATAACTTTTGATAATTTGGGTTATTTTTCATTAATATTTATAATTATTTGAATATTAATGGTATTTAATTTATTTAATTAATATATTAAATAAATTAGAGAAAAATGATTTTAATATTATAAAAATCATTTTAAATAAGAATAAAGTGTTTTAAAATATTTTGAGTTATAAAATGTAACTTTTAATATTTTTGGAGAATTTTCATTAATAAATTAATATTAATGATATTACATTTATTGAATTATTAAATTAAATAAATGATGGAAAAATGGTTTTATTGATTTAAAAATGAGAAAAATATTTTAAAAATATTTTATGTTATAATTAATGACTTTTAATATTTTGATAACAAATTAATTAATATTTAAACATTAATGGTGATGGTTTAAAATGATTTTAATTATTTTAAAAATCATTTAAGTAGAATATTGGTGATTTAAAAATATTATAAGTTATTATTGATAACTTTAATATTTTGATAAATATATCATTAATATTTTAATATTATTAAATATTAATGATGATGGAATTAAATGATAATTAAATCATTTAAAAATGATTTTGGTGTTGAAAAATTATTATAAATTATAATAATTATTAAAAATTATTAAAAGCTTAGAAATATATTATTAATGATGTTTGACTTATCTAAAATAATATTAAAGCTTTGAGATCGAGTTTAGTTGACAATACAAGTGTTAATTGTCGAGGATAGGGTGACAAAGACACCGAGAATAGACTTAAAGTCCAATCACGCTTAGAACTAGTTAAGCTTGATGAGTATTTATATAAGTTATAAAAACTAATGTGACTATATGGTATTGTGTCTAGTGGAAAGATTGACTGTATATTACAATATTGTGTGTTATAAATTATTCTGCTAATTATGAGACCGATATTGTTGATTATAGGTCTTCTTAACGCAGATAAGTATATTTCAGTAGTGATAAGTAGGTTTTATACCTACTTATCAAAGATCTCATTACTTGAATTAGTTGCTTATACTCATATTTCTTAATTACTTTTCATGCATTTTGTGTTCATTTTCTATATTTTATGCTTGGGAGTTTGTGTGAACTTCTATTGATATGAAAAACGCAAGGAAAAATAATCTGGACATCGTTTGGGCTATCATGTTCATTTCATGTTCTTGGCTTGGAACTTGGATTATGTTGTAGAGCTTCTTCTTAGGTTTTGAACATCTTTAATCATTCCAAATCGAGTTCTGGATGCAAGTGTTATGACCTTTGTACCAACGAACATTGAACGTCACTGTTTTGGGTGGCTATTTGCATAGCTGTCACGTCCAACCCAATTTTAGCCTTCATCCGTTCATTATTTCTTAATTCTCAAACAATGAAAGTTATAGATCTCGTCGAGAGCTTCGATTTGATAGGTGGAAGACCCCCGTAACTCCTTCCGAATCAAATGTTATGGCCATTTTACTAGAGGACACTGCAGCAAAAAATCAATAGCGTAGGCGCACGGATTTCTAGGAAATTTTATGCGCGGCCGTGCCAATCCCTAGAGCAAAAAAATGTCATCTGCTACTTGGGCGCGGGCGCACCCAAATCCAGGCCAATTCTAGCGTGGCCGCGCCACTTCTGATGTTGACCAGAGCTGACTTTTTTACTAAACAGTGCAATTAAAGCGTAATTTGGAGGAGGGTTCAATTAGGGCTTATATAAATAGAAGACATATATAAGATGTAAACATGATTCCACCCCTTGGGGGATCACGTAGCTAATATTGCTTTCTTCTCTTTAATTTCCACATTATAATAGAGTAGGGTAGAGTAGTTAATTTCTATAATTGATTAGGTCTGAAGATTTGAAGTAATTGGATTTCATAATAGATTCAAACTTGGAGCAAGAGAACTGATTTGCACTTCAATTCTTACTCTTATCCTCTCTTTGATTCCTATTTGTAATTTTATGATGTTTATTCAATCTATGGATGATGGATTTGATTTAGTTATGAGTTAAACTTTATCTTGGGATTGCAATGGATTCTATTGCTTAGTTTAACTCGATATACTTCATTGTTAACCTTATTGATTGCTATGGGATTGTCTATTAAGATTCATGCTTATTTGCTTAGTTGATTAGCCATAAATTACTGTGATAACCCATATGAACTTGAAAGACAAAGTATGGGTTTAGATTTGATCTTGGTAGCTTGTGTTTGTATGTTCTACATGGTGATGGAATGTATGATTCTTGCTTAGGATAGACATATACCGAGGCATCACTCGTAGTCAATTGAGAATTTGGGCTTAAACCCTAATTATTTGTAAATCACATAGATGTATAGTGGTTTAGGTAATGTGGGTATTCATGTGTATTTTATCAATTGTGGATTATATGCAATATGGGTATGGTACATTGAGATATGGCTATACTTTACTTTTGTGTTCTCGAATAGCAATCCAGTGCAAGTAATTTGGCTTAACAAGGAGTGTGTTGATTTAAATGATTCAATAGATAAAATTGTAATATCAAGTCTTCATTATCTAGTCTCATTCTCTAGGTTAATTAGTATTAGTTAATTTCATAGTTTTCATCACTATATTAAATCATTCGTTTAAATAAGAAATGGTTATAGAATAGTGCTTAGTGAACTAATTAGTTAATTCTCCGTGGAAACGATAAATTACTTACACTTTATTACTTGTTAATCGTGTATACTTGCATGCATATATTGATCGGTAAAATGACCAACATGTAGCAGTAATCAACGCGGAAGGCAAGTTTCCTTAACTTAACCTTGTGTTATATCTGTTCAATTATTATGGTGGTTAATTATTGTTGATTAGACCACGTCTGAGAATTATTTTTGATTATTCACAGTTAGTGCATATTTATTAATTCAAATTAAATTAGTGATTCTGAAAATATACTTAGAGAATAACTGTTCTTGGATACTTACATCCGTAGAAGCTATTATTGACAGTACAGATAATTCCTGTCTATTGTCGAATTGTGTTGAGATATGTCTTAGCCAATTATTCTGGCTAGATGAATATTTGTTAGAACTTGATAGGTTCGAGAAGAGAATTCAATTATTGTTGATGATCGATGCAATTTTTTCAAACTAGATCGAGAAAGTGATTAGATATTGAAATCATTGTATTTCATTGTTATAAATCAAACTCTTATTATAAGACTGAGAAGAACAACCTTTTTATATAAAGGAAACCTTTTTGGTCATATATATTATTTACCTTGCTGTGTGCGTGTAAGTATTATGCATAATATAGGGTACAAGGAGTTGGCCGCTCTAAGTACTTGTGGAGGGGTTTGATTTAATCTTTATGGTTATCTGATACACATGGGTATATTAAAGTATATCTTTGATAGTTACTTGAGAAGAGAAGTTCAAGATCCTTTGTGATCACTCAACATAATTCTGGAAAATATTTCCATCCTGTTATTTGGGTATATCAAAGTAAATCTTTGATAGTTACTCGAGAATAGAATTTCAAAATCATTTAAGATCATTCAATATAAACTCTGGAGAATATTTCTAAATTGTTATTGAATTGAATATCATAGAAACTTTGATAGCATTGTATTCTTTCATTCTTGTGTTGCATATGTTCTGAGAAGATTGTTTAGAGAAGAATAAATTGTTTCAATTATTTCAAAGTTCCCCAAACTTTGGTGTCATTCTATCAAAATAGATAATCTGTTGTTCGATTCTTATACATTCATTGTATATCTTAACTCATGTGGTAAATTTGTTGCTTACCCTTGCTAAATAAAACATTTCAACTAGAGAGACGAGGTGGTAGGAGGTCTTTGTGAAAAATAAAGGCAAAGGTGTTATCTTTGGGATAATTATGAATAACATTATTATTATGATATATTTTTAAACCCTTTATGTATATCTATGGGTATGTTTGTAATGTTAATGTTAGATGACCTAGGATGATGTTTTTAACATATTAATTAATGATATGTATGTTTGTATTCATCAATGAATGGGTAGTTAGATGTTAATTATATTATGGATTGTGAACACCAAACTCGGGGGTCAGGTAACCCGAATTTGGGGGTGTCAAAAACACTCCAGATATAAATCCAAGCTCAATCGAGGAATAACTCGATGATGTTAGTATATATATATATATATATATATATATATATATATATATATATATAAAGAAATAAAAAGCCCACGAATAGAAGTTAGGGCATACATACACAAACACGACTCTCAACGTGAATAACTGTGTGAGCAAAAAATGGAAAAAGGCTTTAAGATATGTATGAAATCTTACAATGGGCTGCCAAGAAGACTTCAAATGGCTTTAAATGAAAGAAAACTCGGTTTCCATCGGTAAAAAATGACAAAGCACAAGCTCACAAGTGTATGAAAAGAGAAAGCACTCAGTTTATAGTGTGTATAGAGAAAAATAGACAGGGCTTTCTCGCCTTTTTCTCTTCTAATATGCCCTCTATGCCCTCTATTTAAAGAGGGGAGTCATCAGTGTACTACTGATGATAGCCTTAGGCCCACCTACGGCTACCCAGGGTGCACCCGAACTCCGTGGGCCCCACCGTCACGAAGTACGTGCACGTATAGAACGCGTTATTCGTTCAAACCTTTATAACTTTTGATTTGGGCATCCGATTGAGGCGTATAATACCTTTTTGGAATTTTATTATCGAGAGCTACACAATAACATGTGATAAGAGGTTGTATCAAGTCGGGAAGATAGGGACATGCCTAGATCTTCAGGCCTTCAAATTCTATCTGGTGTGCTGTCTTGTGTAGTAGTCACTCGAGATTTTTAGCTATGTTTCTTGTAGGACGTTTCTGTGTAGAATATATATTGAAATTTTGTTGAGACGGCGTAAATATGGAATCAAGGTGGCAAAATGATGATTTTACAGTCGTTGCTCAGAGTTATCTCTGAGATTGGTAGCTATGAGGACTGAAGGTCCTTAGGGTTGTCTCTGAGGTGTGCCTAGCCTCCTGGGGTTATTTTTGGGATTGGAATTGAGTGCCTCGGGGTTATGTCTAAGGTTGAATCTAACTGCAAGGGTTTAAATGAGCTTTTTCGGGGTTATCTTCAGAACTGCAACTGCATTCTTCGGGGTAATCTCCGAGGTTAGAACTGACACTCCCGAGGTTGTCTCCGGGACTGGACTGAGTATCTTGGGGTTGTCTTCGAGATGGAAAAACTAATAATTCTAGGGTTGTCTCTGAAAATGGACCTGCATTCTTCGGGGTTATCTCTGAGGTTGGAACTGAAACTCCCGGGGTTATCTCTGGGATTGAAACTGGGTATCTTGGGAATGTCTCCGAGATGAAAAACTGAGTATCCTGGGGTTGTCTCCAGATTAAGCTGATTTGACCTCTAGGGTTACCTCTAGAAGACGATTCTGCCCTCCTGTAATGTTAGTAACAGGAATGCAAAATTTTGAGTGTCTACAGATGCCCCTCTTTATCATATTCTTACAGTGTAATGGCATGGATAAGATAAAAAATACTAGAAACTTGAAATGTGACAAGATAATCATGATGCAATGTACTATAGTATGATGCAAATGCATGATATATGTGGTTTGTTGGATTATTATCCAATAGGATGTGATGACTGTTTGCTCCCATAACTTCAGACGGAGCCTGGAGTACTCACTGATGATCCTGATGAATTGCTTGGATATGTGATCCAAAGTTCGTAGGAACTTCCAGGATGTTGACGTTGGCGTTATCACCAAAGTCCTTAATCTTTGGTACAAACTTTCCACTGAGGATGTTTCTCTCATGTACAAGAGACTACGGGGATTTGTGCTTTGTCTGACGAAGATGTGTATAACATATTCCATTATCGATCCTATCCGATGAGGTTGTTTTTCCTGGTTTGCATCGCCAGGTCCTTCCAATGTTCTTTTAAAGTTACTGCCAATAGTTTGTGTATTTATCAGGGTTGCCTAACCATTGCTGAAATGTTCTTCAACGGATACCATCATCGAACCATTCTCTGATGCTTCGTTAGGTTTAATTACTAACGGCTGGAATCATCAAATGACTTCTGACACTTTGTTGGATTTACTTACCAGCAGATAATGATGTCAAGGCTTCTTGACCCTCGTTGACATGTGCATCAATGACTGAGACCATCAGATTGTTTCTGATGCTTTGCTGGATTTACTTGCCAGCGGCTGAATGTCTTCAAGATTGCTTGACCTTCACGGCATGTGCATCAACGGATGAGACCATAGAATGGTTTCAGATTCTTTCGATGCTTCACGGCGGATTTACGCGTTTTTGACAGCAAGTGTTGAATGTAAATCAACGTTTTTTGACCTTTTGAAGTGTGTATCAATGAATGAGTTGTATATGAAGTTTGCTTTGAGAGAGAAGTGTTTTAAGTTGCGCCACATAGAGAAATCAAGATCCCTTCTTTCAACTTGTGAGATCTCTGGAGGGTGGGAGTGGTTGCAGGTATACTTGGTTCGCAAAATTTGTCACCATACTGAGAATCTAAGAGTTCTGGATCTGCGCTGACTTTTGCAAAATTTGTCAACGTATACATATCAGTTCGTTTGCAGCGGTTTTTATCCATTGGAAAATGAGTTATCACATGAAATGCTTCTAAACACATAGTAGTGAATATGCATGCTCATATGACTTGATAAAAAATTTAACATAGTAAATTTAGTATTTAACCATGTTGAACATAATGATGTGAAAAAATTTAACTTTTGAAATAGTCAAATTATCACCTTTTTCTGCTATTTTTTATCCTATTTGAGGAAAAATAAGCAAAGGTTGCAAAGCAAAGTAATCCTAGTAATTAGGCTACCCTTACAGATTATTACTTTGATAATGTTATGTATATAAGATGTTTATGACTGTGGGTAGGTGTGTGCTACTAAATGGCCACCTAGTTATGTCTACATGTATGTTGATAGTCCTTTTTATAAAGGAGACTCTGGTAAAATTTTCCAAAAGTCTTGGCATTGGGTAGACATGCATTTTTAACTCTATTGTAGGTGTATGTTAAAATAATTCATGCATGCTTATAGTCATAAAATGTATTTAAAAAGCTTTAGGTTAGAATTTACCACACCTTTTCTCGAGGTGATTTGAAGACTTGTGTCGAGATATATGGATCTTATTCATCAAGTAGTTCCGTAGGACCACTTTTAGGTGTACGGAGGAGGGCTTCGATTTTCCTTAACCTCATTTAGTTAGACTGACCTAAATCGTTTGGTGGAGGCGGTGACCCGTCTGTCAAATCTATCCAGGTTGAGGTACCAGATGTTGAGGATGAGGAGGAGGATGTACCAGTTGCGGACCCCACTCCTGCTGCTCATGTTCCCCGTAGGGATTTCCCAAGCATTCAACAGATGATCCTAGAGCTTCTGGGTGATTTGAGTTGACACCCCTCAGTTTACTTGCATGCAAACGAGGTAAAAGCTAGATGTGATCTTCCTTTTTTCCTATTGATGAGGAGCAAAGGTTCTGATGTTGATTTGCTTTTGTGATGTAGGTTCCCGGCTTTATGCAGCCTCGAGGGAACTCTTTTAGCATTCACTCTTTATATCAGGCTCTACATCCCGATTATTGAGCGATTGTGCATGGTTGGGGCTTCGAGTCATTCTTTTCCATCCTCCCCCGTCGTTGTCCCTGGGGTTATCTCAGGGAATTGTCTTAGTGTTGGTTCCACCAGACTCAGTCTCTCCATTTGTTAGACTATGAGGTGATGATGATGCCGATGGAATGGCAGTTTATCACCAGTATGGAGTTTGGAGGGTGTCGATTGCCTTGTAGACGATGAACATTACCACTGCGCGCCATTAGATCCTTGCTAAGAGTCCCACCGAGGCGCTCGAGGCGGGGCGATTCGTCAGACAGTCCTTTGAGCGTAGATGCTATGACTGGGCTATTGAGTGAGCCCATACCAGCTGATGTGAGAGTCAGGGATCGCATTCTTTGGCGATTATTCCTTGTTATTATCAGGGGTTGCTTCATAGCGGATAACTCTTCCACGGTGTTATTCACTTTAGTGAGCACCACACGGGATGTGGAACGTATTGGAGAGTATGATTGGGGCTCCTATACCTTCGCCTATTTCCTCAGAGGAATGTGCAAGCGTTCATAGGGCTTTAGAGAGGCTTGGCTAGGATTTTACCCATTTCCGCTGGTGAGTGTTTCTCTTTTGATTTTCCATATACAGGTTAAGAGTGTGGATTAACAGTAGATGTCTACCTTTGTGTTGGCAATTTTGGGCTTATGAGAGGCTCTTATGCTTGCGTCCTATTTGTGTGTTAGGTCCATATACCTATCCATGAGGTCGGCGATGGCATCACTTCATACTGGTAGAGGTTCCTATTGTTGAGGGTTTAACCCATTGTCGTCTATAGTTAGAGTTGTTGATGGTGATGCTATCACTTGGGTTCCCTACTACGGGGACCATTTGACCTGATTGGGTTTGAGGATGGGTACCGACCGGTGTCGTGTACGTGATATCCACCCGTAGGATTCCTTTCTTCACAGATAGAGGATGTGAGCTCTATTTGGGAGAGCGTGCTATTAGGAGCACCACAGGGGAGATTCGTATACAAATCTTGCCTCCTACCAGGTGTTATGGGTCTATATCGAAGTCGCCTATCATTGATATCCCATTGATGGGAGTTGACGGCTTTACGTTGTTAGAGACTCCATTTACTCAGGATATGTTCCATCGCTGGTGGTCCCCTAGTACCATCGGAGTCCCATACCCGCGCCACTCAGTTAATGGGGAATATGGTTCATGGATCCGTGATGATGATGGATTGGATGGCATGTGTCCTAGATCTGACTCATTTGATATAGATTAACAGTTTGACCCGGCAGTTGGACCGGGCACATTTTTTTATTCGGCACTTGGGCAGAAATTCGTCAGAGGAAGATACTTTTGATCCTTCTATCTTTGGGTTGGCCCTTCAGGTGACCTATATGGTTTTTTTTTTGCACAGATCCTCCATTGTATATACCTGACATCCCATTTTGCGGAGATCCAGTGACTTCAGGAGGAGTTACATCAGTTGGATAGGATTGATGATGTTAACATTAACACCATCGTCTTCTTCTGATGTGTATTCTCACTATATTTTTTGATAGGCCTCTATTAGATATTGGGTGGATGTGCCCCATTTTTGCTATATCTTTTGATAGGCCTCTGTTAGTTGTTGGGCATCGGTGCCCCATTTCCCTGTATTTTTAGATGTACGGAGATGATGTATTAGATGATGATGTACTTAGGAATGTATGTATTATTTTCCATTCCCTACATCATTTTGCCATCTATTGTTTATCATGCATGTATCATGTTATGCATATGAATGTCCAGAGATATTTAGCATTGACCCCTGGATGGTCTTATGAAACGACCCACAC
Source organism: Panax quinquefolius (assembly GCA_020205615.1). Classification (NCBI taxonomy): domain Eukaryota; kingdom Viridiplantae; phylum Streptophyta; class Magnoliopsida; order Apiales; family Araliaceae; genus Panax; species Panax quinquefolius. The sequence continues at coordinate 74,395,746 of CM035152.1, read as the reverse complement.
AGATGTCTTCCTCGATAGTTAGCCACATTGATCACACCCCACCAGTATTGGTAGCCTCCTGTTTGAGGTCATGGTATGATAGTTTGTCACCTCTAGATCGGGTGACCGTAGATCAGTTATTACAACATTCCATGACCCTCTTGATGTTCCAGGTTCCTATGGGCATTGTAGAGGTTATGCTAGAGCATTGGGTTCCAGAGATGCAGGTTTTCTTATTTGGGACCCAGGAGTTGACTCCCACCATATAGAGTATGAGCGGTTGATTGCTTTGCCATTGGACAAGCCTTGCACTCGGATGGCCATTGGCGACATGAGCCAGAATTTCATGACCTTGACCGGGCTGAGGTGTAGAGTAGTACAGGATGAGATTACATCCGGCCATGTGGTGTCCCATCATTTTTTAATAGACAGATTTGGCTAAGTGTATAGTTATGCACGACACTCTGGGGATTTCACCACGTTGGAGGATCAGTGGCGTATGTCCATGGTAGATGTACTCATGATGTTCATAGTGGTTTATGTGTACATGCCACTATATATGGATGGGCTGGACATCGGTGTTATCATAGTAGTGAGAACTCTCAAGGAGGATCATACCATTGTGCCATTGATTGTGACAGAGACATTGAGATCGTCCATGTATTGTTACACCTATCTCGCAGGGGTATTCATAGGCAGCTCGGTCATGTTGTATGTATGGTTCATGTTAGACTTGAGACTTGTTGGCACCTTCTGATGGCATGGGTACTTCTTTTCCCATGAGATAGCCATGTCTTACTCCTTTCATATAGTGGAGTGTACAGACGTTGTATCTTGGTCGGTGTTCTTGGTAGGGATCAGGAATCTATTTGGCATTTTGTCATGTACAGGGCTCAGTTCTCCCTACAGCTTCAATACCCATGCACCTATCATGGATTATCTACCTCTGGCTAGTTTGAGGGGTATGACCACTTATCACCCACTAGTTGTGATGTCACAATTCGACCAGTTTCAGGACGTCCATCCTTTTGAGGGGGTATTAGGTTAGCATTTGGCTTCTCACCATTTTTCAGCAGAAGATAGATCCATGGTGTATGCCTATTGGGATCAGCGTGAGCGAGCTGAGTTTTTCGTTAGCCATTTGGGCCATTCTACAGAGTATTCTGCATGGATTGAGGAAGAGACCACATCATCCGGGGTTGTATCAACCGTGCTGAGGATTGATTCTGATGATGGATAGCCCATAGAGGACATTGATTCTCCTATTGAGGAGGAGCTATTTCTTTGGGCCAAAGCAATGTGTGATGATTCTCCTGTATTGACCGCTCTGTGACCCGCATTGAAGAGAGTATTTAGAGCAGAGTCTTCATCTAATGACATTTGAGAGAGATCAGGCTAGAGCCTTGATGTTAACAGCTCTTGCTGGTAGATATTTTGCTCTATTGGAGAGAGGATGCCTTAGCTCATAGAGATGCCACTATTGCTAAGTGGGATGAGGCTAGATCATCCAAAGATGCATTTATTATTGAGCGGGACATTGCTATATCTTCCCGGGATGTAGCCGTTATAGATAGTACTGCATTGAGGTCCCATACTACTGCTATTGTTGTAGAGATGAGCACGTATATTAATGAACACAGTGTCACCATTCAGTTGGTTGTGAATTTGTTGGCTCATGTAGATACCCTTGAGAAGGAGCTCATAGAGTTACCTCCTTCTTCGGAGAGAGATGCTATGTTGGACTTGATAGCTCGTATATACACTAATTTGTAGATGGGCTTGTATTTTCCTGTACAGACAAGCTTAACAATTTTCATGTACAGTACATATTGTATATATCAAACAACATTATATATGGCAGGGAAATATATTTTGATTCACTTCCCTTTTAGTTGTGCCTTGTTACTTGCTTGATATCTGCTTGTTTCTTTAGGTCTTGTGATCTTGATGTATTCTGAACTCCCCCTTGATGGATGGACATTGAAATTCCATCTCTTATGGATTGGTGTTTCTCTTTGAGGACTCAACCACAGCTTTGATGGTCGTCAATTCTCCCATTGGTGTGGGGAGATCAGTTATTTCCATCCCTTTGGTCTAAAGCCAATGAAGTGAGGTGGATTGAAGGTTGATCTCAATACCATTTGACAAGTTTTTATGTTTTGTAGGGGGTAAGACCAAACCATGACTGGTTGTTGTTTGATTTCACAATCAAAGCAAACGTGCAAGTATACAAGGTCAATAAGTAATAGAGTGATAAGATAGAGTGTCGATCCCACAGAGAATTCTAATTAATAAATTCCAACTACTAGCACTATATCAATTCAATTTTATTTAAACAACCATAAATTGTGATTTTTCGAATTAAGAAAATTAAATTAAACAATTAAAAGAAATTAATCTAAAAGAAAGCAAATAAACAAAACTAAGATTTGATTGAATTCAGATAAATAAGGATTAAGACTCCAATATCCCCAATTATGAACTATAAATCAATTATCCAATTATCCCAATTATTATGTCTACTGAATTGTTAATCAGGAATTCTCAAATGCCAAAAGTCCTTTTCCAAGTGATCAATTGCCTTCTATTTAATCCAGATTAATCTTGCTATATTCATATGCAAAACAATTGAATTAAACTCTTCTCAATCCCAATTCCTTATGTGTTACATGCGGTGAACATATATTTCCATTCAATTCACAAACCTAATTATTCACTGTGCAAATAACTAAGTCACATGTCATCATGCCCAGTTATAACCCTAGAATTCTTCTTTCAATTCCTTCTAGAGTAACAAGGTAATTATTGGCCAGATAATTAATCAATAAATACAAAGCAAGATGAACAATTCACTTCAACATAAATAATTGGAATAAATCAAATAATTAATTCATAATCATAAAAGGTTCAATTGGAATCTTAATTAAAGAAATTAGTTCATAACGGAAATTAAAACCAACAATCTTTGAAAAAATCATGCTTAATGAATTACACAAATTAAAAGAATGAAGGGAAGAAAACTCCAAGTAAAATCCTTCAAATTCTCCTCTTGCTTCCTTGATCAATCTCCAATTGTGTAGATTTGTTCCCCTATTTCAATGTAAAAAAAAACCTTATATACTTCCCATCTTGTGCTCTAATCCTTCTCCAAATCAACTTTGTTAAATAACCTCCCTTTAGCAAATCAACTACTTTGGTCCACGCTACCGCATTGGTCGGCCTTGACCAAGACCCAGTAGCCCAGTTGCTTGGGATTAAGACGCGAGAGAGCGCCCATAGCCTTTGGAGTCAAAATTTCCACAACTAGCCCTTGTTCAGCCCAATTTTAAAATGCCCCTGTTGATCTTATAGCTCCCACATCTGCGAAACAACACCTAAACACAGTAAAATAATTCTTAAATGATCTGAGAACGCACAAATTTAAGCTCAAATGTATCCGATCATGGGTTTATCACCCAATCATCAAATACCCCTAAACTTAAATCATTGCATGTCCTCAGGCAACAAGACACAAGACACAAAAGACAACTAAACAACCATGCAATATGCAAATTATCTATATGCACTTAATCCCAGCAATCCAATAGCACAAATATATTCGTTAGGCCTTAGAAAAATCACAAAAACATGCTAATACATCATGTTACTACAGTTCAATAATATCCCAACAATCAATGAATCTAAATCTATTATTACTGATATTGTGAGTGTGTGTTCAACAACCATGTTAACCAATGAACAACAAAATATGAAAGATTATAAATTTCTTAATAGGAATCATACAGTTTCAACTCGAGAACTCATCAAATAAACTTGATTCAACTGAAATTAAACAATCACCAAAGTCCAGGGGTCAAAATGGAATACTTATGCTTGTTTTTGTTATACGGGGGCTTTTTGCACTTTTCCCGCTTTATTATATATTTTTTTTCTTTTTTTTTTCTCATGACTATGCATTGTCTTATTCCCTTAGGCTTTTTAATGTTACCTTAACGAGCTTTTGACCAACGACTCCCAAGCCATTAAGATATTAGGGTGCTAGGTGTAGAGACAATCCCCTCGGGCTTACTTACTCAAGTAACAAAGGCCACAAAACTAGACAAGCATGCCACGGTGTTTATTATAATTTTTTTTAAGCTTATATACTCCAAATATTTTTCCCCCAAACTTGAGTTTATATCTAAAGTAAGTCTTCACTAGCTATTCAAATTGTTCCTTCATTTCACTAGCATTCATCCTTTAGAACTCTACTATCTATCCATTTAAACTATCATAGCCAACATGTCATGGTCATTTTTCAAAACGTGTTATCCTTATAATATCAGTGTCAAACATATGAAGATTTAAATCATGTCAAGAATATCATATCACTATCTTAACAATCCTTACTAGACTTGTTCATGCAATTTTAATTTCATCATTGGCCCCAAACATATACATACTATCAAAAATTTGGAATTAACATGCAATCCTAAAATGCAACACTTAATCACAATAATAAAGATCAAAATTAAAACCATTAACAATCTAATAATTCAAAATAAAAATTAACTACCCCCAAACATAACAAGAGCAATGTCCTCATGCGCAAAATAAAACAATATAAAACAAAGAACTTCCCTAACGAGCTTATTCCTCGGGTGGAGCATCCTCATCCTCGGTCATCTCTTGATCAGAAGGGAAAAACAGTGAAGAATTGGAGCAATGGGGGGCGGCTAAGAGTAACACCGGGAACAGTTGGGCATTCATGGCATTCATGGCATTCGCAAAATTGGTCGACCAAATACTTATAAATCACATCTTGACGTTCAGACAGGCGGACATTTTGGGCTTCGAGATTGTAAAACCATCCATCTATTTTCATGTTGGATCGCTTCGGAACCACACCACGGTGAGAGATGCGGAGGAAGGGCCATAAGTAGGTGGAGCTTGAGGTGGTGGAGCTTGAGAAGCTTCAACTTGGGGAATTATGAAACCCAATCCCCTAGGGTGGTTTTTCCACTGCCCCACTTTTTATACCTGCTTATCAACTTATGGTCCAAAACTGGCATAGGCGTTTGAATCATCTCATCGGATTTCCATTTTACCCCAAACTTAGCACACAACACGCAGATAAGAGACGGATGGGGTAACCCTCATGTTGTCCTTCCTCGTGATGCTCTAAGAATAGACTGCTGGATAAGGTGGCCAACATCTATCTTTAATCCTTGAATGATGGAATACAGCAGGACAACCCTCTCTTTGGTGACATGGCTCACATGTGTGTATGGCATGAGTTTAGCGCAAATGAAAGCATACCACGCCTTTCCATATAGACTGAGGTTAGAGAGTGGAAAGGTCATGCTGCCACGTTCATGTAATGTTCATGTGGTGCCCGGTTGACAAAGCTCATGAATTATCTTTTCATAGTCCGGCCCATCACTCACAAGTCTAGCATACTCATCATTCAGTCCCTCTAATGGCAGTTGATAGCAACCGTTTATGTCCTCTTCGCCAATTTCAATAGTTTTGCCCCTCACAAACACCCCATAGTGGCAATGCTCGGGCACGTTGGCGTAGAACTCCTTGAAAACTGCAATCACGGATGGATCAGGCTGATCGGTAAGTGTGAACCAATTCCTCTCGGCTATCATAACCGCCAAGTCCCCATCCTTTGATTGATCGGGTCTGAAACCGGGTTCTGGGACTAGTGAGCGTGTAGCCATACGGTTATAGCGTTCTTGAGTCGCGGAACTGACAAAATGGTGACTGTCGAATTTTGGAGGTGGAGTTGAAGTGGTCCCTGAACCTTCGCCGCGTTAATGCTTGGAAGCCATGTAGAAAATTCTGCACGTAAAGACATACACATGTATTAGCATTGAACAAAATTCTAGTTAAGATACTCGCAATCATGATAATACCCCCAAACTTCAAAATATATGTGTACGTTGAGTATATTGTTGGGGTGTGGCATGACACAAAATAGCATGAAAATGCACAATTGTACCGATTAGATTCATGTACTCTTCAACTTTTATAATCAGCAAAAGAAACACGAGATATGCCCAAAAGATTTGTCGTGTACAGCAATATGATCCATGTATGCATCAATTCGGTTTAGTACCCTCCCACAATAGTGATTAATATGTGTGATAGTAGGCCTATACTATTGTGGTGGCAAGTTGGCAAGTAAATACAGTGTGTGGATATGGTGATATGTGCAAATTTAATCGTTATCATTGAGTCAGGCAATTTATCAAACACGTTATGGGCAACTCATAAATTGTTATAAATCACACTAATTTACTATCAATGCATACCTCTTATCATTCAATAATTACATATGTATGAATTCTCCAATCAAAAGTGAGTCATCCATGGGCAATATTTGATCAGAAGAATTAAAATCCTTGCTCTAGATGTAGGAGAATGTAGATCAAGATGAATATTAACTCACCAATTGCACCATCAACAAGGGTTTGTTTCACAATAATATGAATTTATTTCAAGACATACCTTTGATGATGAACGTGAGAGATGAAAATTACGGAACACAGAGATCACAGAAAACAAGATATGAAGTTGTGTCTTTGAGTTATGCAGATATCCACTTTCCAAGTTTCGGTTACCTTATGAGAGTCTTAGAGACATGTGAGAGAGTTTGTGAGAAGATGTGAGGATAATTGAAAAGAAAGAGATATAACCGTTCAGTGTTTACGTTCTTGTAGGAGTCCTATTTTAAATCGTAGCGCCGGGGCGCTAGACAACAGGTTCTAAGTCTGAGTCTCAGTGTCGGGGCGCTATAAGTGTATAGAAATCCAGCTCTAGGGCGCTATAAAGTAATATATGGTAATTATCCCCAGTAGTTGGGGTGTTGCTAAAGGGTGAACACTTGTATTGGGTATTATCCAAGAGAATGTGACATCGACCCCTAAGCGCCGGGCGCTATTTTTGTGAGCAATTCAAGTCTTAGGGGCGTTGTCATTATTATGGCCCTACCCCCATTTAACCTCTTTCTTGCAATTTTCCTGGGAACACAAATTTCAATTGTAAGGTCATGAAAGGGAATATACTTACCACGAAAATTGAAAATGAAATAAATTGAAGTGCAACTAATTAGACTAAAGTAAATCTAAATAAAATAAAACTCTCGGGGTTGCCTCCCTGAAGCGTTTGGTTTATAGTCTTCAACCCGACTATGCTGTGTTGTTCAATTGTCTACTGGTTTGGAGAGGTACACGGCCGTAGATTGTCGATCAATGGGTCCACTCCAATAGTGTTTAAGTCGTTGACCATTAACCTTGAATGTGCATTTTGAATTTGGTTCCTCGACTTCGATATTACCGTGTGGTGCAATAGATACCACTTTGAAAGGTCCCGACCAACGAGATTTCAGTTTGACAGGGAATAAACGCAATCGAGAGTTGAAAAGCAAGACTTGTTGTCCTGGTTCAAATGTTCGATCCAGAATTTTCTTATCGTGTCAGGCTTTGACTTTATCCTTGTAGAGTTTTGCGTTCTCATAGGCATTGAACCAAAATTCATCCATCTCGTTTAACTGCAATAACCTTTTCTCACAAGCTGCTTGTAGATCAAAATTAAGTTTCTGAATGGCCTAATGTGCACTATGTTCTAGTTTAACCGGGAGATGACACGCCTTTCCGTAGACCATTCGATAAGGTGACATTCTGATCGGATTCTTATATGTTGTTCGATATGCCCATAAAGCATCGTCAAGATGCAATGACCAATCTTTTCGTGACGGATTGATCACCTTTTCTAGAATTCACTTGACCTCCCTATTCGAGACCTCCGCTTGACCATTTGTTTGGGGATGATACATGGTTGCAATTTTATGACGAACCCCATACTTTATAAGCAATTTCGTGAACTGCGTATTGCAGAAATGATTTCCCTCATCACTTATTATCGCCCTTGGCGTCCCAAATCTTGTGAAGATGTTTTTCTTTAAGAAGCGGAGGACAAAGTTGGCATCATTCGTGGGTAAAGTTGCGGCTTCTACCCATTTGGAAACATAATCGACCGCCAACAGAATGTACTGATTATTGAAGGAAGATGGGAAAGGTCCCATAAAGTCGATTCCCCACATGTCGAATAGTTCAACCTTCAAAATTGTGTTGAGTGGCATTTCATTGTGCTTGGAGATATTACCTACTCGCTGGCACCGATCACACTTCAGCACATAAAGGTACGCATCTTTGAACAGAGAAGGCCAGAAAAATCCTGATTGTAACACTTTGGCCACTGTTCGATCACTAGAATAATGGCCTCCGTAATCCGATGAGTGACAATGGCCTAGTATGTTGTCCATCTCTTCATGTGGCACACAATGTCTAATCATTTGATCCGTGCAGGCCTTAAACAGAAATGGTTTGTCCCAATAGTATTGCTTCACGTCGTGGAGGAATTTCTTCCGTTGTTCTGAGTTCAAATCCGGTGGTAACACCTTAACAACCACGTAATTCATGTAATCTGCGTACCATGGTAATATTGTGGGTACTCGAAGAAGTTGTTCATCCAGAAATTTCTTATTGATCATTATGTTGTCTTTATTCTGAACCTCCACGTTTTCCAACTGAGAAAGATGATCCGCCACCTGATTTTCGGTACCTTTTCTATCCCGGATCTCCAAATCAAATTCTTGCAGCAACAATACCCATCGTATTAACCACGGTTTGGCATCCTTCTTCTCAATCAGGTATTTAATGGCAGAATGATCAGTATAAACGATTACCTTGGTCCCAATGAGATATGCTCTGAATTTGTCGAAGGCAAACGCAAATGCATGTAATTCTTTTTTGGTGGTTGTGTAGTTCAACTGGGCATCTGTCAACATCTTGCTGGAGTAGTAGATAGTGTGAAAAATCTTGTCATGTTGTTGTCCCAATACTGCTCCAACTGCGTAGTCACTGGCGTCACACATCAATTCGAACGGTAGAGACCAATCGGGTGCCACAATAATTGGCGTAGAGACCAATTTCCTCTTTAGTACCTCAAATGCCTCGATACATGACTAATCCATCTTGAAAGGCACATCTTTCTCTAGCAAGGAACATAAGGGTTTTGAAATTTTTGAAAAGTCTTTAATGAAGCGTCTGTAGAAACCCGCATGTCCCAAGAAGCTCTGGATTCCCTTAACAGATGATGGAGGAGGTAATTTCTCAATTGTCTCAATCTTTGCTTTGTCCACCTCTAACCCTGCTGCAAAAACCTTATGCCCCAGAATAATCCCTTCTTTCACCATAAAATGACATTTTTCCCAATTAAGAACCAGATTAGTCTCCATGCATTGGTTCAACACTAAAATAAGATTTTTCAAACATAAATCAAAGCTATCACCGAACACAGAAAAGTTATCCATAAATACCTACAAATTCTGTTCGACCATATCGGAGAAGATAGCCATCATGCATCGTTGGAAGGTTGTCGGCACATTACATAACCTAAAAGACATGCGCCAGAATGCAAATGTGTTGTAGGGGCATGTGAATGTAGTTTTCTCTTGATCCTCGGTGTTATGGCAATTTGATTATACCAGAATATCCATCCAAAAGACAAGAGAGGCGATGTCCCGCTAGCCTATCCAACATCTGATCAATGAACGGCAAGGGGAAGTGATCCTTGCGTGTGGCTTTATTCAGCTTGCGGTAGTCCATAAATACTCTCCATCCTGTAACTATTCTAGTAGGGATGAGCTCATTAGCTTCATTCTTCACCACTGTCATACCCCCTTTTTTTGGTACATATTGTACAGGACTTACCCATGAGCTATCCGAGATTGGGTAAATAATGTTGGCATCCAACCATTTTATAATCTCCTTTTTCACTACATCCTTCATAATGGGGTTTAGCCTTCTTTGCATCACAATGGTTGGTTTTGCCCCCTCTTCCATTAAAATTTTATGCATGCAATATGATGGACTAATTCTCCGAATATCCGCTATAGACCACCAAATTGTTGTTTTGAACTCTTGTAAGACCCATAGCAGTTTCTCCTTTTGCGTGTTAGTTAACTTCGTTGAAACAATAACTGGTAGAGTAGCATCTTTTCCCAAATAAACATACTGCAGATGAGATGGAAGTGGCTTTAATTCTAACACCGGTGGCTCTTCTATCGAGGGTTTGAACTTTTTACCTTCCGTTTCAGGCATATCAAGGGTGTCAAATGTTTGATTGCTTTTCCGAAAGACAGATGATGTATCTAGCCATTTGGCATATTCAATGTCCTCTTCAATGCCGCAGTCGTCTGTCCCAAGCCAAATGGATTCAAGCGGGTCCTCTGAATAATTTCCACTGAACTTGTGATTAATCAATTCCTCCATGATATCAACCCTCAAACATTCACCTTTTTCTTTCGGATAAGACATTGACTTAAAAATATTAAAGGTGACATGTTGATCTTCAACTCGCATCGTTAATTCACCTTTTTGAACGTCAATCAAAGTTTTACCCGTTGCTAAAAATGGTCGCCCAAGAATGATTGGGATTTCGCTATCCACTGCACAATCCAAGATGAAGAAATCCGCGGGGAAGATGAATTTATCCACTTTAACTAAAACATCCTCAATAATACCTCGTGGATATGTAACCGATCGATCCGCCAACTGCAAACTGATATTTGTCGGTCGTGGAGCCTGAAGTCCAAACTGGCTGTAGACGGATAATGACATCAAATTTATACTGGCCCCCAAATCACACAATGCTCGACCCGAAAACTGATTTCCAATTTCACATGGTATATTAAAGCTACCTGGATCCTTAAGCTTCAGCGGTAACTTATTCTGAATGATTGCGCTGCATTCTTCGGTCAATGCCACTGTTTTGAACTCACCCAATTTCCTCTTTCTTGACAAAACCTCCTTCATAAACTTAGCGTAACTCGGCATTTGTTCCAAGGCTTCGACAAAGGGGATGTTGATATGCAATTTTTTGAAGATATCCAAGAATCGTGAAAACTGCTTATCCAACATGGATTTCTGAAACCTCTGCGGATATGGTATGGGAGGCATTGTGGTGGTTGGTTCCGGTTCTTTCTGCTCTAAGGTCTCATCTTGACATTTTCCAGTGTTTTCCACTTCCTCTGTTTCACTTGTTGCGGTGTCCCTCTTTTCCCTATCCGTGACTGTCTCTTGCAATTCCTTTCCACTTCGTAGAGTTACAGCCTTACAATGCTCATCTCTGCCCGGATTTTTCTCTGTGTCACTCGGAAGTGTGTCGGTTATTAAGTGCATGTGCTATCTACCCCAGTTAATTTTCCAGATTCTTGATCGACGCACCTTGGCTTTGCATATTCAGCTCCATTTAATTTTAAAAAAAAAATTCATGTTCCTCGTTCTTTTTTTTAGAAGCTTTAATAAATCTATCCAAGGCTTCTTCCCAACTTGCTTTCCGCTCTGGTTGTTGTGTCTGATTTTGAAATCCGGATGTCTTTTGTTGTCTCGATGCTTGAGCTTGAGCTTGATTATTACTCCATGAAAACCCCGGATGATTTCTCCAACCCGGATTATATGCATTTTGATTCAGGTAAGGTTGGGTAGATCGATTATAACTCCCTAAGAACTGAGCTGATTCAGAATTTATGGCACATTGATCCGTAGCATGACCCCCATCACATAATTCACAAATCATTACTACCTGCTGTGTGGATTGTGGACGCCATGTTTCCACTTGCTTAGTTATTGCGGCCACTTGTGCAGCTAATGCTGTCATAACATCTACGTCAAATTTTTCGGGTGTTTTCGGAGGGTTAGACCTAGTCATGGGCCACTGATAGTTGTTGGTGGCCATTGTCTCTAATAGCTGATATGCCTCATTAAAAATCTTAGACATGATCGCTCCCCCTGCTGCTGCATCAATACTGGCCCTCGTGGACGCATGCAAACCATCACAAAATATCCCTAACTGCATCCATTGCGGAATTCCGTGATGTGGGCACTTACGGAGCATATCCTTAAATATTTCACATGCCTCATATAACGATTCTGAGTCAAATTATGCAAAGGTGTGAATATCATTCTGTAGTTTTGCCGACTTCGCTGGTGGGAAAAAACTTAGCTAGAAATTTTTGAGCTAAGTCATCCCAAGTTGTGATTGAGCCAGGAGGCAAAGAATGTAGCCAACTTCGCGCTTTATCTTTCAAGGTAAATGGGAACATCCTCAACCTTGTAGCATCTTCCGATACATTGTTGAATTTGAAGGTGTCGCAAACTTCCAAGAAACTTAAGATATGCTCATTTGGATCATTTATCGAACTACCCCCAAACTGACATGTATTCTGTAGCATCTGAATTATTCTTGGTTTAATCTCAAAACTGTTTGCATTGATCATCGGCCTCCTAATACTCGACTGTATATCCGTGACATTCGGCATGGCATAGTCCCTAAGTGATTTCTGGTCGTTCCCTGCCATGTTCGCTGGAATTTCTTGTTCTGCCAGTTCTTCTTCCACGGTGACATCGCACTAATGATCGCAATTTTTGGAACATCCTTTCAATATCGTCCGTATAAGGAAAAAGTTCCTTTTTCGCCCTTGATCTAGTGTGTATACACTCGTAAAGAATTCCTGCAAATACAAGAAGAAAAATAAGTAACGTTTAAATTAAGACCGAATTGATTATAACTAATATGGAATTAATACTAATAAAGAAGTTCCCCGGCAACGGCGCCAAAAACTTGTTGGTTGATTTCACAATCAAAGCAAACGTGCAAGTATACACGGTCAACAAGTAATAGAGTGATAAGATAGAGTGTCGATCCCACAAAGAATTCTAATTAATAAATTCCAACTACTAGCACTATATCAATTCAATTTTATTTAAACAACCATAAATTGTGATTTTTCGAATTAAGAAAATTAAATTAAACAATTAAAAGAAATTAATCTAAAAGAAAGCAAATAAACAAAACTAAGATTTGATTTAATTTAGATAAATAAGGATTAAGACTCCAATATCCCCAAATATGAACTATAAATCAATTATCCAATTATCCCAATTATTATCTCATTGAATTGTTAATGAGAATTCTCAAATGCCAAAAGTCATTTTCCAAGTGATCAATTGCCTTCTATTTAATCCAGATTAATCTTGCTATATTCATATGCAAAACAATTGAATTAAATTCTTCTCAATCCCAATTCCTTATGTGTTACATGCGGTGAACATATATTTCCATTCAATTCACAAACCTAATTATTCACTGTGCAAATAACTAAGTCACATGTCATCATGCCCAGTTATAACCCTAGAATTCCTCTTTCAATTCCTTCTAGAGTAACAAGGTAATTATTGGCCAGATAATTAATCAATAAATACAAAGCAAGATGAACAATTCACTTCAACATAAATAATTGGAATAAATCAAATAATTAATTCATAATCATAAAAGGTTCAATTGGAATCTTAATTAAAGAAATTAGTTCATAACGGAAATTAAAACCAACAATCTTTGAAAAATCATGCTTAATGAATTACACAAATTAAAAGAATGAAGGGGAAGAAAAACTCCAAGTAAAATCCTTCAAATTCTCCTCTTGCTTCCTTGATCAATCTCCAATTGTGTAGATTCGTTCCCCTATTTCAATGTAAAAAAAACCTTATATACTTCCCATCTTGTGCTCCAATCCTTCTCCAAATCAACTTTGTTAAATAACCTCCCTTTAGCAAATCAATCGCCTGGTCCACGCGCCTGCATTAGTCAACGCCAGCCAAGACCCAGCGCCCCGGTGCTGGGATTAGTACGTGAGAGAACGCCCCAGCGCTGGAGTCCAAAATTTCCATAACTAGCCCTTGTTCAGCCCAAAATGCCCCTGTTGATCCTACAGCTCCCACATCTGCGAAACAACACCTAAACACAGTAAAATAATTCTTGAATGATCTGAGAATGCACAAATTTAAGCTCAAATGTATCCAATTCATGGGTTTATCACCCAATCATCACTGGCTGCCTACGTACTCCTATTGAAGAGGAGATCAGGTCTGCGCAATTCGAACCTGGTGTAAGAGGTTCAACGTTGTATGTGAAAAGGTGTATAAGGGTATGGAGATTTTTTTTATGTGGTGTGATCGGGCCATAAAAATGGTTGCCTACGTACTCCCGTGTATTGGGGAGATCAAGTCGACGTAGTTCGCCCCATGTGTAGGATGGATTGTTGATGAAAAGTTTGATCCCATGTACAGGATAGACGACATGTGAAAAAGTCTTATCCCTGGTGGGACAAAATTGCAGGCTTGAAAAGTTTTATCCCTGGTGGGAGAAAATTGTAGGTGTGAAAGGTTTAATCCATGGTGGGATAACCTGAATTGAGCAAAAGGTTTTGAAAATGAAGTTGAGTGAAGGATCTGTTGATTTGAAACTAGATCACTTTGGTTTCAAGAAGAGTGTGTTTGTCCCTGATGGGGCAGATGGGTATGAAGAAGGGTTGTATGTAGTGAAGGGTTAGAAAACCAGAAGTGACTGGGGATCTGGTGATCCCAAAACTAGGATGTTTGTTTGATGGTAACCTCAGATATAGTACCATTTCATGGTGTCCAAGTTGATGAGCTATGGAAATTCATCGTCGTCCATTTCCTGTAATCTTAGAGCACATCCTGTCAATACCTCCTTGACAAAAAATGGGCCTTCCCAGTTTGGGGCAAATTTTCCCTTAGACTGATCTTAATTGTCAATGATTTTCTTTAAAACCAGGTCATGTGGTTTAAACTGCCGTAGCCGAACTTTTCTGTTATAGGATTTGGCGATCCTTTGTTCATATAACTAACCATGGAAGATAGCATCGGTTCACCTTTCGTCTATTAGAGACAATTGGTGATACCTATCTTGTAACCATTGGTCTTCATCCAGCTGAGCGTCTATCAACACTCTGAGGGAATCCATTTCCACTTCTATGGGGAGTACTGCTTCCATCCCATAGGTTAATGAGTAGGGGGTTACCCCAGTGGAAGTACGCATTGAGGTTCTGTAGGCTAATAGAGTCAGAGGCAATAAGGCAGGCCATCCTTTGTGATTGGCTAACATTTTTTGCATGATCTTTTTGATATTATTATTAGCCGCTTCAACAACACCATTCATCTTTGGACGATAGATGATGGAGTTGAGATGTTTGATGTGGAATTGTCTGCATAACTCCTCCATCATTTTGTTGTTGAGGTTCTTTGTATGTCTGACACGATTACCTCTGGTTGTCCATATCGACAAATGACATTGTTTCTGATGAAACCAATGATAACTTCTTTGGTAACCTCAGGAAGGAGGTTGCTTCTACCCACTTGGTGAAGTAGTCGATCATGGTGAAGATAAATCGATGCCCATTACTGGTTTTAGGCTCGATGGGCCTGATCACGTCCATTCTCCACATTGAGAAGGGTCAGGGAAAACTCATATTGTGGAGCTCCCTTGGAGGGGCGTGGATAACATTCCCATGAATTTGGCATTAATAACATCTCTTGATGTGATCATCACAGTCAGCTTTGAGATAGAGCTAGTAATTCCCTATTCTGATGATCTCTTTGACAAGTAGAGGGCCGATCATGTGTGGGCCACATACTCCACCATGGATTTCTTCCATGAACCTCTGAGAATGGTCCTTGTCCAGACATCTGAGGAGACCTAGTCCTACATATCGTTTGTAGAGTGCATCTCCACTCAGGTAGAATTTCATAGCAATTCGATGGATCCGCTTTTTCTCAGCAAGACTTCCCTCAGTGGTTGTAGATCCATCTCGTAGATACTCCTTGATGTGCTGATACTGTTGGTCGTAATCCTGATCAATATATGTGTGCAAGTATACACGGTCAACAAGTAATAAAGAGTAAGTAAAGTATCATTCCCACAGAGAATTATCTAATAAAGTTCATCAAGCACTAGCCCATATACATTTCAGTCTTATTTAAACGGGTTATTTGAAACCTATATATTCAAACTATGAAGTTAAATAAGCCTAACTATCCCTAGAGTGAGACTAGACAATAAAGACTTGAGATTATAATTTCACCTATTAAATCACTTAAATCAACACACTTCCTATTAAGCCAAATTAATTGTACTAGATATTTAGTCGAGAACACGAAAGTGAAACATGGCCATCTCTCGATGTACCATACTCATATCATATATAATCCACAATTGATAGAATAAACATGAACACCCACATTAGCTAAACCACTATATGTCTATGTGATTTACAAATAAATAGGGTTTAAGCCCAAGTTCTCAATTGACTATGAATGATTCTTCGGTATATGTCTATCCTAAGCATAAATCATACATTCCATCACCATGTAGAATATACGAACATAAGCTATCAAAATCAGATCTAAACCCATACTTCGTCTTTAGAGTTCATATGGATTATCACAGTAATTGATGGTCAATCAACTAAGCAAATAAGCATGAGTCTTAAGAGATAATAGCATAGCAATCAATAAGACTAACAATGAAGTATATCAAAATAAACTAGGCAATAGATTCCATTGCAATCCCAAAATAGAGTTTAGCTCATCATAGAATCAAAATCCATAATCCAGAATTGATTATACGTTGAGAAATAAAGATAGAAGTAGAGAGAAGTTAGGGAATTGGGATTGCAAATCAGATCTCGCTTGCTCCAATTCTAAATTTCCTATGCTCTCCAATTGCTTCAATCTTCAACTCTAATCTAATCTAGGGTTCTAATCTAATCTAACAAAGAAAGAGAAGAAAAGAGAATATGTAATTTAGATTGATCCCCCAAGGGTGGAATCCCATTTTACATACTAATATCTCTTATATATATAAGCCCTAATTGAACCCTCCTCCATGTTACGCTCTAATTGCACTATTTAGTGAAAAAGTCAGCTCTGGTCAACTTCTAAAGTGGCGCGGCCACACTGGGAATGGCCTGGAGTTGGGTGCGCCCGCACTCAAGTAGCAGATGGTGTTTTTTTGGTCTAGGGACTGGCGCGGCCGTGCCCAAAATTCACTGGAAATCCGCATGCCCGCGCCTTAGGTTTTCTACTGCAGTGTCCTCTGGTAAAACGGACATAACTTATGATCCAGAAGGAGTTACGGTACGTTCCACCTATCAAATCAAATCTCTCGATGAGATCTACAACTTTTATTCTTCGAGAATTGAGAAATAATGGATGGATGAAGATCGAAATTGGGTTGGAAGCCACCCAAAACATTGAAGTTCAACGTCCGTTAGTACAAAGGTCATAACTCTTGCATCCGTACTCTGATTGATATGATTGAAGATGATATGGAAATCTAAGAAGAAGCTCTACAGCATAATCCAAGTTCCAAACCAAGAACATTAAATGAACATGAAAGCCCAAACGATGTCCGAATTGCTTTTCCTTGCGTTTCCATACCAATAGTCGCTCACACAGCTCCTAAGCATATAATCTTCAAAATGAACAAAAAATGCATGAAAAGTAACTAAGAAACATGAGTTTAAGCAACTAATTCATGTAACAGATACCGGATAAATAGGTATAAACCTTCTTATCAAATACCCCCAAATTTAAACCGTTGTTTGTCCCCAAGCAACACAACATAATGCAATCTACATGTTATGCAAGCTACGTTACTATGATAATGAATCCCACATTCTCAGCCAAATATGAATTCTAATAAGATGTGCCTTAGAGAAATAACAAGATATATGAACAAAGCATCAAACTAAACTAAAGTCATAAGGACATACACTCAAAAAATCACAACCTGCTACAAAGATGTAGTAAGTGTCTTGCTATGTTCACAAATAAGCTTGACAAAGGTGAAGATTCCACATGATATACTTCTTAAGAAAGAAAATCGAGGTTCCAAATCAAGAACTATGCACATAGTTGAAACAACAACCAATCCAACACATCAATACAAGCTAAGGTTCAACAAAGGGTTTATTCTGCTTTATTTTACTCACGAGAGCGATTTTTGCACTTTCCCATGGTGTTTATTGATTTTTTATATCCCATGGTTGTGCAATGTCTCATTCCATTAGGCTAAAAGTGTTACCCCTTAGCGAGCTTTCAACCAACGACTCCTAAACCATTCAGGCTTTATAGCGCTAGGTGTAGAGACAATCCCCTCGGGCGTACTTATGCAAGTATACCCAATGTGTTCCCAAAACTTAAGTTTCTGTGTCTTATAGTCATTAATCACTTTCTACATGATTCTATCATTAAAAACAACATTTTTCTCCTCAAAAGACAAGCATACTAATCTAAACCAACAAGCAAAAAGGAACATTGTCGTGCTACCCGGTAACATCTAAATAGTAAGCATGAATTATATCATGTATAAAATTATAACTAAGCTCAAGATATCAACCAAGTTCAAAAATCTATCAAATTTCTATATCATCAATGGCCATATTGGAATTCAACAGACTAAAAACATGGGAATATGCTATGTAATGCAACTAAACACATTCTAAGTAAATAAGACAAAAGAAAACTAAATAAATTCATGTAGAATTTAACTACAAAGATACTAAAATACCCCTACTATTCAACTTGAACATGCAATAAAACTATATGCAATTAACTTTATGCAACAACTACTCATTACAACCCAATACCCCCAAACTTAAAATTAACAATGCCATCATTGTAATTAAAAGTGAAAGAATACTCCCCTAAGTGGCAATGTCATCTCTGTTCGCCTCCTCATGATCCGATGGTATATCAGGCGATGGATATGTTTGAGATATTCTAACGTTGGAAACTGAGTGTGGGCTTCTAACTATCTGAATGCTTGAGTCAAAAATTCTAAAAATTGAGCAGTATTTGGTTTCTATGACTGAGAGATGGCGCGGTCACGCTGTGTTTGGCTTGTAGTTGGGCATGACCACGCTTACCTACTACACTACTGGCGACTTCAGTTTTTTTTACTTCTGTTTGATCCTGAATGCTTATAGAAATTGGATTGAACCTGAGAGGAGAACCAATCAAACTATTATTAAAACTTATAACTATCAAACATCTATGAAATATGGAAAGTATGAAGAATTAAACATAGCAGAAGAAGTAAATGGAAATATAAATAAGAGTTAAACAAGGAGGGAAAAAGATTGGATGGGGTGCCTCCCATCTTGTGCTCGGTTTATAGTCCGTTAGCTGGACTCTTTTCTTGACACAACTATCTGATTCCTCTACGATAGGCGAGGAACCCTCCATCCATTAGAACTGCAGTGTGCGTTGGGAGGTTCCTCTTCGTGAGACTCTTCGAATTGAAGCCACCTAGCATATTTCTTGTACATGATGTCCCAATTTCCATTGCATAACTAGGTGCTTCTTCCATTGTATTTGTGAATAGATTTTTTCATTGAGGCATGAAAAATACAACGGGCTTTTCTTATTCTACTTTCTCTTCCTCAGCCCACCATGGTTTGTAAAATGCCTCATTATCATAAAGACCTTTGCATTGGATGTGACTACCAAGGGGACATGGGTGTGCAAAATTTACTAGATTTTTCAAGTTTGGCTGAGAAGGCACTTGGGGTATTATAAAAGTCAGCTCATATTCTTCATTTTCCATATTCCTAGTTGTCTCTTCAATATCCACTTCTTTTAGTTCATCCAGTGGCATGTACACTTCTGGATATCCATCAGTTTCAGCATCCATGTCATAACACCAATTGTTTTGAGGGCAATTGTTCAAGGCTTCGAACATTTGATCCATCTAATTCTGAAGATTTCGAATTGACATCTCTTGCTCAATCATTTTCTCATCAGTTGACGCTATAAACTTGAACCACAAATCCTCTAGTCTTGAATTATATTTTTTAGTTTCAAAATCCATGTATTGAAGACTATTCATTAAGGGATTAATGAGTTGTTCCATCTGTCTATTAAGATTTTGGCTTGATAATTCCTGACTCAGCATCATCTCTTCATGGTCTGCTATGCTTTTTGACATGAATTTCTTCAACCTTGAATTTTCTTCTTGTTGCATTTGAGGTGGATATGAGAATTTCGGCGTATATGTTGAATTTGGAGCGTAGTATGTCTTCATAATTATAGCTCCATGAAGAATCTGGGTGATAACCCCCAACCTTGATGATAATTGGGATAAGCATAGTTGTTGAGGTAATCATCCCCATACTGTACTTGTCTAACACTGATGTCGCACTGATAACTCGGATGTAACAATATTCACATGCAACTACTATCTCTCGAGTATGTTAGCTTGCAACAATGTCCAACTTCCTCGAAAGAATCTCAATTTGTCATGATAATGTAGCAATTGTGTTGAGTCCATTAATCCCTATTTCTTTTAATTGATCCATCCTCGTGTACGACCATTGATAAGCATTGTAATCCATTGTACCTGAAAAGAGAGAATATAGGAAGAGAATTAAAATAAAATAAAATTTTTAAATTAAGACTAATTTGATTGAAATTAATGTTGGCAAAAATTATTAAACTAATTCCCCGGCAACGGCGCCAAAAATTTGTTAGTCGTAATCTCGATCAATATATGCGTGCAAGTATACACGGTCAACAAGTAATAAAGAGTAAGTAAAGTATCGTTCCTAGGAAAAATTAACTAATAAAGTTCACCAAGCACTAGCCCCTAACCATTTCAGTCTTATTTAAATGATTGATTTGATACCTATATATTCAAACTATGAAGTTAAATAAGCCTAACTATCCCTAGAGTGAGACTAGATAATGAAGACTTGAGATTACAATTTCACCTATTAAATAACTTAAATCAACACACTTCCCGTTAAGCAAAATTAATTGTACCGGATTGTTAGTCAAGAAAACGAAAGTGAAACATGGCCATCTCTCGATGTACCATACCCATATCATATATAATACAAAATTGATAGAATACACATGAACACCCACATTACCTGAACCACTATATGTCTATGTGATTTACAAATAAATTGGGTTTAAGCCCAAGTTCTCAATTGACTACGAATGATGCTTCGGTATATGTCTATCCTAAGTACGAATCATACATTCCATCACCATGTAGAACATATAAACACAAGCTATCAAGATCAGATCTAAACCCATACTTCATCTTTCAAGTTCATATGGATTATCAAAGTAATTGATGGCCAATCAACTAAGCAAATAAGCATGAATCTTAATAGATAATCCCATATCAATTAATAAGACTAATAATGAAATATATCAAAATAAACTAGGCAATAGATTCCATTGCAATCCCAAAATAGATTTAGCTCATCATAGAATCAAAATCCATAATCCATAATTGATTATACATTGAGAGAAGTTAGGGAATTAGGAATACAAATCTGATCTCGCTTGCTCCAATTCTAAATTTCCTATGCTCTCCAATTGCTTCAATCTTCAACTCTAATTTAATCTAGGGTTCTAATCTAATCTAACAAAAAAAGAGAAAAAAAGAACATATATAATCTAGATTGATCACCCAATGGTGGAATCCCTTTTTACATACTGATATATCTTCTATATATAAGCCCTAATTGAACCCTCCTCCAAGTTACGCTCCAATTGCACTGTTTAGTAAAAAAGTTAGCTCTGGTCAACTTCTGAAGTGGCGCGACCATGCTGGGAATGGCCTGGAGTTGGGCGCGCCCGCACTCAAGTAGCAGATGGTGTTTTTAGGTCCAAGGATTGGCGCAGCCATGCCCAAAATACACTGGAAATCCGCACGCCCGCTCTATAGGTTTTCTATTGCAGTTTCTTCTGGTAAAACATCCATAACCTTTGATCTAGGAGGACTTATGGAGCCCACCACCTATCAAATCAACGATCTCGACGAGCTCTACAACTTTCATTATTTGAAAATTGAGAAATAATGGATGGATAAAGGCCGAAATTGGGTTGGAAGTGACTGCTATGCGAATGGCCACCCAAAACATTGAAGTTCAACGTCTATTGGTACAAAAGTCATAACTCTTGTATCCGAACTCCGATTTGAATGATTCGGGATGTTCTAAAAAGCTAAGAAGAAGCTCTAAAACATAATCCAAGTTCCAAGCCAAGAACATGCAATAAAAATGAAAGCCCAAACGATGTCCAGATTTCTTTTTCTTGTGTTTTCATACCAATAGTCGCTCACACAGCTCCCAAGAATATAATCTTCAAAATGAACACAAAATGCATGAAAAGTAACTAAGAAACATGATTTTAAGCAACTAATTCTAGTAACAGATACTGGATAAGTAGGTTTAAACCTACTTATCAGATACCAAGGGTGTTGGATGGGAGGTAGCTCATCCGATACTTCTCTAATGTAGTTCCTATAGACTGGAGCCTTATGCAGGGAAAATGTGAGGTTTGGCATGTTTTCTAGTGCATAAGCAAAGTCATTCCTATTCTGAGGAATGTGGAGGAAGGTTATTTCTTTAAACTCCAAAGCCATCTGGATAACCTGCCGATGGTAAGGCAGCAAATGTAGCTCTTTGGCGTGATAGATCCCAGTGGTTTGTCTGATTACCAACTCGAAATCTCCAAAGACTGTTAATCACTTGATGCCCATTGATTGGGTAAGTTTCAACTGAAAGTAGTATGAACACAAGCCAATCATGTTTGATGATAAAGCATATACTTTGTAACAATCTTATTCATTTATTAATAAAAAGTATTTATTTATTAAAGGTTTTTAATTATCTACGTGATCTTTGTTTTTATAATATGTGATAAACCCATAGTTTTAAGCAATGCTTTTAGAATAATGATGATGATCATTCTAATGAGATCTAAATTCTTAGAAAGCTTAAAACTAAAATAATTCCCAATCGTTGGATTACTAAATTGGGGATTAGTGAATCCGGATAGATTGGTACATACGTTGCTTTCTCATTGGATGAGGATGATTGATCTCATGATCATTTGTGTGGAGACACTAAAGCAAGTATGTAGGTGCTTATTAGAGAATAAGTTCACTGAACGTGGCTCGCTAAGGAATACCTAATGGAGTTTTACTTTTGTCAATAGGAATTCCTGTAGTGATAGTAGTACAAGTAATCCTTGGACTTGAGATCATAATAGTATCTTGTGTATGATGAGTTATACTTTGACTTATTCCTTAAGACCCTTAGGGTATATCAAAGGGTATGCTTGGGTATAATAAGTTGTACATGGAGATAATGTATGATCAATAAAGAATCTACCACTTCTAATAAAAGAAGAGAAATATCTATGTGATTCGATAAATGACAACCCAGTAGTCCTTGGTTAAGCGAGAATGAAATTAGAAAGGAGTTTCTAATTTGCATTATTTGAGAGTTGTGCATTTAAGGATCGAAATACATATAATTAAATAAAATAAGACTTGTGAGAATTCCATGTCTTATATTTAATTGGGACATCAGTATGGTGGAAGGATTGAATTATACAGTAACTATTTACTCAAAGGTTCTTTTATGATTAATGTTGAAATCTATATTATCCGGAAAGTCGTTGATCGCTAGGGAGGCTTATCCTATTGTAGAATAAATATTATTTATTTAAATAAATTAATTGTTTAATTTATTTATTTAAATAAGATTAGAATTGTTCTAATTGATTTATTCACAATAGGGTTTAATATGGAGAACCTAAAGGGTCACACCATAAAAGGAAGAATAATTATTTAAGAAGTTAATGGCATAATCGTAATAATATGTTATGTATATTTAATTTAATCTATGGTGATAGAATAAATTAAATAACTTAATATTTATTATTTAATATTTTAGAAATATTAAATATAAATTAATAAGAGAGTCTTATTAATATTATTACAATTATTATTATTTTAATTTCTAAAAGAGTTTAGGAATTAATTTAATATAAGTACTCTCATTAATTCCTAATTGGATTAGGAAGGAAAATTAGTTAAAGGAGTTTAATTAATTATTCCTAATAAGATTATGGAGCTTAATTAATTAAAAAAATTTAATTAATTAAATAAAATCCAATTCCTTAATTGTTAAGGTGGGTTGCCCACATCTATAAATAAGAGGAGTCTTATTATGGGTGAGGGGTTGTTGACTTTTACAACATACGTTATAATTCCAAGAGTAGGAAAGTACGCTCTTTTTCTATAGAGATAGAAAAACTAGGGTTTAGCCAACAACCCATTTTCTTGAATCTTTATTATTCCTTGGTGGATCACCTCTGGGGCCAAACACTTGGGTGGCTAACGTTGATCAAAGGAAGGAACAAAACCCGGTGGATTTCAAGTTGAACGCAAAAAAAGATTGGAGGTGAACTTGTACTGAGGAAGCTCGGATCTTCAAGGGTATGTTTCTTTATTCATCTTTTTCGTTTAATTAATAATTGTGCATAAAGGGTGATTGGTATATGGTTTATAAAATTTTTAAACTCGATTTTTCGCTTTCCGCTTATTTTTGCAATTTGATTGCGTTCATGAATATTACAAACCTAACAGTGGTATCAGAGCCAAACCTTTATGCAAATTATTAATTGTTGAGATTTAATTTGTATATTGATATGTGTTTAGAACAATTTAATTGGGCATAATTTTATTGTATAAAATTTTAAAAAAAATAAAATAGCAAAACATACTTCGCGTGTATGAACTACTGATTCGCTGGCTTATCAGATTCACGTGCTTCACTTAGATTTTAAAAGAACGTGAATGACTTGATATAATATGAGGATGGGTTATTCAATATGTTATAGGGTTTCTTGTTTAATATATATATATATATATATATATATATATATATATATATATATATATATATATATATATATAATATTACTTGGTATGTAACATGAATCCGAGGCAGTTAGTATAATATATATATATATATATATATATATATTATATTCTTAATTATTTTATAATTAAAATAAAATTTATTTTAATTTTAAAATAAAAAGTTTATTTTAATTTTAAAATTAAAATTTCATGCTAACTAATTAGAGTTAGAATTGGATTCTATGATAACTAATTGGAGTTGAAATTGGATTATATGTTTCCTTAAATAAGCGAGTTTATTTAGATATGAAATAAGATTTCATATTATTCAAAATAAAAGAGTTTATTTGTGAATAGGAAAGAGAGTCCTAATTTCCTTAAATAAAAGAGTTTATTTAGATATGAAATAAGATTTCATATTATTCAAAAATAAAGGAGTTTATTTGTGAATAGGAAAGAGAATCAGTATTTCCTTTAATAAAGGAGTTATTTTTTTTTTTACATGGAATTGGATTCCATAAATAATTAAAATAAAGGAGTTTATTTTGATTAATGATTTTGATTAAAATAAAATAGTTTATTTTATTCAAAATTGGATAAATTAAAATAAAATAGTTTTATTTTTATTTAAATTTGGATTAAAATAAAGGAGTTTATTTTGATTCAAAATTAGATTTTATACTAACTAAATTTGCCCATTAAATGATATCAATATATATATTGAATGTTTATTATTCATAAGATGAATGTTATTTATTGATGCATATGGTGATGTGTATGCTAATAAATGAGATTGATTATGGACTATTGACCGATGTGATTGGATTTTATTTTAGTTGGATGCATGAATGTATGGGTTTTATTAAATGGGGGTTCACAGTACCTCGTCTTCTCTAATTTTTACGAATTTAAATTCTATCTCCTCCTATACTTTCCCTCGATCACGATCAAGGTTTCTATTTATTTTAAATAGTTTTGTAATAGGAATAGTTAGAATTAATTTTGAAAAATTGGAGATCAATAGCAAGGAGCGCTTGAAGACCCGTTTGTAATGGAGCCCGGGTTTAAATGTAATAGTTATATTTAAATATTATTTCTTGCACCCTGGGTTTGACCTTTTGGTTGACTTGGTGACTCTAGTGAACCAAACTAGAATAAAAGTCCATAATCAATCCGAGTAGAATATAGTATTCTATATATGCATACTTATACTATATATATTATATATTATGCAAACATGCTTAGCATGTTCATTAATATAACGCGTATTTTATATATATATATATATGTGCATGCGCTAAACAAGATGAGACAAAATTAATAACAAACCCCTCATTTTTTATATTAAGTCCTAAGCGTTCAAAGATATTTGGAATATCGAGCGTCGCCTTTCTAACATGATAAAATTAATAGAGTATTAAATATTTAATATGAGTTTGTTGTGTCACCACAAGGCAAATATTAAGTATTTAAGATGTTAATTTATCACATTTGATGCTTATAAAGAAAATTGAACAATATTGTTTTGTTGTGTCACCACAAGGATGATATTTTCTTTTTGAATATATGGAGTGCTAGGTGGGACTTAACTTGGATAATTTTGATCGGATGTGCCACCACTTGATCAAAATAATCTAAGAGGCAAAAGAAAAGGAGTTGCATAGTTGATGTAATTGACAAAAGTTGTCTACCTATTTATTTATATATAGTTTGTTGTGTCACCACAAGGCTATATACATTTGAAATGGGATCCTTATTCTCACTAGCAAATCTTTAATTAGATTTTGCCGAACTATATAAGTGAGGGTAATATAGTTTGAAGAAAATAGTGGGAGATACCAATGTAAAACAAGACCTAAATTATTTTTGGTAATTAATAAAAGAATGTATGTTAAAATGTTGTTAATTACAAATTCATTTACAGAATTTTACAATGTCTTGATTACTATCACTGTGTAGCATATTAGATGCTAAATTAACCGGACCGAATTAAATGGATTGGTTAAGGAATTTGAGAATAGTTCTCATGGCTGAAAATTTATCTTATGTCCTTAATACGTCTATCCTCAAGAATGGTTGCGCATAATGCCTCCGAGGAAGACATTGCTACTTTTAAAAAGTGGCAAGATGATGCATAGTTAGCTCAATGCATCATGCTCGCATCCATGAGTAACGAGCTTCAGCGTCAGCTTGAAACTATGGATGCTCTTACTATACTCCTGCACATCAAGTAGTTGATGGTGAGGAAAGTAGGATTTGAAAGATATCGAGATATCTAAGGAGCTCTTCCGATCTAGAATAACCGGTGACACTACAAAGATAGACAAAAGTTCTTAACATAATCAATTTGATTGATCAATTAGGACAACTGGTTTTGTCATGGATGGAGAGTTGAGCCAAGATTTGATCTTACACTCACTCCGGACTCCTTTTCACAATTGTTGTGAATTTTTCATATGAACAAGCTAGATATTAGCCTCATTGATTTGCTTAACATATTGAAAAATGATGAGTCACTTTCAACCAAGAAAGACCATGTCTTCTTGGTAGGGGCCAAAGGATCTTCCGAAAAGAAGAACGATTCAAAGAAGGTAAATAGAAAGGCATAAACAAAGGATAATAAGAACAAAACTGATATGGATAGCAAAGGAGTTTGCTTCCACTGCAATAAGTCTGGACACTGGAAAGAAACTGCGAGAAGTATCTTGCAGTGGCTAACCAAAGAAGCTTAATGAAATTTTGGTTACAAATACAATTTTGTTCAAGATTTAAAATAAATTTTTCTTTAAGTCAAGGTTCTACTTGGGTATTGGATACCGACTTTGGTTATCATAAATATAGATTTATGAAGGGACCAAGCAGAAGTAGAAAGCTAAACAAAGATAAGTAATCCTATGTGTGAAAAATGAAGCAAAGGTTGCTACATTAGCCATAGAAACTTATAGTTTAGCAATGCCTACGGGCAAATCTATTAAGTCAATAAGTTGTTATTGTATTCCAATTCTTGTTAAAAATATTATTTCCATTTTATTGTTGGACAATGAAATCTTTGGTATTATAATTAAGAACAATTGTTGTTCTATTTATAATAATAATGTTTTGTATAGAATGGATTATTACTTAATAAATTTTGTATACTTGACTTACATGAAAATAATTTTGCATATTGAACAAATTAGTATAAGAAAAGGAGATGATCATTCAAAGAGTTGAATGTGTCTATTTGCTAAAATACAAGTGTGAATTAATTGAAAAGTTCAAAAAATTCAGAAGTGAAACAAATTGGCAATGTATTAAGATTCTTTGATTAGATCAAGGAATAAATACTTGTGCAATAAGTTTCTAGATCATCTCAAATGGTTTTCTCATAATGGACACATCCCGTCATGATAATTAATTGATGTATCTGAATGGAAAATCGTACCTTGTTGGACATGGTGCGGTCCATAATGATTTTACCGACATTCCAAAGTATCCTTCAGGATCATGTCCTAGAAATGGTTGCATATCTCTGAAAAGGTAACCTCAAAATCCATTTCAAGACTCCATAAAAGTTATGGACAGGAGGATTCCTAATCTTAAGTATATTAAGATAAGGGGTTGTCAACTTATGTGAAAAGGTTTCAAAGGATAAGCTTGGGACAAGATTTGACATGTACTGATTTGTGGGACATCCTAAAGTAAGTTTAGGGTATATGTTCTATAATTCTACTTAGTAAAAGGTGTTTGTTACGAAACACACGCCTTCTAAGATAAAGGTGTTTATCATTAAAAGGGGCTAGTGGGAGGATAATAGATCTTGAAGAGTTCAAGAACCACAAAATACTATAAGTCAAATAAGAGGAACACGTAGATAGACCTATTATACCATGTTGAATTGTAAATCGGAATAGTATCAAGATAGATACACAGGTATGGATTCATCATAGATGATGATGATGAGGTACACATCATAGAAGATGATGATCCAGTTACATACGATGAGGTAAGTGTTGTAAACACTCAGAGAAATGGATTGAAGCAAGTTTCTCAAATATGGAACATTCGTTTTGATGAGGCAATCAAAAGAGTTTGATTTTATCAAAATAAGAATGAACCTAGTGTGTACAAAAGGGTCGATTGGAGCATCGTGACATTCCTAGTACTATATGTTGATATACTACGGATAAGGAATGACATACCAATGCTACAATCAGTAAAGATAAAGTTGTCTAAACATTCCTCCATGAATGATTTGGAAGAGTATCTTAATTGGGGATATAAATCTATATAGATAGATTTAAGAGGATACTCGACTTAACCCAAGGAACGTATATTCATTTGATGCTAAAGTCGTTTAGCATGGCAAACTCTAAGAGATGTCTCATGTCGATGAGCTATGGAGTGTATCTCTCTTAATAGTCCCCACAGACTCTTGAAAAGAAAGGTCGCATGAGTGACAATCATGTATGCAATGAAATGTACGAGACCTGATGTTGATCAGTCATATTATGGAGAAGTTCACTATGAGTCAGTGAAAAATATCTTAAAGTGCTTAACCGGCACTAAGGATGTGATCATATTCATGGTGGGTCTAAATTAAAATTAGAGGGCTTAATAGACTCAAGTTTTTCAGACAGACCAAGACGACAGAAAAATCCACTTTAAGGTAAAGGGTTACCTTGAACAGTGGTGCAGTGAATTGGAAAAGTTCCAAACAAGCAAAGAGTTCTTTGGTTTAGTGATAAAGACAAAGTATATAGCTATAAATGAAGTCGCAAGTTGATTGTTTGGATTAAAAGTTCATTACAGAACTAGGAATAGTTCCTAAGTCTCATCTTGGATCTAAACATGTGTTGTGGCACTTTCATTTGATTATTAAAATCATTGAAAGATGGAAATCACTATACAGATAGTGGACTCTCATTAACAACATTACATATCCATTAACTAAAGCTTATCCAACAGCAGGATAATCGTCACTTAGAGAAGAAGGGTATGAAATACCATGGCGATTGGCTTTAGTGCAAGTGGTAGATTGAAAGTAGTATGCACACAAGCCAATCATGTTTGATGATAAAGCATATACTTTGTAACAATCTTATTCATTTATTAATAAAAAGTATTTATTTATTAAAGGTTTTTAATTATCTACATGATGTTGTTTTATAATATGTGATAAACCCATAGTTTTAAGCAATGCTTTTAAAATAATGATGATGATCATTCTAATGAGATCTAAATTCTTAGAAAGCTTAAAACTAAAATAGTTCCCAATCGTTGGATTACTAAATTGGGGATTAGTGAATCCGGATAGATTGGTACATACGTTGCTTTCTCATTGGATGAGGATGATTGATCTCATGATCATTTGTGGAGACACTAAAGCAAGTATGTAGGTGCTTATTAGAGAATAAGTTCACCGAAGCATTGGCTCGCTAAGGAATACCTAATGGAGTTTTACTTGCCTATCATATAGAATTCTGTAGTGATAGTAAGTACAAGTAATCCTTGGACTTGAGATCATAATAGTATCTTGTGTATGATGAGTTATACTTTGACTTATTCCTTAAGACCATTAGGGTATATTAAAGGGTATGCTTGGGTATAATAAGTTTATACATGGAGATAATGTATGATCAATAAAGAATCTACCACTTCTAATAAAAGAAGAGAAATATCTATATGATTCGATAAATGACAACCCGAAGAGTCCTTGGTTTATAAGCGTAATGAAATTAGAAAGGAGTTTCTAATTTGCATTATTTGAGTTGTGCATTTAAGGATCGAAATACATATAATTAAATAAAATAAGACTTGATAGTAATTCCATGTCTTATATTTAATTGGGACATTGTATGGTGGAAGGATTGAATTATACGGTAACTATTTACTCAAAGGTTCTTTTATGATTAATGTTGAAATCTATATTATCCGGAAAGTCGTTGATCGCTAGGAGGCTTATCCCTATTGTAGAATAAATATTATTTATTTAAATAAATTAATTATTTAATTTATTTATTTAAATAAGATTAGAATTGTTCTAATTGATTTATTCACAACCGGTTTAATATGGAGAAACCTAAAGGGTCACACCATAAAAGGAAGAATAATTATTTAAGAAGTTAATGGCATAATCGTAATAATATGTTATGTATATTTAATTTAATCTATGGTGATAGAATAAATTAAATAATTTAATATTTATTATTTAATATTTTAGAAATATTAAATATAAATTAATAAGAGGAGTCTTATTAATATTATTACAATTATTATTATTTTAATTTCTAAAAGAGTTTAGGAATTAATTTAATATAAGTACTCTCATTAATTCCTAATTGGATTAGGAAGGAAAATTAGTTAAAGGAGTTTAATTAATTATTCCTAATAAGATTAGGGAGCTTAATTAATTAAATAAAATCTAATTCCTTAATTGTTAAGGTGGGTTGCCCACATCTATAAATAAGAGGAGTCTTATTATGGGTGAGGGGTTGTTGACTTTTACAACATACGTTATAATTCCAAGAGTAGGAAAGTACGCTCTTTTTCTATAGAGATAGAAAAACTAGGGTTTAGCCAACAACCCATTTTCTTGAATC
The DNA here is from genome assembly GCA_020205615.1 of Panax quinquefolius. Lineage (NCBI taxonomy): Eukaryota > Viridiplantae > Streptophyta > Magnoliopsida > Apiales > Araliaceae > Panax > Panax quinquefolius. The sequence continues at coordinate 74,364,547 of CM035152.1, read as the reverse complement.
TTTATTATTCCTTGGTGGATCACCTCTAGAGGCCAAACACTTGGGTGGCTAACGTTGATCAAAGGAAGGAACAAAACCCGGTGGATTCAAGTTGAACGCGAAAAGGATTGGAGGTAAACTTGTTCCTGAGGAAGCTCGGATCTTCAAGGGTATGTTTCTTATTCATCTTTTTCGTTTAATTAATAATTGTGCATAAAGGGTGATCCGGGTATATGGTTTGTAAAATTTTTAAACTCTGATTTTCACGTTTCCGCTTATTTTTGCAATTTAATTGCGTTCATGAATATTACAAACCTAACATCAACCCCAGATACAGCCTTCATACTCAGTTGTGTTGTTGGTGCTGATAAACAACAATTTGACGGCGACGAGATACTTCTCCCTAGTAATGGCTATTAGAACAGCTCGAGCCCCAAAACCTTCCATATTTACAACTCTATCAAAATACATCTTCCATGTCTGGTGTGTATCGTCCTGATGGTATTGCTAAACTGTCATTACCCTTTCATCAGGGAAGTATGTTTCCAAAGGTTTGAAATCCCTTGAAGGTGCGGCGGTCAGTTGATCCATAATTCCTTGACCTTTGATAGACTTTTGTGTCACGTAGACGATGTCAAATTGTTGTAGGATCAACTGCCATCTGGATAGCCGACAATTCAACATGGGTTTGTTGAACACGTACTTGAGAGGATCAACGCATGATATGAGATGGGTTGTGTGACCATGGAGGTAATGTTGTAACCTCATGGAAGCCCATGTTAAATCACAACAAGGTTTCTCAATCAGAGTGTACTTGTGTTCACTTCTGCTGAATCTTTTGTTGAGTTAGTAGATAGCTCGTTATTGGCCTCTATCGTCTTTCTATCCCAGCATGCAGCTCGTAGCATTGTCATTGATTGACATGAACAGGGGAATACCATCCTTGGGAGGTACCAAAACAAGAGCTTTGACTAGATGTTCTTAGATTGTAAGGAAGGCTTTATGACACTCATCATTCCATTTCATGGAGGAGTTCTTCCTTAACAGCTTGAAGATAGGCTCACAGGTTGCTGTGAGTTGGGAGATGAATCGGCTGATGAAGTTGATCCTTCCCAAAAAACCCAGTATTTCCTTCTCTGTCTAAGGAATAGGCATTTCCGTGATGGCCAGGATTTTGGTGGAATCCAGCTCAATCCCTTTGTAGCTAACTAGGAATCCTAGCAACTTGCCTGATTTAATGCCAAAGGTGCACTTGGATGGATTCAACTTCATGTTGTACTTACACAACCTGTTGAAGAGCTTTCTAAGATAGTCTAGGTGGTCTTCTTCCCTTCGGGACTTGACAATGATGTCATCAACATAGATCTCTATCTCTTTGTGCATTAAATTATAAAAAAGAGCCATCATGGCCCGCTGATTGGTAGCTCCAGCATTGATGAGTCCGAATGACAACCGTTTATAACAAAAGGTTCCCCAAGGCGTGATGAATGCAGTTTTCTCATGATCCTCTTCAACAACCATGATTTGATGGTACCCCGCAAAATAATCAGCAAAGGAGTACATGTCGTATTAAGCTGTATTATCAATAAGAATGTGGATAAATGGCACAAGAAAGGTATCTTTAAGGCAAGCTTTATTCAGATCCCTGTAATCCACGTAAACTCGCACCTTTCCTTGCGGTTTAGGCACAAGGACTATGTTGGATAGCCATTCAGGGTATGTTGACACCATAGATGATGCCACCTTGAAATTGTTTCATAATTTCTTCTTTAACTTTTAAACTCCACTCAAGTTTTAATCGCCTAAGCTTCTGTCTGACTGGCTTGAATCCCTCTTTGATGGGGAGGCGATGAATGACAATGTCAGTAGACAAACCAACCATGTCTTCATGAGACCATGCAAACACATCCTAGAATTGGGTCAATAGAGTAACCATGTCATTCCTTTGGTTTGGAGTAAGGTTCGTACCAAGTTTAGGCACATCTAAATTTAGAGTCCTAAAACAAAAATGCTTTCACTTAAAAAAAACTGCTAATACTGTATAGAAAAAGTAAGCAGTTATGGCTATCTACATGGCAGAGGGAGTTTTTTCCCTTTTTACCCTTGTCGACAAATGCATCGAATGCTACTACAATTACCAAGGGTGAAGTCCTATTGGAAAGCAGTGATGAAAGGGCTGTCATCGACTTCCTTCTCCTGGATGATGACCATGATATCTGGACAATCATCTTCTGGGATGTCTCTATTCATACCCTCAGTATGAACAATGATGCGCATGTTTTATAATCGCCTAGCAATATCTTGTTTACGTCTCTGTTTGTTTTCTTCCACTTTGGGATCTGGAATCTGAACCTCCTTTCCTTTAACTGGTATCGTTTTAGGGAACAACATAGCCATTACATGGGTAGGAACCTTTACTGGAGACCGTACAGGCCCAGGATCTGTAGGTTGAGACGATCACCGTGTGGCTAAAACTGAAGGAAACTATTTGTGTTTGTGAGGATTCCTATGACTTGACCTAGCAGAATAGCCAAGCCCGACTATTCCTGTTTGACTGGGAATTTGAATTGGGTGCTTAATGCCCTGATGATCTTTACCCAACCCTTGTCCAGGTTGATAACCCAATGATATCATCCCTTGAGTTGCCGACATTACCTCGATAGAAATTCTGGGTATGAGAGGTGGTGCCCATATGGGATGATAGTGAGTGTTTCTCACCTCTAGGGTATAGAAGCTGATAAGATCAACTTCTAAATTGAAGCTGATGAGTGGTATGTCACCTTGTTCAGGACATTTCCGGCTTAGTACTAACAGTGACTAGGCTATTGTTAATGATGTATTTGAGTTATTGGTGAAGGGTGGAAGGGACGACTCTAGCCATATGAATCCACGGTTTCCCTAAGAGCATGTTGTATCTTGTAGCTAGTTTTAGCATGTGAAAGGATACTCAAAATATATGTGGACCAATCTCCACAGGTAGTTCAATCTCTTCGACAGCATTTCGTCAGGATCCATCAAAAGCTTTGATAATCGTATTACTGCTTCTGATCCTATTGAGATTGATGTTCATCTTCTCGAAGGTGGCGTAAGGGCAGATGTTTAAAGATGATCATCCATCTATCAAAACTCCTCCCACTATATATCCGGAGGATAGAACCGCTATATGCAATGGTTTGCAATGACCAATCCCTTCGAGAGGTATATCATCATCAGTGAAAGATATCACATTGTTGTTAAAAATATGATCAACCAGATGCTGGAACTTTTCAACATCTACTGATTTTGGCACGTGGGATTCTTCTAAAACCCTTAGCAAGACCTTCTTGTGATCTTCTAAAGAGAAAACCAAGTCCAGTATGGAAATCTGTTATGGAGCTTCTTTCAAGCTTAAAACCATATTGGCTTCATTGTGGCCCATAGAACGGAGGAATTCTTCAATTTTCTCCATGGGAACTTTCCTCTTTGATCTGATGGCAGGCTTCAAAACCCGTTGGGGAAGAAAAAGTGGATTCTCCTTCAATACTGCAACAATTATGTGGGATGTGGATCCTTCAGCCTCTCCATAATTTCATGGCACTTTTGGTAGACTGACAACAAGAGAATGTGGTCTGTATGGCTAGATGATTGGCTTTGGTGTAGCCACATTCAAAGGATTATCAACACCTTTGAGTTGAATTGCTTGTATTATGAGTGGTATGGCAGCCAAATCATCCTCAGCGGATATAACTGCTATGACTTCCTTCCATTTTATAGGAAATGTGTTCCCACTCTCGAGTAATACAGTGTCATTATCTTCTAACTATAGGACACCACTGTCAATTAGGTTCTGAATAAGATGGCGGAGTGCTCAGCATTCTTCAGTGTTATGTTCGCGAGAGTGGGAGTGGTACTGACATACTCCATTAGAATAGAACTGTCTTGAACGAGGATTGATGTGACGCCCCCAAAATTGGTATACATCACCCATCTTGAGTCACCAAATACATGGTACATAAATTAAATACAACTTAATTATACAATTGTCGTGTAAAATACGACAAAACATAAACTGAGAGTTTAAACAAGAATATTGCCTTCTAGACAATATCCACTCTCAATGGAGTCCTCATAGACAGTATACAAACTCAAATTCAGTCCTCATTACATTTATTGTCACACTATTTAACAGAATAGGGAGGACTACTAATGCTATCATCTGGACTGTCAATCTGTTCCCCGACTCGTCCCAGCTATATTCTCATTTCCTGAAGAGAACAGTGAAGGAAAGGGTGAGCTCAACTAGCCTAGTAAGAAATATTATGACTAAGATAATGCAAAATAAATTATCATTAGTCTCCAACAATGTTAAACTGATAAAATACAATAGACATCAAGTTTAACTGCAGCGGAACAAGCAATCCATTAAAAGAGTCAAGTAGAGAATAAAATCTACTATCTTTTATAATTTAAAAAGGTTTTTCATCATTTTTATCGCTGAGACTTAGCTTAATAAATAATCCACATCATCCCTGCACTACGGCCAAGGATATTTATTATTATCACATCCATGAATTAATATTTCATTGTTGAGACTCAGCTCAATAATTAATCCACATCATCGAATCATCCCTGCACTACAGGTCATCGAATCATCCCTGCACTACAGGCCAAGGATATTCATTTGTATCACGACCATGAATTATCTATGCACTACGGCCAAAGATAATCGTGTTTTCATCAACGGTCATGATCATGCCATAAAACAATTCATCTTTGCACCCTTGGCCGAAGAGAATCAATAGCCATAATCATACCAAAACTGTCCATCAATGCACTACGGGTTAATGAGGACTTTTTCCACATCATTTGTAACATTACGGTCATGATTATACCAAATAATCCCTGGTCATAATCATACCAAGTCCATCTATGTACTACAGGCCTCAGATGACTTTTAACATAATATAAACATGAGGATAATAACAATGATATAAAGAATCAATCAAATGAGATAAAGGATAAATATTAAACATTTATAATACAGTTTATCCAGCATTCAATAATAACCAAATGTTATCAAAATCCCTTATCAAAAATCTGTATATACCCTATATAGGATTCCTAAGCCATAAAATCCTATTTACCAAATTTCAACTTCACATAACATATTTAACTCATATACTCATAACCAGTGCATTTTCATGAAAAATATCAAATCAGTCCCAAAAATATTTCTTTTCTGGGATTTAGCAAAATATAGTCCCATATTGAACATATATTTTTCTCGGAATTTTTAAAATTCATTTACTATTTTTCATAAATCAATTTCTAATTAATTCCTTAAGAAATTAGCTACCTCAAGTTTAACTCTAGAAATTCCCAAATCTTGGCAGGATCTTACACATGTTAACGTGATCTTCCAGTTTAAATTTTGTGGTCATCGGAGTTATAGAACTCCGGTTATAGCATTTTTCGTCGGAAAAACCAAAATATTGAAATGGACATAACTTGCTCATTTTAAGTCGGAATGAGCTCATTTTTTGATAGGAGGTACTTTATACCATATATTTTCACGTCCCAAAAGGCAAGAATTTTTCTCATAAATTAAGTGGCCGAAACAGCCCTTACAAAATTTTGGGCAGTAGTCTTTTTGGTATTTTCAGTTTTTGATTCAGTTGCTAAAATCAGTCCACACAAAAATCTACAACACCTTATCTAGTGATTCCACTTGGATAAGTTAGAAAACTTCTAGATCTAAATCTAGGACTTGACCACACCCAAAAATTCGAAATATAATAGGAGATATGGTCAATTGAATTTCATGTTCCATTTTTACCAAAATCTAATTTTCAACTCTTTGTGATTTCTAAGAAACTTTCATGTTTTCATATAATAAGCAACATAACTTATCATAACACTTACTAATACTACATATACCCATGATTTTCATCAGTCCAATGCTTTTATTATGACTCTCATCATAATCAACGTAAATAGATCATTTCCATAATTTAATAAGGAATGAATATAAAGGATCATTCACCATGCATGTGGTAATCCACATAGTCAGGTTATTCCAATAGAATAATAAAGAATGGAATAACAGAAGAATTCACCATGCATGCGATAGACCGCACAGACATGTTATTCTCAACAGAATAATAAAGAACGGAACCAGGTCAGGCATAATTCGCACCGACAGGATATTCCAACAGAATAATAAATAATGGAATAACAACAGAATTCACCATGCATGCGATAGACCGCACAGACAGGTTATTCCAATAGAATAATAAATAATGGAACCAGGTCATGTGTAAACGCACAGACAAGATATTTCGACAGAATAATAAAGAATGGAACCAGGTCATACGTAAACGCACCGACAGGATATTCTAACAAAATAATAACGAACGGAATAATACAAGAATTTCACCATGTGTGCGGTACTTCACATATACAGGTTATTCCAACAGAATAATAAGGAATGGAATAACAGAAGAATTTCACCAAGTATAGGGTAGTCCCCATATACAGGTTATTCCAACAAAATAATAAAGAATGGAATAACAGAAGTTCTCTTCATGAATACGAAAGAAATAATACCCCGTACGATACAACAAATAATATCCCTTACCTTATAAAAAAGAGTACTCCGACGGGTAGGGCGGGAATATACTTGAAGAAAACTTGTACTACGCTCAAAGTTTTCTTAAACTCTAAAGAAATACGCTCAAGATTATAGAACAAGAATTCTCTCTACAGTTTCTCTTCCTAGAGTTTCAGTAAATTCGTAAGAAATAATGAAGGAATGAGCTTCTATTTATAGAAGAATGGATTGAATAGTAACTAATTTATGAACGGTCCAGATTGATTTACTTTTAAACGGACGGTCCATATTGATTTAATAAAATATTCTAATAAAACAAAAAAAATTTAAATAAAATATAATATATTCTATTTATAATCTAATAAAACGAATAACTTTATAAAAGTATTATGTTTTATATAAATGCAGATTTTACTATGCAAACATTATGCAAGCACTATGCAAACACTATGCACTATAAAATATAATATATTCTAATTATTTCCTAATAAAATAAATAATTTTATAAAAGTATTCTATTTTATATAAAAAGATTTTACTATGCAAAACGCTATGCATAATAAAATATAATATATTCTAATTATTGCCTAATAAAACAAATAACTTTATAAAAGTATTATGTTTTATATAAAAAGCTTTTCTATTTTATTACATTAATAATATTAATAAAACAAACTTCATCATCATTATTATAATTCACACTATTAATCGACCATGTCGTTCCCAGGAAAGAGGGGGCTTTCCAATGAGGATTTCTCCCTATTGGCGCGCAATTAGGTGACCAAACCTCTCCTTGGTAGAACTTCTAGACATTGTTAATATTGGAAATAATAATATTAATAACTCTGTCATCTCAATTATTAATTTAATAATATATAAAATATCGACAATAATTGAATCAAATAACGTGAGATACTATACAACAATTACTGAAGCAATAATTGAACAAAACTGAGTGACTTCTCGCGTAAGCATCAATAATCAATACCGTGTGCTACAATGCAACCACGCGTATTACTATACTTTTACTACCGAGTAGTTCAACAGTATTAACGGTAAAACTTTCGTCGTTATTTTCATAAAATATTTTTGTCGTTCTCTCAATTTGACAATAATTCTGTTGTGGGGTCCACCAATGATTGTACCGTCGTACGGATATTTTCTGACAAAAAGAATATTCCTCGACCAATCGAATATTATACAACAACTTGTATACTTTGCAAAATTTATAAATATTACCCACAACTATAACATTATATCAAATTCACTCCATAATATTCAAAAAAAAATTATTTCGATAAATTGAAATCTTTATTCGTAAAATTTGGGGTCTCACAATTGATTGGAGGTAATAAAGTTGTTATTCTTCCTTTATTGATCAGCATCCGAAATATCTCTTCCATCGGTTGGCCCAGATAGGTAATTTCCTTTTTGTTGGCAAAATCCCGACGGGCTTTGGCATTTGCTCTTTTTGCAATTTTATCCTCTAGTGTTTCACTTTCTGGAGTCAATGGTGGAGTATTTATAACAAGAGGAAGGAGACTAGCATGCTCCTGACTGACTAATTGGTGTGTGACTTGGTGTTGATGGATCACCAGTTCTGGCAATTGGTTGACTTGCTCACAAAGAGCCTTTATTTTGCGTTCCATCATAAACTGGAACTATGCATAATCCCATTTATCAGCATAATCCTTGCTAGTTTGGGAGGATTCACCACTATAATTGGAACTTTGTCCATTGCTCCAACTAATCATATTAACCTCCTCTTCTTTGTGTTAGGGAAGAGGGTTGTCTTGCACGTGGGGTTAGTCGAGTTTTGTCACCATGATTTCACCATTATCAATCAAATCTTGGATCTTATACTTCAAGGCCCAGCAATCTTGAGTATCATGGCCTGAAGCTCCAGCATGATAAGCACACTTCCTATTGGCATTGAAACCCTTCTCATTCGGGTTGGCTGGTGGTAGAAGATGGGTAATTTTCTTTTGAGTTGTCAAAAGATTGAGAATATTCTCGAGTGAGTCCCCTAAGGGTGTGAACACTTGAGTGCGTCTGACTTCTCCACTCTTTGGCACTAGAGGGTTTGAAGACTGTGCTTGAAAAGGGGAGTAGTTTCTCCTCTGGATAGGCATGTTCTGACTGCCTTTCTGTCCTTGTAGTATCAAGGAAACATCCTCCTCTTTCTTCTTATAGACCCTCAGGGGGTGGTTTCCATAACTTCCAGACAAGATGTACTCAGTAACAGCTTTTAGAGCGGCAAGGTCTTAAATCTTTCCCGACTTCAATCCCATCTCAGCCATTTCTCCATGTTTGATCGTTTCAGAGAATGGCTTGCCGATGCCAGCTACGACTCTCTCATAGAAGGGAGCTTCTTGTATGTCTATGAAGGTCATCACCATTTCAGACTCAGTCATAAAGGGAATAACTTGAGCTACAAGGCTCCTCCACCTTTGAGCATACTCTCTGAAAGACTTATTGGCTTGTTTCTTGACCTTGGTAATTTGGTACCGGTCTGGAGCCATCCGAGACTGGAAATTTTACTGACTAAGGAAGGCATGAGCTAGCTCTTCCCAACTATAAATCTTGGAGTTGTCTAATCTGGTGTACCATAACCAAACTTCTCCAGTTAGACTTTTCTGAAATAACTGCATTTGGAGCTTTTCATCTTCGACATAAGATCCGAGCTCTCCAATGAATAACTTCAAATGTGTGTAAGGATCCCCCAACCCATCATACTTTTCAAAGTCAGGAGTCTTACACTTTTCTGGATAATGAAAACCATGGAATATGCAAAGGTCTGCATATGAAACACTCCCGTGTGCTCCAATCCCTTTAATAGATCGAATGGTCTCTTCCATTTGTAGGACTTTCTTCCTAATATCACCGGTGACTGGATCTTCTTTGAGATGGATAATTTCAGGGGTTTTGTTGGTTTTGTCCAACTGAGACTCAGGTACTAGAGTTTCTTTGTTCGGGCCCTGGGTTCCTCCATGTGTAGAGGATTCTATATGTATGGGTATTCGTGGACCTTGAGTGGACTGGTGTAGTTCTTGGAGCAGAATAGCCAACTCTATAATTTATTTACTTAATCCTTCAAACTCTTCAGGAGAGATAGGAGTAGGATTAGACTGGCTAGATGAAGCCATGCTTGGATGTAGGCTTATTGCCTTTTTGGACTTTTAACTGGTAATAAGCCCAATTGTTTCCCTACAAAAAGACTTATGTAGTTTAGTCTTAGGGAATGTATAAATGTTGCTATGTGATGTGTCCGTTTTAGTAGTACTATCCTGCAAAACGGATGTTAGATGTTTGTAAGATAGCATATAAGATTTTGATATAAAAGGGAATGCATGTACACATATTCCTTCATATTTTCCATTACATAGAGAGTGACGTGGAATGAAATTACAAGTAATTAAATTTACAAGTAATTGAAATGGGAAACTATGAAGAGACTTCCCTCCGCATTTGGTTTATCAGAGGCTGACCTATCTTAGGTTACTCTTGTGGCTTTTTGGCATGAAGGTTCCCAGATCATCGCAATTTACTTGATGGGAAATTAATCTGGTCTTTCAACTGGAGAGAATCTGGGTGGTGCCTTTCCTGAGCCTCGTTGGAATTAGTCTTTCTGCGAGTCCAGTAATCAAACACCGACAGGGTAGCCTCCTAGTGGAGGGACCACACAACATACATTCACATACAACGTGTCTCACTGTATGGAAATGATGACATGTACAAAGCACTTATATCACAGGTAGATACAGTGCGTAGCACTAACTACAGTGAGTAAATGCATTCGTACACATTTATCTAAATGTAAATGCAACATCCACACACAAGCATATAATAGTTTTGAAAAGCTTATAATAGCAGCTTAAGCCCTCTTACTGGAAGTCCCCAGCAGAGTCGCCACCTTTCGACGTCGGGATTTTTATTTGTTCTTATCTTTTGGTGTTCTCATGTTAGGTGAGATTTGTTTGAAAAAACAAGTTGTGAAAAGGTCCGACATGTATATGTCAATGATTGGACTGCAAGAGTCGCCAGTTGGTATTTTTAAATGGTTGCACCAACTCAACCGAGAAAAGTTTTGCACATTAACCTAGTGATGTAACACTACTTAACTGGTCTGTGAAACCGAGATTCGTTAGGGTCCGGGGGCTTGATTATGCAGAGGGAAGGTGTTAGGCACCCCCCGACATCTGTGATACCACGGTAACTGCCACTTTTCAATTTAAACTGTTATATGAATGTGTATGTGTGGGTCAATGTGCAATTATCTGGAAGTAGTGCTATGCCTTGTTTGCACATATATACAAAGTGCTATGATGTTTTGTAAAAGAGGTTTTTCAAACCCTTATGCTCAATATGTATTCAGCTTGATTGCTTTTATTTTCGAGATGTGAGGCATCTTCGAGAAAATAAGATACATAGTAGTGTCGAATTCCTTGTGGGCTTGAGAGCCATCTAAGGAAATTCAAACACCGTGAATAATTTACAAGTCAGTTATAGCTGAAAATGTCCATCATGAGAACCAAATCTAGATTCAGAAGACTGAATTTGTGATCACATGATTCCTAGGCTCACATGATGTTGTAGTTTGTATAAAAGATGTAAGTAGTTATATATATAAAAGCTGTAAATATATATATATATATATATATATATATATATATATATATATAAACGATCAACCGCCACGAAGTAAACTCCATAGGGGATTGGAAATGTAAATATATAAAAGCTATAAATATATATAGACGATCAACCACCACGAAGTAAACTCCAGAAAGGACTAAATGTAAACAAAGTAATAAATGGCCACGAAGTAAATTCCAAGCCTAACATATATATATATATATATATATATAAGAATTTATATATAAAAAAGCAGTACACGCTCCGAATATAAAATCATGCTCAATCGAGGCATAACTTGATGATGTTAGTATATATATATATATATATATATATATATATATATATATATATATATATATATATACTAAAGAAATAAAAAGCCACGAACCGAAGTCCTGGCATACGCACACAACACGACTCTCAACGTGAATAACTGTGTGTGCAAAAAGTGGAGAAAGGCTTTAAGAAATGTAAGAAATCTTACAATGGGCTACCAAGAAGAATTCAAATGGCTTTAAATGAAAGAACACTCGGTTTCCACCGGTAAAATATGACAAAGCACAAGCTCACAAATGTATGAAAAGAGAAAGCACTGAGTTTATAGTGTGTACAGAGTAAAATGGACAGGGCTTCCTCGCCTTTTTCCCTTCTAAAATGGCCACCCCAGCCCAAGCCCTCTATTTATAGGAGGAAGCCACAGGTGTACCTGCGGCAGCCGCAAGTCCATCTGCGACTACCCGGGTTTCCCCCGAGTTCCGTGGGCTATGCCATCTCGAAGTACATGCACACATGTAACGCGTTGTCCGCTCGAACCTTCATAACTTTTGATCCGGGCATTCGATTGAGGCGTATAATACCTTTCCAAAATGTTGTTGTCGAGAGCTACACAATGAAATGGGATAAGAGGTTGTACGGAGTTGAGAAGATAGGGTCATGCCTAGATCTTCAGGTCTTCAAATTCTATCTGATGTGCTGTCTTGTGTAGTAGTCACTCGGGATTTTGAGCTATAGTTCTTATAGGAAACTTCTGTGTAGAATGTATGTTGAAATGTTGTTGAGATGGCACAAATGTGGAATTAAGGTGGCAAAATGATGATTTTTCCCCTCACCGAGGTTATCTCTAGTTTGGACTAATTTAGCGTCGTTGCTCAGGGTTATCTCTGAGATTTGGATGCTGTGAGCACTAAAGGTCCTCAGGGTTATCTCTAAGGTGTGCATGACCTCACGGGGTTGTCTCCGAGATTGGAATTAAGTTCTTCAGGGTTATCTTCGAGGTTGAAGCTGACTGTAAGGGGTTGAAATAACCTTTTTTGGGGTTATCTCCTAATCAGAATCGCATTCCTGGGGTTATCTCCAGGTTAGGCCGACACTCCTAGGTTATCTCGTAATCGGACTAAGTATCTTGGGGTTGTCTTTGAGATGGCAAAACTGATAATTTTGGGGTTATCTCTGGAACTAGACCTGCATTCCTTGGGGTTGTCTCTGAGGTTGGAAGTGAAACTCCCAGGGTTATCTTTGGGATTGAAACTGGGTATCTCGGGGTTGTCTCCAAGATGAAAAACTTAGTATCCCAGGGTTTTCTCTAAGATTGAGCTGATTTAACCTCCAGGGTTATCTTTGGAAGACGATTATACCCTCCTGCAATGTTAGTAACAGGAATGCAAAATTTCGAGTGTACAAGATTCTTTGATCAGATCGAGGTGGTGAATACTTAAGAAGTGAGTTTCTCAAGTGTCTCAAAGAAAATGGTATAATCTCACAATGGACTCCACCAGGGACGCCACAGATGAATGGTGTGTCTGAAAGGAGAAATCGAACATTATTAGACATGGTTCGATCCATGATGAGCTTTACCGACCTTCTAGTTTCCTTCTGGGGATATACCCTAGAATCGACTGCATACCTACTTAACAAGGTACCTACAAAATCCGTCCCCAAGACCCCATATGAGTTATGGACAGGGAGGAAACCAAATCTTAAGCATGTTAAGACTTGGGGTTGTCCAGCTTATATCAAAAAGTTTGAAAATGATAAGCTACAGACTAGATCTGACAAATGTAGATTTGTTGGATACTCTAAAGAAACATCGGGGTATTATTTTTATCATCCAACTGATCAAAAGGTGTTTGATGTGAAACATGTTGCCTTCTTGGAAAAGGAGTTTATCCTTGAAGGGGTCAGTGAGAGTAAGATATATCTTGAAGAGGATCAAGAACCACAAAATACTATAGATCAAAGTCAGATACCTTCTGTACCACACTCTATTCGTAAATCTGGAAGAGTACGAAAGATACCTGATAGGTATGGACTTGTCATAGAGGATGACGATGAGGTACGCATCATAGATGATGATGATCCATTAAATTACGAATAGGCTATGAGCAGTAAAGACTCAGAGAAGTGGCAAGAAGCCATGAAATTCGAGATGGACTCCATGTATGAAAACCAAGTATGAACTTTGGTTTCACCACCTGAAGGCATTAAGCCTATTGGGTGTAAATGGATCTTTAAAAGAAAAACTAGAGCAAACAGTAAGGTAGAGACCTATAAGGCCTGACTGGTTGCAAAAGGTTTAAAACAAAGACAAGGTGTTGACTCTGATAAAACCTTTTCACCAGTAGCAATGCTCAAGTCCATTCAGATTTCTCTTGCGATTGCAGTTTACCATGACTACGAAATCTGGCAGATGGATGTGAAAACGGCCTTTCTCAATGGGAAACTTGAGGAGGATGTGTATATAACACAACTAGAGGGATTTGCTTCAAAGATTGGAACAAATCAAGTCTGTAAGATACAACGATCCATTTATGGATTGAACCAAGCTTCTCGTAGGTTGAACATCTATTTTGATGAGACAATCAAAGAGTTTGATTTTATCAAAAATGAGGATAAACTATGTGTGTACAAGAAGGTTAGTGGGAGCGCTATTTCATTCCTCGTATTATATGTTGATGATATATTACTGATAGGGAATGATATTCATATGCTACTATCAATTAAAATTCGTTTATCTAAACATTTCTCCATGAAGGACTTGGGAGAAACATCCTATATTTTGGGGATAAAGATCTATAGAGATAGATCTAAAAGGATGTTTGGCTTATCCCAAGGAACTTATATTGGCTCGATGCTAAAGAAGTTTAGCATGAAAGATTCTACAAAAGGTCTCATGCCGATGAGCCATGGAATACATCTCTCCAAGAAACAGGCCCCAAAGACACCTGAAGATAGAGATTGTATGAGTAAGATTCCTTATGCTTCAACAATAAGATCTATCATATATGGTATGATATGTACTAGACCATATGTCGCTCATGCACTTAGTGTAACTACCAGATATCAGTCGAATCAAGGAGAAGAACACTGGAAGGCAATAAAAAATATCCTAAAGTACTTAGGAAGAACTGAGGATGTATTTCTTGTCTACGGTGGGTCTGAATTGAAACTAGAGGGCTTCACAGACTCAAGTTTTCAAATGGACCAAGATGACAGTAAATTCATTTCGGGGTATGTGTTTACCTTAAACGATGGCGCAGTGAGTTGGAAGAGTTCCAAACAACAAACAATTGTTGATTCAGTTATAGAGGCAGATTACATAGCTGCAAGTGAAGCTGCAAAGGAAGCTGTTTGGATGAATAAGTTCATTACCAAACTTTGTGTGGTTCCTAGCATTAAAGGACCAGTACCTTTATTCTGTGACAACACCGGAGCTGTTGCGTAGGCTAAGGAACTCAGGTCTCATCAGAAATCCAAACACGTGTTGCGGCATTTTCATTTGATTAGAGAGATCATTGAAAGAGGAGACGTCACCCTGGAACGTGTGGACTCTCAAGACAATATTGCAGATCCATTTACTAAAGCATTAACACAACAAAAGTTCAATCATCACTTAGAGAAGATGGGTATAAGAAACCACGACGGTTGGCTTTAGTGCAAGTGGGAAATTGAAAGTAGTATGCATACAAGCCAATCATGTATGATGATAAAGCATATACTTTCTAATCAATCTTATTTATTTATTAATAAAAGAATTATTTATTAAAGGCATTTAATTATCTACATGGTGTTGTTTTAATAATATGTGATAAACCCATAGTTTTAAGCAATTCTTTTAGAATCATGATGAAATCATGCTAATGAGATCTAAATTCTTAGATAGCTTAAAACTAAAATGTTCCCAATCAATGGATTACTAAAATGGGAATTAGTGAATTCGAATAGATTGGTACGCACGTTGCTTGCTCATTGGATGAGGATGATTGATCTCATGATCATTTGTGTGGAGACACTAAAGCAAGTATGTAGGTGCTTATTAGAGAATTAGTTCACTGAACACGACTCGTTAAGGAATACCTAAGGGAGTTTTACTTATCCGTCAATAGGAATTCCTATAGTGATAGTAGTACAAATGATCCTTAGACTTGAGATCATCATAGTATCTTATATATATTGAATTACACTTTGACTTATTCCTTAAGACTCTTAGGGTATATCAAAGGGTATGCTTGGGTGTAATAAGTTATATATGGAGATAATGAATGATCAATAAAGAATCTACCACTTCTAGTAAAAGAAGTGAAATGTCATATGAAATTCGATATTAAACAACCCAGGAATCCTTGGACAAGATGGAATGAAATTAGAAAGTAGTTTGTAATTTGCATTCATTAGGAGTTGTGCATTTAGGAATAAAAATACATATAATTAAATAAAATATGACTTGACAGTAATTTCATGTCTTATATTTAATTGGGACATTGTATGGTGGAAAGATTGAATTATACGGTAACTATTTACTGAAAGGTTCTTTTATAATTAATGTTGAAATCAATATTATCTGGAAAGTCGTTGATCGCTAGGGAGGCTTATCCCTATTATAGAATAAATATTATTTATTTAAATAAATTAATAGTTTAATTTATTTATTTAAATAAGATTAGAATTGTTCTATATGATTTATTCACAACCGGTTTAATATGGAGAACCTAAAGGGTCACACCATAAAAGGAAGAATAATTATTTAAGAAGTTAATGGCATAATCGTAATAATATGTTAAGTATATTTAATTTAATCTATGGTGATAGAATAAATTAAATAGCTTAATATTTATTATTTAATATTTTGGAAATATTAAATATAAATTAATAAAAGGAGTCTTATTAATATTATTACAATTATTATTATTTTAATTTCTAAAAGAATTTAGGAATTAATTTAATATAAGTACTCTCATTTATTCTTAATAGGATTAGGATGTAAAATTAGTTAAAGGAGTTTAATTAATTATACCTAATAAAATTAGGGAGCTCAATTAATTAAAGGAGTTTAATTAATTCAATAATACCTTATTTTAATTAAATAGGGTTACCTGCTATCTTTATAAGAGGAGTCTAATATCAAATATCAAACATAAGTAATTCCAATTGTTGGAGAGTACGCCCTCTTTTCTATAGAGATGGGAAAAACTAGGGTTTGAGCCAATACACCTTTCTTCTTGAAAATTATTCTTCCTTGGTGGATCACCTCTAGAGGCCAT
Source organism: Panax quinquefolius (assembly GCA_020205615.1). Lineage (NCBI taxonomy): Eukaryota > Viridiplantae > Streptophyta > Magnoliopsida > Apiales > Araliaceae > Panax > Panax quinquefolius. The sequence continues at coordinate 74,347,804 of CM035152.1, read as the reverse complement.
ACTCTTAGGTGGCTAACATTGATCAAAGGAAGGAATCTACCCGGATATTCAAGGAGATCGCGGAGAAGTAGGAGTTGAACTTGTACCTGTGGAAGCTCGTATCTACAAGGTTATAATTCTATAACTTCCTATTCTTCGTTTTAATTAATAATATCCATAAAGGATGATCCAGGGAATTAGTTTCTGAAAAATTTAAAATCTAATTTTACTTTGCTTCCACTATTTTTTTTTTGCAATTTGATTGCTACTTTGATTTTCACAAAACCTTACAGTTGGTTAACCCATGTTGACCATGATTATCTTTTATTCTATTTAATATCTAAGTATTCTAGAGACATGGATTGATAGTCCATATGCCAGTCTACACAAGCATAACACTAACATGACCTAACTCATTAACAAAAGCATGATACAAGCCCTGCAAAATGTTGTCAGATAATCTGTAAAACAATATTCCATTACCAAATACAATTTTTAAATAAAAAAATAATATTCCATTACCAAATACAATTTGTAAATAAAAAAGTTATTCACAATATATCCTTCACAAAAAATATTTAGTTACTACTTAGCGAAGGATACCCAATTGCGAGGAGGTCTAATACGAGCAATCTTGTGAAGGAAATATTTCTTCGCAATAAATCACTTGTGAGTGATATAATATGTCTTGTGAACGATTTGTCCTTCACTAGAGGCCATTTTTGGTGTAGTGAACCATGTTTGACCACTTATAACTTGAGATCTAGACATGGTATGGACTTGATTCCACTTCCAATCTACACTCCTCATGGCAAAGAACAAGTCTATAACACTAAATGTGACAACCCGGAAAATCATATTGTCTAGAATTTAAGTTTAAAGAATTTGTTATTAATAAAATGAATTTTTATTAATAATATTTTATGATGTGTTTATTAATTGTTCTAGAACCTAGGATGATTATAAATCGGGAGAATTCTGACTATGAGCTAGACTAAACGAGTAAGAATTTTCAAGACGAAATAAAAAAAATTGAAAAAAAAATATTTCTAGGGAAAAAGATGAAATAGGCACTATTCACGTGATGAAACCCTAAGGGTTAAGGTTTGAATAACCTAAGCCTTTTCGAGAGTTCGGTATGTCGAACTGACATTCCGTCGAAAGATTTGACGATAATATATCGTGACAATTTAAGTAAGCTGCTAAAAGTTTTTCTCAAAAAACGTGCAGAAATCAGAAGAAATAAAAATGACGAAAAGTATTGTTATGTACTTCTCATTTGTTTAACTACGCTAGGGGAAAACGTGAAGGAAAACCTTTAAAGTTGAAAAGTGTTTTTCAGTTTTTCGGAGATCCAAAGAATACGTAAAAGGTAAACTATAGACGAAAGACGAAATATCCAAAAATATTTAGATTCTGAGAATCGCAGTTCAAACTGTCGGACAAATTTCGCAAGACGGAAGCACGAAGCTTCCAAAGGAAGCTTCGTGAGTAATAAGGAGGTGGATTAAGGAGGTGTGAATAGTAAATCTAGGGGCGAAATAACTATTTTGCCCCTAGCTATGAAAATCTATATAAGAAAAGTGTTAGTTGATTTTTTTGAAAATCAACCAACACTTTAAAAGAGAGAGAGCTTGAGAGCTTGGAGAAGAAGAAGAAGGAAGAGAAAGAGCATGGAAGCTCGGATCAAAGGTGTTCGTGAAATAGAAAAGCTAGTGAATCGTCGACTTTATCTAAAGGAAGAAATATAAGGAAGAAGGTATTCAAAACCTAACTTCTAAGTTAGATTTTCTTTAAGTTTCATATGTTAAAACATAACTTAATGAGAATAAGAGTAAAAGATGTTAAGAATGATTTTCATATGGTTGAAAACATGAGAAAATGAAGAAATAAGAATTAGAAATTTATTTTATAAATTTCTTAAGGAAGTATAAGATTCATAATGAATTTGAGCTATCCGGATGAATCATATGAATGATTCAGTGAAATAAGTAAGGAATGGTGTTTTATAACATCAAATTCCAAGAAAAAGTGAAATCATAATCAAAATATCGATTAAATACGAAGAACACGAAGAACGTTGTTGATGGACAAATTTAAAACCATCGTAGTATAATTGTTGTTGATGGACAAGTTTAAATGTGACACCCCCAAATCTAGGTACTTCATTTCCACAAGATTTGGGGCTCACTATTCATACATACATACTATCTACCAAAATAAGATATTATTTAAACCATAATCCTCCCTTTAAATAGGGTTACAACATCATATTCAAACACATTCCCCAGGTTATCTAACCTTTAAACATCATTCAAGTGCGGAAAATAAAGTTATTACATCACATCATTAAAATAAAAGTCTATCATCAAATTAAAGTCTAATCATCATAACAGAAATCATAATTACAAGTCTTCATCACTTGTACATTTTTTTCTTTCCTTTGCTAGTTGAAGGCGAATCTACCTTCTCAGCTTTAGCTGCAACGAGTGTATATATATGCAAGAGTGAGCTAAATAATTGCTCACTGGATAAAATAATGGAACAATGGGAGAATAACAATAATAACTTCCAACAATAGGTTCATCAAAACTGAGTAGTACTCTATCAATGATAATCAAAAACTGGAATCCAAAATATGGAATATATCTCACAGAGGGTCATAAGACCATGAACTATGTCCACAGTTGCAAGTAATCTTTCAACTCCAACTTTAACAGTCATAAGACTATAAGGACTCCTCGTACTTAGGGGGATCATCCCTTCATACAATGTATTTTGTACAAACATTTTAACGCTACACGTAAGTTATCCCCTAATAATAATAGGGTTGTTCATCTCAGTATTTAGACACCAAAGAAAGTTTGGTTTGGATAAGCTTTCAAGGGTAATTTGAAGTTTAATGAACATCAACTAGAGGACTAGTTGAATCAATAGTGTTTGATAATCACAACATAGCATAGACAATTGAGAATCATAGATGAACTAGTTATACATATTAAACTCATGCTTGAAATAACTACAGATCATATGTGTTCAATAAAAATGAATAAAATGGTAAACCTTTGCTTAAACAATAAATAAGCTAAGGTTAGAGTCTCATAACATTAGAAATGAAATTACCGAACATACATTAGCTGATAGCAAGCTGGAAACTAAAAACTTGCCCAATATGGTATTAAATTCAAGCAAGGATTAAAAACAGTTCAAATATAAAAATGAGAGTTCAAACTGTGTTCAGTATACAAGAATGTAACTTAAGAAACTTGTTTAACTATAAACAAGTTAGAATGAATTAACAAAAATAAGAATTTCAAATAACATTAGAGTTAAAGTTTGCTCGAATAAACTCTAGGGACAATTGACTTATTCAATCAATAGTTGAAATAGAAAGCTTGCTCAATCAAAGAGTAAAGCTACATAATGTAATAATGGAACTAGCTCAATGAAATTAAAGAATTAGGAAACTTCCTCAATGTAAAAGATAGAGTTTAGAAACTTGCCTCGAGCGTAAGCTACAATACTAAACTCACGTTCACCTACACATTGGTTTAAAACCACATTATCTATTAGATATGTTAACATACCATAACATGTATACTTCTATCTAAACTTATCCTTTTAGCACAAGTTTTTCCTTTACCATCTACATTTCAGAAATTCCAAGTGATTACTTCGCAACACTTGCCAAACATTCATTTTGTATACCAAGTTATCACATAATGCGTTTTCAACTTACTAACCATTTTTATAATTTTGAATTCATAATCCACATCAGAAGACTCTATTTAACCTTGTTGTTACATGATTCTCACATTACCATAATCTTAGGTTAAACTACAAAGAACGACCAAAGTCTGTAGTACAAGCAGACATCAATGTCTGAAAATGGGCACTGGCGCGGCGGCGCCAGTTTTATACTAGGATGAGGCGGCATACCACGACAATTAGAAGACCGCGCCCAAGGGCGCACATGACTTACGTAACTCGATTTTTTAAGCGAGCTTCGACAATTTTCTTAAGCCAACTAACACGAATTTCACCCATCAAACAGTGATAATAACACATAAAATAAATATACAACTATCATAAGCATGATTGCTAACATATACAACCACTTCACACAATTTAACAACCACTTAAACTATTTTAATTTCTCAATTTTCATGTTTTTCATATAAAACTCCATTTTTGATATTCATCCCAAAAAAAATCATCACTGTGAATTCATTATTTGGCCAAATCACTCCATTCAAATTACATTATGTTCGTATCTCAAAGAACTACCATATACAAGCATCAATTTATAGTTTCACACATGAATTGGCCACTAAAATTGATACTTTCATAGCTACACATGAAAACATATACACTGACAAAAAATTTCTACTGTTATCCGAAAATTAACATGTGATTTCCTTGTTTGACATAAACTCTAGCATTATAAACAAAAACAATTGCAATTACCAACTATATAAATCCACAATTCAACAATTGCTTATTACAGGACATGAGAAAATTCTTTGTCGTCCAACACAAATACATATATATTATCATAATTATGAACATACCTTTTGTTGCTTGACAGAAATTTCTTGCTAAGCACACAGGGATTGACGTGAAATTCTTAGACTCCTCTCCAATTCTCTCTCAAGTTCTATAAAGTTCTCTCAACTCCCTCAAAACTCAGTATGCTAGAATGCGTATAGCTAGGCCAAGCCAAATAACATTAGGCGTATAAAAAAAACTGACAAACCCTTAATACTATTACTAATTGTATTATCAGTTATAACGCCTAAGTTATAAATATATATTATATTTATTATTTTATTTATTTTGTTTATTTTATTAAATTTCAAAAATTAGAAATATCAAAAGCTATAAGGCTTGTTTGGCAAACCATTTAAATTTTAAAGAATTAAAATACTTAAGCTTTGTTTGGGAAAAAAACTAATTTCAATCCTTTTTAATTTATTTTAATAAACACTTTAATTTACAATTATAATCACATATTATTTATTTGGATTTCCATATCCAACACTAACCTATTACATTAATCACATACTATATTTTAATTAAATATAGCATTTTAACAAATATCACAAAATTATATTTTTCATTATAACTTTATTTAATAATTTAATATATCATTTAAATTACTAGTCACAATATAACATCTTATGTTCTAATACAAATCTCTAAATTATAAATTAATTTAATTTAGAATTATCTAATAAATTTAGATTTACAAATATTTATTAACGACCATCACATCAACAATTATTTATTCCATCAATTCAATAATAGACACATCAAATAAATATTTATATTGTTCAATAAATATTTAATATTACAACTTGAAATTTTGGATCGTTACATCCTTCCCTCCTTACAAGGATTCTGTCCCCAGAATCACAGTTCCAACAATCAAATTGTCACATTCTCCCCTACTTACAAAGATTTTGTCCCCAGAATCGAAGACACAGACTAAACAAATAACTCAGGATAATTCTTCATCATATTAGCTTCAAGTTCCCACGTAGCCTCTTCGATAGTGTAGTTTCTCCATATTACCTTTATAGAAGGTATCACTTTATTCCTGAGCACTTGTTCTTTCATGTCAACTATTTGGATAGGAATCTCTTCGTAAGACAAATCTTTACTGAACTGCAACGGTTCATACTCAATCACATGCTTTTAATCGGGTTTATACGGTCGCAACATTGACACATGAAAAACATTATGCACATGCTCTAATTCTAGAGGTAAAGCTACCTCATAAGCCACTTCCCCCACTCTACATAGAATCTCGAAAGGTTCAATAAACCTTGGGCTGAGCTTTCCTTTCTTGCCAAGATGAATTTTTCCCTTCCAAGGGGAAACTTTCAGGAACACAAAATTTCCTACTTCAAATTCATGACTCTGTATGTGTTGATCAGCATACTTTTTCTGTCGATCTTGAGCAGCTACTAATCTTGCTCTAACGAGTTTGACAATATCAGTGGTCTGCTGTACCAATTCTGGGTCTAACAGTTGACTTTCACCAACTTCATCCTAGCATAGTGGAGTTCTACACTTCCTGCCGTATAAAGCCTCATATGGTGGCATACCAATTCTTGCATGGTAACTGTTGTTGTATGCAAATTCCACCAATAGTAGATGATCATCCTAGTTTCCTTTGAAATCCATGATGCACACTCTGAGCATATCTTCAAGGGTCTGGATCGTTCTTTCGCTTTTCCCATCTGTTTGCGGATGATACGTTGTGCTCATCTTTAATTGTGTTCCCATACATTCTTGTAGTCCCTTCTAGAAATTTGATGTGAACCTCGGATCTCTGTCTGATACAATTGACACTGGAACTCCATGTCTTGAGACGATCTCCTTAACGTATAGCTTCGCTAGCTGATCAAGATTAAATCTAATCTTTATTGGCAAAAAGTGTATAGATTTTGTTAATCTGTCCACTATCACCCAAATCGCATTGCATCCTTTCAGAGTCGTTGGAAGACCGATCATAAAATCCATTGTGATATGCTCCCACTTCCATTCCGGTATCTCCAATGGTTGAAGTAATCTGCCATATCGTTGATGCTCAGCTTTCACCCTCCGACACGTCAAACACTTTGCAACGCATTCTGCAACATCTCTTTTCATTTTCGGCCACCAGAAATGATGTCGCAAATCTTGATACATTTTCGTACTTCCCGGATGAATCGAATATTTTGAGCTTTGAGCTTCCGTGAAGATTTCCTCTTTAATATCCTGTACTGCTGGAACCCAAATTTGTCCCTCGAATCTCAGCATTCCCTCAGTATCAACCTTGAATTTAACTTCTCTTCCTTCAATCACACTATCCTTTATTTTTATGCATTCCTCATCTTGTAATTGCGCGTTTTTCACCTTGTCCACCAAGGTTGGTTGTGCTTCCATCTGATACAATTTTTCATCAGATTCTTGTGGAAATTTGATTTCCAACTCTAGCCTTGCCATTGCTGAAATGAGCTCCTCCTTATCTATTAACAACATCAACTTTTCTCTGCCTTTCCTACTCAAGGCATCTGCAACCACATTAGCTTTACCCGGATGATAAAAGATCTCGCAATCATAATCTTTTATCAGTTCCATCCATCTCCCTTGCCGCATGTTCAGGTCTTTCTGTGTGAAAATATACTTCAGACTTTTATGGTCTATGTAGATCTCATATTTCTCTCCGTATAGATAGTGTCTCCATATCTTCAATGCGAACACAACCATCGTCAACTCCAAATCATGAGTTGAATACCCTTTCTCGTAGTCTTTCAATTGCCTTGATGCATACACAATAACCTTGTCGTTTTGCATAAGGACACAACCCAATCCCTTGTGTGACGCATCACTATACACCACAAAATTTCTTATATTATCTGGTAATGACAACACAGGTGCCACACTTCACTTCTTCTTCAGTTCTTGAAAACTTTCTTCACACTTCTCCGTCCAAACAAATTTTACAGACTTTCTTGTCAAATTTGTCAACGGAGTAGCAATCTTGGAAAAATCTTGAATTAATCATCTGTAATATCCTGTCAATCCCAAGAAACTTCTCACTTCTGATGGAGTTCTTGGTTGTTCCCAATTTATCACAGCTTCAACTTTTGATGGATCCATGGAAATCCCATTCTTATCGATTACATGTCCAAGAAATTGTACACGTTCCAGCCAAAATTCACATTTAGAGAATTTCGCGTACAACTTTTCTTTACTTAACGTCTCCAACGTCAGACGTAAGTGTTTCACGTGTTCCTCTTGAGTTTTAGAGTACACCAAAATATCATCGATGAACACCACCACAAATTTGTCCAAAAATGGTTTAAACACCCTGTTCATCAAATCCATGAACGCTGCAGGGGCATTTGTCAAACCAAATGACATCACCAAAAATTCGTAATGCCCATACCGAGTTCAGAATGCCTTCTTCGGTACATCCTCCTTCCTTACTTTCAATTGGTGATACCAACTTCTCAAATCTATTTTCGAGAAATATCTAGCACCCTTCAATTGATCGAATAAGTCATCTATTCTTGGCAACGGATATTTGTTCTTAATAGTGACTTTATTCAATTCCCTATAATTAATGCAAAGACGCATTGATCCATCCTTCTTCTTCACAAATAATACCGGAGCTCCCCACGGTGACACGCTCGGTTGAATATACTTTTTATCCAACAGTTCTTGCAGTTACACCATTAGTTCCTTCATTTCTACCGAAGCCATTCTGTATGGGGCCTTCGATATCGGAGCGGTTCCTGGCGCTAAGTTGATCACGAACTCGATTTCTCGGTCAGGTGGAAGTCCTAGAAAATCCTATGGAAACACGTCCACGAACTCCCTAACCACTGGTATTTCCTCCAATTTCATACCCTTCTCTTTCTGAGTATCGACTATGTAAGCTAAATACCCTACACAACCCTGACTCAATAACTTTTTGGCCTGCATCATCGTCAGACATTTCATTTGTCTAGGTGATTTGCTACCATGGAAAACTACCTTTGACGGAATCATAAGGTTTACACTTTTCTTTTGGCAATCAATTATCGCTCCATAATTGAACAGCCAATCCATTCCCAAAATAACATCAAACTCTCCAACTTTAATCAGAATTAAATCTACCTTTATAACATTCCCCTTAATGTTCACCCTACAGTTCTTGTACACCAGCCTAACAGGAATCACTTCCCTATTCGCAATTTCTATGTTTAAAGGGAAATTTAACTCCTCACTAGTTATTTTTAATCTCTTAGCAAATTCATCAGATATAAATGAGCAAGTAGCACCCGAATAAAATAATACATATGCATCTATATCATTGATTTGGATAATACCTTACATGACATCTTTTGATTGCACCGCTTCCTTCACCGTCATGTTGAAGGTTCTTGTTGTTGGCTTAGTTGTTGATGTTGGTCCAGCAATAGCCAATGTACCTCCACCAGCATTTCCCTTGCTTCCATTTGCCTCACCAGCTCTCTTCTTTGGGCATTCACGAGCAAAGTGATCCTTGGATCCGTACGTGAAACAAATGTTCTTCTTAGCTTGGGTGCAATTTGGGGCTGTGACGCCCCACAATTCGGGTAACTTCCAACCTGACATATGGTGCTACACTGTACTCGTAACTATACAATCATTCCATTGAAATACAACATAATGAATGTAATTACCATCTTCTTATTATGATCAAAGTATAATCCTTCCCAAGTTCATAAACCGATTACATCGTTCGTTGTCCATAATGTATAATACATACAAACATACTAGTCTATTACACGATGGCTAAGTATCCCTCTTAGCTTTGCCCTTATCTCTCTTAGTATTCTCAGTACGTTCATCCTTAACTGCAATCATATAATTCACGCAAGAAGTAAGCATAACAAGCTCAACAAGTTTTAACAAAGGATAACAGTAATACCACATTCGTGAATTATATGACAATTCTAACATAACTGAACAAATAGTTATGAAGTATTATGAAACAATAATACTTTAACATTTTATAACATCAATTCCCAAGGTATAGAGTAGATTAGGAATTCTGAACCGGTCAATAGACCATGAACAGTAGCTTTCTGTTTTCATACTTGAAAATGATATCACAACACTAAGGCAGTACATCCGCATTACTTACGAGCACTTCTAGGTGATCAGCCTATAGTACTCTATGTTGATCAACACTCATTCGTTAAATGTATTTACGTTTAACATTTGGCAAACTCGCGTGCCCATCGATTAATCGATGAAAAATACTTTTGTTTGTTCATAGACAAACCTTACCTTAACATCCGTACCAATTACTTGGCATAGGATAGCGTTAACATTTCTATATAGAAAGATATGAATATCAATCAATCTATATCTTACGAGTAGTCTAGCCGAGCTAAATCGGCATTGACCCTTTCTTTAAAATCAGTCGTGCAATTTAGTTCAATGAATCACATAAAACTTGACTAACTTGAAGGTTAGACAAGCGTTAAGAAAACTTGCCTTTCAGCGTCTTCAAATAACTTAATCGACTGACCACAGCCTTTACAGAATCTATATGATATATTCACATAGCACACTGTAATTAGCTATCAAACAATTATTCACATTGTTCCTACTAACTTCTTTCTCTTCTATGTCTTTGTTAACTTAATATCATTAATAAAGTAAACTCAATTTATTACCCTTCGTCCCAGCTTATTAACTAACTTACGTTATTAACCGGACTCTATCATCATTAGTGAAGTACCAACGTTGTTTACCGATTAAGGTTCATTAACAACACTTTGTGTTCGTCATTTATACATTACTAACAAGCATTCAATTCCTAAGTTTCAATACCATATACCTTAGTATAGGTAGTATAGGAATAGTTTTAGTACACTTATGAAGTGCATAAACTTTACTCTTCTAGGTCTCTAAACAATTGTAGTTCAAAACCTAAGTCATCTATCAAAAACCCTGCATGACATCTTAATACAAAGACCGAAATACTTGCCAGCTAGCGGTTAGCGATACCATGCTTGCCGGTCTCGGTGACATGGCATGAGACTTTCTTCTATCGATGGTCTTTGTGGCACCACTTTCCAAAGAGCTAACTACATCGTGCATACGTGTACTGCGGTATGGCATTAACTAACTTGTTTCTGGCCATGGCTGCACCTAAGACCGTGAAAAATTTAACAGATAAAAATCTTGGTGAGCTTCTCGGATCCATAACTTCTTCTTTATGAGTCCGATTTGGTTTATTCAAAAGCCTACAAGTCATAAATGACATACTCTACGCGTTCATATAAGAATTCGACACATTTGAATCCGTTAAATCAAAATTCACTATTGAGTTCATTTTTTAAGCGTTCATAAACGTTAATGAGCGTTCAATGCTCATTTTCTTCATTTTAAGTCGGAATCCAACGATTTATCCCCCACCTCCTTACTATTCAACACTTTGTCACCAAGTAAAATACTTGGTGACCAAGTGATTATGTTGCCTTGCACACCAAGTGGTCGTCCCACCTTGCCCATGGGTCATCCCCATGGGTTGCCCCATGGGTTTTACCCATTCAGTGACCCACCAGTTTAATCCACGGTTCTATTTTCTTGCATTAGGCTTAACCAATCTAATATGGGGCCTTGACTTGGGCTTAACACTATAATCCCTTGGGCTTGCTCTTTCAATTGACTGGACTAAACATAATCCAACCCAAATGACTTAACATTAAGTCTTAACTTAATTCCATAATACGAATCGTATTTTATACGTATAATTCATGTATTCTCTCTGTATAATACTCGTACGATAATTGTATTGTAGCCCATATTAAATCATTGTATTATACATAGATACTAAATAGTATCATAATTGTATAACACCCGCTTTAACCATAACGCAATTCCTTCTACGCATTTCATTTCCTTTTCAGAAATCAATATACTCAACACTTAGGTTTTAAGTCCGCAGGCAAAAACTTTGTTTGCCATAAATGAAATATTATCAGATATTTTATCTCATCTCGAAATTCTATCATTATGCGTTTCTCAAAATCTCAAAATAATTCCCCGAACAGAAACGGATGAATAGTGTTTTTAAGGAAATTTCTCGAAAAATATTTATTTTCATCTCGAAAATTCTAAACAATTAATTCTAGCACGTAGCCAGATTACTAACCACATAAACACCTTCTAGGTCATAGAACGACCTTCACATAGCTTAGTCACAAAATAAATCAATTAAATTCATTTAATTCACATAATCAAATAAAAATTTAATTGTCATAAAAATTTGATTTTCTCGGTTGTTACATTCTCTCCCTCTTATAAGGATTCTGTCCCTAGAATCTAGCTTATAATAACATAAACAAATGAGGAAAATCTTCCTTCATTTTACTTTTGAGTTCCCACGTTGCTTCTTCAGCATTCTGGTTTCTCCATAACACCTTTACTATAGGTATTACCTTATTTCTTAATACTTGTTCCTTCCTATCAATAATTTGAATTGGAAGTTCCTCATAGGATAAATTTTTCTCTATTTGGATATATTCATACTCTATTATGTGTTTATATTCCGGTTTATAAGGACGCAACACAAACACATGAAACACATTATGAATGCGTTCTATTTTTGGAGGTAAGGCTACTTCATAAGCCACCTCTCCTACCCTTCTTAAAATCTCAAAAGGTCCTACAAACCTTGGACTTAACTTCCCTTTCTTCCCAAAACGTATCTTCCCCTTCCAAGGCGATACTTTCAGAAAGACAAAAGATCCTACATCGAATTCTCTCTTTTCTCTGTGAGGATCTGCATACTTCTTTTGCCTATCTTGAGCCACAAGTAATCGAGCACGTATTATCTTTACCATGTCCACCGTTTGCTATACCATCTCAGGTCCCAACATCCGACGTTCACCCACCTCATCCCAACACAATGGAGTTTGGCACTTCCTTCCATACAACGCTTCGTAAGGCGGCATGCCAATACTAGCGTGAAAACTATTGTTGTACAAAAATTCCACCAACGGTAGATATTCGTCCCAACTCCCCTTGAAATCCATAACGCAAGATCTTAACATATCTTCCAACATTTGAATTGTCCATTCGTTATGACCATCCGTCTGAGGATGATACACCGTACTCAATCTTAACTGTGTTCCCATTTGCTCTTGCAAACTCCTCCAAAAGTTCGATGTGAATCGTGGATCATGATCTGACATATTTGAAATAGGTACTCCATGTCTGGAAATAATTTCCTTGACATACAACTTAGCTAACTAATCTAGGTTATACCTAACTCCTATTGGTAGAAAAAGAGCCCATTTCATTAATTGATCCATTATCACCCAAATAGCATCGTATCCTTTTCTTGTTGTTGGAAGTCCCACCACAAAATCCATTGTGATGTGCTCCCACTTCCACTCTGGAATTTCTAACGGTTGCAACAACCCTATCGGTCATTGGTTTTTAGCCTTAACCTTTTGACAAGTTAAGCACCTACTAACATATTCTGCTATCTCCCTTTTCATGTTTGGCCACCAAAAGTTCTGACGAAGGTCTTGATACATCTTCGTACTACTGGGATGTATCGAGTACCTCGAACTATGAGCCTCAATCATTATTTCTTCCTTTAATTCAGAATCATTTGGAACCCAAATTATTTCCTTCAAAACGAAGTAATCCCTCCTTATTGAGGTTATACTTAGTCTTTTCTTCATCTCCTATCCTCATCTTCATCTATTTGCATTCCTCGTTGCTCAATTATACTTCCCTAACCCTTTCCACTATGGTCGGTTGGGTTTCCATGGAAAATAGCATTTCAACCGCTTCCTCCAGTAACTTAACTTCTAACTCCATATTTGCCATCGCTATTATCAACTCATTTTGAGTTGTTAACATTGATAGTTTCTCTCTACCCTTTCTACTTAGTGCATCGGCTACTACATTTGCTTTCCCCGGATGATATAAGATATCACAATCGTAATCTTTTATTAACTCTAACCACCTTCTCTGTCTCATGTTCAACTCCTTCTGTGTGAAAATATATTTCAGACTTTTGTGGTCCGTGTATATCTCACACTTCTCACCATATAGATAATGCCTCCATATCTTCAAGGCAAAAACTATAGCTACCAATTCTAGATCATGAGTATGATAGACCTTCTCATAATCCTTCAATTGACGTGACACATACACAATGACCTTGCTATGTTGCATGAGCACGCAACCTAGTCCTTTATATGAAGCATCATTATATACTACAAAGTTCCCTGTATCATCTGGTAAGGGCAATACAGGTGCCTCACTTAACCTCTTCTTTAACTCCTAAAAACTGTCTCACATTTTTCAGTCCACACAAACTTCACTGACTTTCTAGTTAGATTTGTCAATGGAGTAACTATTTTAGAAAAGTCCAGAATGAACCTTCTATAGTATCCCGCTAACCCCAGAAAACTCCGAACCTCGGATGGCATTTTCGGTTGCTCCCACTCATTAACTGCTTCTACCTTTGTTGGATCTACGGAAATGCCATCTTTATCAATAACATGTCCTAGAAACTGCACTCTCTCGAGCTAAAATTCACACTTTGTGAATTTCGCATACAACTTTTCCTTCCTTAGTGTTTCCAACACTATCCTTAAATGTTCGGCATGATCTTCTGACATCTTAGAATAGACTAGAATATCATCAATGAACACTAAGATGAACTTGTCCAAATACTGTTTGAACACTCTGTTTATCATATCCATAAATGCGGCTGGCGCATTAGTAAACCCAAATGACATCACCAGAAACTCGTAATGTCCATAACGAGTTCTGAACGCCGTCTTAGGTACATCCTCCTTCCTTACCTTTAACTGATGATACCCCGTGCACAAATCTATCTTAGAAAAATACTTTGCCCCTTTCAACTAATCAAAAAGATCATCGATCCTAGGCAACGGGTATTTATTCTTAATCGTTAACTTGTTTAACTCTCGATAGTCGATACAAAGTCTTAACGACCCATCCTTTTTCTTTACAAACAATACCGGTGCTCCCAAAGGAGACACACTCAGTTGAATGTACTTTCTATCTAATAGTTCTTGCAATTGAACCATTAACTCCTTCATCTCAACTGGCGCCATCCGATATGGTGCCCTTGAAACTGGTGTCGTTCCCGGTAACAGATCAATTACAAACTCAACCTCCCTGTCCGGTGGAATACCCGGTAACTCCCTCAGAAATACATCTGCGAACACTTGCACTATAGGTATCTGGTCCAAGGATGTTCACACTCTTTGGGTATCCACAACATGGCACAGATAACCTACACACCATTTCCTCAACATCTTCCTAGCTTGTGTCATCGATAGACAACAAGAGCGTCTCGGTGATTTATTATCGAAGAACACTACCATAGTTTTCTTAGAAAGCCGAAGGTTTACACTTTTCCTATGATAATCTATTATCTCCTTATGGTTAACCAACCAATCCATACCAAGAATTACATCGAATTCTTTTAACCTTATCGGTACCAAATCTACCTATAACCTATTCCCTCTAATATCTACGCAACAATCATTATGAATATGTTTAATGGGGATTATTTCTTCGTTGGCTACCTTAACGTCTAAAGGTATTGGTAACTTTTTAGGGATTAAACCTAATCGCTTAGCAAATTCACATGTTATAAAAGAACAAGTAGCACCCGAGTCAAATAGCA
The DNA here is from genome assembly GCA_020205615.1 of Panax quinquefolius. NCBI lineage: Eukaryota > Viridiplantae > Streptophyta > Magnoliopsida > Apiales > Araliaceae > Panax > Panax quinquefolius. The sequence continues at coordinate 74,332,611 of CM035152.1, read as the reverse complement.
CATAAGCATTTATCTCATTGATCGGAATGATACCTACTACCACATCCATTGATGCAACCGCATCTTGGATAGTCATATTAAATGTACGGGCTGAGGGTCTACCCACTTACGATGTTGGGCCAGTAATGGCTAATTTACCACTACCAGAACCCTTATTTCCTTCTAAACCCTTCTTCGGGCAATTCCTTGCCATGTGGTCCAACGACCCACAGACAAAACACCCCTGGTTCTTCTTAGGGTTAGGACAGTTGGGTGACAAATTCCCCTCCTGCCCACAGTTGTAGCTGACTGATTTCCCTTTTAAACAGACTCACATGTGAGTCTTTCCGCATGTCTTGCATGCCTCCATCCTCCGCTTAGGATCTCCCTTCTTTACCCCAGTACTCCCAGGGTTGAAGTTCTTCCTCTTAGGCAAGTTGCCGCTTCTGCTGGTAACTTTAGCCTTACTACCTCCTTCTAACTTACTCTTGTTCTTCCGCTCTTTGTGGTACTGAGACAATGCCTCACCACCACCTTCAGCTATTATCGCCTTTTCCAGAATGGTCCTGTAGGAAGCACTCTGAAAAATAGATATTCTACTGTAGAGCCAGGGTTTTAAGCCTTGTTCAAACCTGCGCGCCTTTCTCTCTTCCGTATCCACCTGATGTTGAGCAAACCTCGCTAATTCATTGAATTTGGCAGCATACTGGGGAACTGTCATATCTCGCTGCTTAAGTTCTAAGAACTTAATCTCCATCCTACCTTGCATGATTGTAGCAAAGTAGTTCTCGAAGAAGACCTTCTTAAAATGTTCCCACGTAACAGCTTCGGTCCTAGCCCCACCCTGGTGAGCCTCCCACCAGTAGTTGGCTTCCCCCTTCATCATGTAAGTCGCAAAAGAAGTCTTTTGCGGCTCACTTACGTTTGTAATCACAAACGCCTTCTCAATCTCTTTCACCCGTGTCTGGGCTTCTAAAGGGTCTGTCGTTCCTCGGAACTCAGGAGGACCCACACTCTTAAATTCCTTGGAGTTAGTTGTTCTTACTACCCCAGTAGCTACAGGAATTCCTCCCCCAACTTGGTTAAATGCTGCCGTTAATAAATTAACGAACTCTTGCATAGGGTTATTAGGACCCCCTGATTTTCATTATGAGACTCAGCCTCGTGGTTACGTTGTCTCCTTCTTGGCAGCATAATTCTGATTAAATAAATAAAGTTTCGTTATTATCTATTTAACTGCTTGGTTATCATTCTCAAACAACAACCACTCATACCACACCAAACACATTAAATGAAAACTTCATTATATTAAGATGCTTTCATAGTCAAAACTATTTACATCATATTCCTTTAGCCAAAAAGCTATTACATACTATCCCGTGATTGCCTTCTACAAAAATTGGGATTTACAAAAAAAAACTACCCTTTAATTATACAAAAGAGGGCTTTACATCACTACACATATACCAAAAAGATCTAATGATCTACTAATACTGTCGAACGGCATTCCCATATTTCTGATTTTCCATTATCGACAAAATATCTCGACTTATGGTATGTCGAGTCTACCCAAACTCAATGGAATAACAAGCAATTTTAGCTTGAAATCCTCATGAGCACATTCATGGATGTATGACATCCTAGCTATCTTCTGGTCTTTTTCAACTAGTTTCTTTCGAAGCTCTAAGGCCTCTTCCTTATAGTCCTGTGCCTTATCCGTCATAAGCACTTTCTCATCGTGTTCTGACTCAAAATCCGCCTCTATAGATTCCTTCGCCTCATATAGGGCGGTTATCTCCTCATTCTGTGTCTGCACCACAGTGCGCAGATGCACATTCCTATCCAACACAGCCAGATACAATGATCTCATTGCATCCGGAGGTGTTTGCTCTTAAGTAGGTACCACCGTATTGATCGATGTTACCTCCATCTCCTCCTCCACGTCAATCATCATATTCATATATGAAGCTATCCCCATTGTCTCCTCGGAGTATTGCTCCTCAGAGATGTACTCCTCAATATCCGAGTCTTCTAAAACCACTAATGGTACCTCCGCCACTGGCATAGGTACAACCTCCACTTGGTTCTCTGACTCTTCACTCACAACGTAAATGTCTCTATACATCATGCTAACGATCGACATCTACATAACATATAACACATTGATTAGTACATAATACACAATAGTATAAGCACAAATCACATTTAATTTATTTAAGATTAATTTCCTTCTTTTAAATCTTTCGGTACTGAGTTTTCTTAATACCTTATAAATTCCTTCAACTCGAGTTTCTTTCTTCGGACTGTACCTTCTTTACGAGGTTATTAGCCTAAGGTTCTTCCCCCCTTAAGTTTTATAACCTAAGGCTTTGATACCAACCTGTGACACCCCCAAATTCAAGTATCTTCCAACCCGACATATGGTGCTACACTGTAGTCATAACTATACAATCATTCCATTGAAATACAATATAATGAATGTAATTGCTATCTTCTTATTACAGTCAAAGTATAATCCTTCCCAGGTTCATAAACTGATTACATCGTTCGTTTTTCATAATGTATAATACATACAAAAATACTAGTCTATTACACGATGGCTAAGTATCCATCTTAGCTTTGCCCTTATCTCTCTTAGTATTCTCAGCACGTTCATCCTTAACTGCAATCATATAATTCACGCAAGAAGTGAGCATAACAAGCTCAACAAGTTTTAACAAAGGATAACAATAATACCACATTCGTGAATTATATGACAATTCCTACATTTCTATATATAAAGATATGAATATCAATCAATCTATATCTTACGAGTAGTCTGGCCGAGTTAAATCTGGCATTGACTCTTTCTTTAAAATCAGTTGTGCAATTCAGTACAATGAATCACATAAAACTTCACTAACTTGAAGGTTAGACAAGCGTTAAAAAAACTTGTCTTTCAGCGTCTTCAAATAACTTAATCGACTGGCCACAGCCTTTACAGAATCTACATGATATATTCACATAGCACACTGTAATTAGCTATCAAACAATTATTCACATTGTTCCTACCAACTTCTTTCTCTTCTATGTCTTTGTTAACTTAATATCATTAATAAAGTCAACTCAATTTATTACCCTTCGTCCCGGCTTATTAACTAACTTACGTTATTAACCGAACTCTATCATCATTAGTGAAGTACCAACGTTGTTTATCGATTAAGGTTCATTAACAACACTTTGTGTTCGTCATTTATACATTACTAACAAGCATTCAATTCCTAAGTTTCAATACCATATACCTTAGTATAGGTAGTATAGGAATAGTTTTAGTACACTTATGAAGTGCATAAACTTTACTCTTCTAGGTCTCTAAACAATTGTAGTTCAAAACCTAAGTCATCTATCAAAAACCCGCACTTTTAGCAGGTGGCATGACATCTTAATATAAGACTAAGTATTGTGGCGCTGATTCTTGATACCCATGCTTCGGTCTCGGCGCTGTGGCACGAGACTTCCTTCTATCAGTGGCGTTGTGGCGCCACTTTCCGATAATCAACTACTTTGTGTTTGGCCGCTGCGGTATGGCATTTAACACTTCATGCGGCATGACGCGGCACCTCAAAACACGAGAAAAATTTAACAGATAAAAAGCTTGGTGAGCTTCTTGGATCCATAACATCTTCGTTATGAGTCCGATTTGGTTTATTCAAAAGGCTACAAGTCATAAATGACATACTCTATGCGTTCATATAAGAATTCGACACATTTGAATCCATTAAATCAAAATTCACTATTGAGTTCATTTTTTAAGCGTTCGTAAACGTTAATGAGCGTTCAATGCTCATTTTCTTCATTTTAAGTCGAAATCCAACGATTTTTGAGTCCACGACTCTTAAATACCCTATCTCACGTGTTGACATTGAAAAATAGTGTTTTCCAGTCTCACTACAACTTTTGACTATCAATCCAGAATTTCTACGTTTTCGACGTTTAACGTCTATTTTCGTGAAATTCTCCATAACTTTGTTACTAATGTTCTCTAAGTCAAATCACATGGAATACTCCATGGACTTCATATCTACATCCTTACCAAGCAATATGCACATATTAACGTATTGATGGAGTTCAATTGTTTATCAATAATCAATCTCAATAATCAATATTTCCATGATTTAAAGCTATAACAACCCTTATGATTTTTTATGATCTCATGACTTATAGAGATTGAATCTATGGTAAGTCATTCTTATCCCACAATACAAGCCATACACCACCCATTTATGATTCTTCGTACTAAAATAAAACCAAAAGAGATGGAATTAGAATTAATGAATATTACCTTAAGAACTCTTAGGTAATCTTGAAAAACTCTAAGGCAAAGCTTCAAAGTATATTGTTTGCTTGAGTGTAGCACTTTCTCTCTCTCAAAATATATGTTGGCAACTTGAAAAACATTCAAATGACCAACTCTAGCTTTCTATTTATAAGTAAATGAAAAGGAGGGAAAAATAGGCTTTATCCCCCACCTCCTTACTATTCAACACTTTGTCACCAAGTAAAATACTTGGTGACCAAGTGATTATCTTGCCTTGCACACCAAGGGGTCGTCCCACCTTGCCCATGGGTCATCCCCATGGGTTGCCCCATGGGTTTTACCCATTCGTTAACCCACCAGTTTGATCCACGGTTCTGTTTTCTTGCATTAGGCTTAACCAATCTAATATGGGGCCTTGACGTGGGCTTAACACTATAATCCCTTGGGCTTGCTCATTCAATTGATTGGACTAAACATAATCCAACCCAAATGACTTAACATTAAGTCTTAACTTAATTCCATAATATGAATCATATTCTATACGTATAATTCATGTATTCTCTCTGTATAATACTCGTACGATAATCGTATTGTAGCCTATATTAGCTCATTGTATTATACATAGATACTAAATAGTATCATAATTGTATAACACCCGCTTTAACCATAACGCAATTCCTTCTACGCATTTCATTTCCTTTTCAGAAATCAAGATACTCAACACTTAGGTTTTAAGTCCGCAAGCAAAAACTTTGTTTGCCATAAATGAAATATTATCAGATATTTCATCTCATCTCGATATTCTATCATTAAGCGTTTCTCAGAATCTCAAAATAATTCCTCGAACAGAAACGGATGATTAGTGTTTTTACGGAAATTTCTTGGAAAACATTTATTTTCATCTCGGAAATTCTAAACAATTAATTCTAGCACGTAGCCAGATTACTAACCACATAAACACCTTCTAGATCATAGAACGACCTTCACATAGCTTAGTCATAAAATAAATCAATTAAATTCATTTAATTCACATAATCAAATAAAAATTTAATTATCATAAAAATCCGATTTCCTCGGGCGTTACAGGGGCGATGTGACCTTCCTGGCCACAGTTGAAACATACTCGTTTCCCCATCAAGCACACCCCCTTGTGAAACTTTTCGCACGTAGCACATGCTTCGAACTTCTTATTTTGCTGGTTTCTTTGCTGATTTCCAGCTCCCCCATTCGCATTCCACTTCCTTTTCAAATTGTTGCCTTTTCCGCCGTTACTACCACTACTCTTAACTTCACCTTCACTTTTCTTCTTCCTCTGCTCTTGGTTGTGTTTTGTTACAGCCTCGCCTCCACTCGCAGCGAGAATCGCCTTCTCCATCACTGCTGCAAACATCTTCAACTAGAACAGGGAAACACTACTGTACAACCAGGGCTTCAATCCCTGTTCAAACCTCTTTGCCTTGCGCTCGTCCGTGCTGACTTGATATGGCACAAACCTCGCCAACTCATTGAATTTTGCGGCATATTCAGACACCGACATTGATTCCTACTTCAGTTCTAAAAAACTATACTTCAAGCTGACTCTTCGAACTTTCTGGGAAATAAGTCTCGAAGAACATTTCTTTGAACCTTTCCCAAGTCATAATCTCTTGACCTCCTCGGGTTTTATTGGCCTGCCACCAATAACTTGCCTCTGCTTTCAACATAAACGTTGCAAAAGCAGTCTTCTGGTTATCCTCTACCCTAGCAACATCAAAAACCTTCTCGATTTCAATTATCCAGGTCTGGGCTTCAACTGGATTCATGTACCCACAGAATTATGGTGGTCCAACCGCTTTGAAGTCCTTAAACGTAGTACCTTAGTTCTGAGGTTGATTCTGCAAAGCACCTGTTAGTAACATCACTAGCTGCTGAATAGGGTTTCCTTCCACGTTGTTGTTGTTTTCCTCAACGGTTCTCTATCGTGGTGGTTGACGTCTTGGAGGCATTTTCTGTGAAAAATACACTCATTAGCTTTTATTAAACTTCTTAAGTATTATATACTTAAGTTGCACATCATAAAATTTTATCACATAACCCTTCGAATAAAATAATAACTTTTATTCATTAATCATCTTAAAAAACATCAAAACAATCGCATCACTGTTATTTACATTAATTTCCTGAACTATAATAGTTGCAGGATTACTTCATCATCATCAAATCCCATTGGTTATATCATACCCGGGATTTACATCATATTTATTCATTAATCATATAATAGTTACATATAAACCTACGACGTCCTACTAAGATACTACGTAGCCTTACGACGCTCTTCATCCATAATTCAGAACATTGCTCGGCGATCCAATATGTATGAGGGTAATGTCTCAAACTGAATTGGGTAACCCATGACCCGATCTTGAACTTAATTGATCGCGGTGTTGAACACGTTATTCATCTCTTCCATCTTCATCCTCTTTGCTTGTGCGTCCCTCTCCGCTGTTCCGGCTCATTGATAAGCTTCACTGTACGCGTCTTCGGCTCTTGCCCTTTTTGTAGATTCTTCTCTCAACTTATTCTTCAACTCTGCAATCTCTGCCATCATTCGCTCATTCTCTCCTTCAGTGTGAACCAGCTTCTCTTCAACGTTGTTCAGTCGTTCTTCTCGATCCTGGATCTCATCGTCTTTCTGTGCCATCGAGGTTTGTTGTTCAGCTACTATCTCTTGCAACTCCTCGACGATGTCTTAAAGTTCCACATTGCGGTCATACACCTCATTGTACATACGGCTAGCTATTGAGTTAAGTGGAATCTCTTCCTCATCGTCCTCCTCATCTGTCTCTATCTCATCATCTTCATCAGGTACTCTCTCCTGCTCAACTACTATGACCGACGGAACGGTTTCCCGTGGCAGTAGTTGTTCCCAAACTACCTAAATATCTCGAGGCTCCTCCTCTCTAGGCATCTGGGATCCTTCCTCCCTAGCCTGACTGGATCCTCCTACATTAGCCATCCTGTCAATCAAATTTAAAATTTTTTAATTACTAATCATTACTACTTGACACTCACGAGCACATAAGTTATAATCACATAAGCACGTAAGTATTTTATTACTTTCTCTTTTCTAAAACTCGATAAGAGTTTATCATCACTATCGTTTCAAAGGTTACTTCCTAAGGCTTTCCCCCACCTAAGGTTCATAACCTAAAGCTTTGATACCAACTAGTGACACCCCCAAATCTAGGTACTTCATTCCCACAAGATTTGGTGCTCACTATTTATATATACATACTATCTACCCAAATAAGATATTATTTAAACTATAATCCTCCCTTTAAATAGGGTTACAACATCAAATTCAAAAACCTTTCCCTGGTTATCTAACCTTTAAACATCATTTAAGTACGGAAAATAAAGTTATTACATCACATCGTTAAAATAAAAGTCTATCATCAAATTAAAGTCTAATCATCATAACAGAAATTATAATTACAAGTCTTCATCACTTGTACATTTATCCCTTTCCTTTGCTAGTTGAAGGCTCATCTACCTTCTCAGCTTTAGCTACAACAAGTGTATATATATGCAAGAGTGAGCAAAATAATTGCTCACTTGATATAATAATGGACCAACAGGAGAATAACAATAATAACTGCCAATAATAGGCTCATCAAAACTGAGTAGCACTCTATCAATGATAATCGAAAAATGGAATCCAAAATATGGAATATATCTCACTGAGGGTTATAAGACCATGAACTATGTCCACAGTTTCAAGTAATCTTTCAACTCCAACTTTAACAGTCATAAGACTATAAGGACTCCTCGTACTTAGGGGGATCAGCCCTTCGTACAATATATTATGCACAAACATTTTAACGCTACGCGTAAGTTATCCCCTAAAAATAAAAGGGTTGTTCATCTCAGTATTTAGAGTAAAAGTCCGCACCAAAGAAAGTTTGGTTTGGATAAGCTTTCAAGGGTAATTTGAAGTTTAACAAACATCAACTAGAGGACTAGTTGAATCAATAGTGTTTGATAATCACAACATAGCACAGATAATTGAGAATCATAGATGAACTAGTTATACATATTAAACTCATGCTTAAAATAACTACGGAGCATATGTATTCAATAAAAATGAATAAAATGGTAAACCTTTGCTTAAACAATAAATAAGCTAAGGTTAGAGTTTCATAACAATAGAAATGAAATTACCGAACATACATTAGCTGATAGGAAGCTGGAAACTAAAAACTTGCCCAACATGGTATTAAATTCAAGCAAGGATTAAAAACAGTTCAAACATAAAAATGAGAGTTCAAACTGTGTTCAGTATACAAGAATGTAACTTAAGAAACTTGCTTAACTATAAATAAGTTAGAATGAATCAACAAAAATGAGAATTCAAATAACATTAGAGTAAAAGTTTGCTCGAATGAACTCTAAGAACAATTGACTTATTCAATCAACAGTTGAAATGGAAAGCTTGCTCAATCAAAGAGTAAAGCTACATAATGTAATAATGGAACTAGCTCAACGAAATTAAAGAATTAGGAAACTTCCTCAATGTAAAAGATAGAGTTTAGAAACTTGCCGCGAGCGTAAGCTATAATATTAAACTCACGTTCACCTACACATTGGTTTAAAGTAACATTATCTATTAGATATGTTAACATACCATAACATGTATACTTCTATCTAAACTTATCCTTTTAGGACAAGTTTTTCCTTTACCATCTACATTTCAGAAATTCCAAGTGTTTACTTCGCAACACTTGCCTAACATTCATTTTGTATACCAAGTTATCGCATAAGCGTTCTCGACTTACTAACCATTTTTACAATTTTGATTTCATAATACACATCACAAGACTATATTTAACCTTGTTGTTACATGATTCTCACATTACCATAACCTTAGGTTAAACTACAAAGAACGACCAAAGTCTATAGTACAAGCAGACTTTAGTGTCTGAAAATGGGCACTTTGGCGGCGGCCGCCAGATTTTATCTAGGATGTGGCGCTACCATGCGATAGTCGCTTACTGCAGCGCCTAAGGGCCTTGATCGATCGCGACTTACAAAACTTCGATTTTTGCGAGCGAGCTTCGACACTTTTCTTAAGCCAACTAACACGAATTTCAACCATCAAATAGTGATAATAACACGTAAAATAAATATACTACAATCATAAGCATGATTGCTAACATATACAACCACTTCACACAATTTAACAACCACTAAAACTATTTTAATTTCTCTATTTTCATGTTTTTCATATAAAACTCCATTTTTGATATTCATCCCAAAAAAATCATCACTTTGAATTCAATATTTGGCCAAATCACTCCATTCAAATTACGTTATGTTCGTATCTCAAAGAACTACCATATACAAGCGTTAATTTACAGTTTCACACATGAATTGACCACTAAAATTGATACTTTCATAGCTACACATAAAAAATTATACACTGACAAAAAATTTCTACTGTTATCCAAAAATTAACATGTGATTTCCTTGTTTGACATAAACTCTAGCATTATAAACAAATACAATTGTAATTACTAACTATATAAATCCACAATTCAACAATTGCTTATTACAGGACATGAGAAAGTTCTTTGTCGTCCAACACAAATACATATATATTATCATAATTATGAACATACCTTTTATTGCTTGACATAAATTTCTTGCTAAGCACACAGGGATTGACGTGAAATTCTTAGACTCCTCTCCAATTCTCTCTCAAGTTCTATCATGTTCTCTCAACTCCCTCAAAACTAAGTATGCTAGAATGCGTATAGCTAGGCCAAGCCAAATAACATTAGGCGTATAAAAAAACTGACAAACCCTTAATACTATTACTAATTGTATTATCAGTTATAATGCCTAAGTTATAAATATATATTATATTTATTATTTTATTTATTTTATTAAATTTCAAAAATTAGAAATATCAAAAGCCATAAGGCTTGTTTGGCAAACCATTTAAAATTTAAAGAATTATAATACTTAAGCCTTGTTTGGGAAAAAAAACTAATTTCAATCCTTTTTAATTTATTTTAATAAACACTTTAATTTACAATTATAATCACATATTATTTATTTGGATTTTCATATCCAACACTAACTCATTACATTAATCACATAATATATTTTAATTAAATATAGCATTTTAACAAATATCACAAAATTATACTTTTCATTATAACTTCATTTAATAATTTAATATATCATTTAAATTACTAGTCACAATATAACATCGCATGTTATAATACAAATCTCTAAATTATAAATTAATTAAATTTAGAATTATCTAATAAATTTAGATTTACAAATATTTATTAACGACCATCACATCAACAATTATTTATTCCATCAATTCAATAATAGACACATCAAATAAATATTTATATTTTTCAATAAATATTTAATATTACAACTTGAAATTTTGGATCGTTACATTAAAACCATCGCGTATAAGTTAGTTGATTATTGCTTGGTTAGGAACGGTAGAAACGTTCATGAAGAATGGATTAAAACTTAGCTATAACAAAGTTATGGCAAAAATTTCGTAAACGACAAATGAGAATTAGAAAGTGTGTAATTGAACCTAAAGGTGTGGGGTTTCATAAGAAAGTAAGAGAACGTAGAAAACATGAGTCGTGGACTCAAGAACAAACGAGTTCCAAGTTCGGATGACCGAATTACGGACGAACGAACGAAGAACATTAATAACGTAAAATGAATGAAGGACGAAGATTAAGTCAATTGAATGGCATGTTAACGAATTTAGAACGAAGTTCTATTTTAGGGGGATTGAAGTACGTAAGATAAGGAAGAGAATGGCTTTGGAACGAACTCGTTCTGAGTTATAACAAATAAGTTATGAGATCAGGAAGTAAGTGTCTCAAAATAATTAAACACTTAGAAACTGTTTTCAAGAATTAGGGCTTGGCGCTCTGGTACCATGACCATACTTTTAGAAGGTGGGCGCATGAAAGACTGCAGAATAGGGAGTTGATGTAAGACCCCAACTTTTTATAAATTAAATTGAATTTCCTCTAATTATTATTTTGAATAATAAGGTATTAATTTGATATAATGCTTTGGTTATGGGTGAAATGTGCAAATTTTAGAAAATAAGCAAGTGGTTATAAAATATTCATTGTTGTCGGGGAATATTCATTTGGTCGTGGAATATTCTTGTTGTCGGGGAATATTCGTACGACGGCGCAGCCATTTGTGGGCCCCATAACTGAAAAACAGTCGGATGAAGAAAACGACAAGTTTAAGTTTTTATAAATAATGATGCAATTGTTACCGTAAATACTGTTCGATTACTTGGTGGTTAAAATACAGTAATATGCGTGGTTGCACAGTAGCACATGGTATTGCATAGTATTTTTGAATTATTGATTCTTACTTAAGAAGGCACTACTCAATAATTGTTACAGTAATTACTGTTCAATATTTTATTATTGATTCAATAATTGTTGCGTTGATATTTTATATTATTGTTGTTTCAATAATTATCATTGCACAATATTTCCCATTATCAGATCAATAATTCATATTATTTGAATAATATTATTAGATAACATTATTGGCAATGTCTAAGGAAGTTCTAACTAGGAAAGGGGGTTGGTCACCTAATTGCGCACCAGTAAGGAGAAATCCTTATCAAAAAGCCCCATCTTTCCTAGAAACGACCTGGTTGTCATAATTATGATTCTGTAATATTATTTGTGAATAATTAATTATTGATTTATATGATAAGGAAATATATATTTTTATATGGATATAAATGAAGGAATTAATGTTGAGGTGTTTTATTAGTATTTTGTCGAAATGAAGAACGAAATTTGGAAATTTTTAGAAAATTAGTTTATTACTTTATTTTGTAAAATCTATAACTCTTTGTGTATAATGAGTTAGGAGATGAGCCATATATCAAAAGAAATCCCTGGAAGTAAGCTAAACGTAGAAATTTGAATTACCCAAAAATTCTTTGTGGATTGTTCGTGGTGACTGTTTGAGTGAAACTAGTACGAGAGACTTATAGTCCGAAAATCAAATCAGTGTTCTTATGCTCTATTGCATGAGTTATAATTTTGATCCGGCCATTGGATCGTTGTGATTTTTGGATATGTTATACATATATAAGTTGAGTATATGTCCACAAATTTTGAACCGTTAAAAATTAACGTATGATTTGTTATGAATTTTAAGAGGTGTTGAAAATCATTCATATGTGGATTTCGGTCATTTTTCATTTGGAATTTGGAAAAACTTTCTTCTACAAAGTTGTAGAGAATTCGATTTCCTATGGAATAGATATGATATTCGAATATTTCTGATAAAAAGGGATATTTATTATGAATTATTGAAGTTTCGGAAATAAATATTTTTATTAAAAATATGGGTGGGCCCCACTTTTAGTTGTTGGGAAAAGTTGGATGATTTTTGGTGGGGCCCACTTGTGGTGGCTGAGTTTTGTTCAAAGGTGGCATGCGTAGAAGAAGAAAAATATATATAATATTTTATTAATTTAGTCTCCTTTAGCGTTCTAGCATTTTCCTATAAATAGGGTGCTTAGTTAAAATTGAAAATCACACCAGAAACAAGTTTTCTCTCTATATATATTATCGGCGTATTTTGTGAGTATTTAAATACTTTGAGAGTTTCTATTTAGTGCAAGTTTTCTTCAACATTTCATCCGATATTCCAGTCAGAAGTACTATTCTTTTGAGGTAAGTGATGTTATTTTCTTCGTAAATGATATTATTTTTTTCAATATCATTATGCCGAAATATTGATATGAATTTTATTGTGGAAATTCTACCTTTTTGTGTCGGGGTTACTATTCACGTATACGACACTATTCACAAATACGGCACTATTCACCAAAAAATGGAATTTTCTCTTTTTCGTCCCAGATGTCTAGTATGGTTACTATCTTTGATTGTATCCATGTTTTGATCTTCATTCTTGAATTTTACTCCACTATGGTTTATTATGGAATATTTTTGAACTTGGATTATCTAAAGTACGAATCCCTAATCTTTGTCCTTTTATCTCACTGGATTCGTTCTCTAAAATTTTTTTCATCATCCTCAGTCTTTAATGGTGATACTTGATAAATATCTTTGGCACGTAGTTCAAAGATGAATGAATGATGATTACGATAATATCTTTGGCCTATAGTGCAAAGATGAGCAGTGTTGAGATGAACATGACCCATTTGGTGATCTGAATGAATATCTATGGCCGTAGTGCAAAGATGAATATTTGATTCAAGATGTATATTGATTGATGTTACATGGATAAAATATTGATGATGGACTTTTAAATTCATAGATGATAGTATATTTTATTATCTACTTAATTCATCTAATGAATTGTTATTTCCGCTGCAATTATTGATCTAAAACTTGTTGACTATTATATTCTATCAGATTTTTCCATGTTGAGGACTAAGGATAATTTGTTGTATATTATCTTAGTCATAATATTCTTTACTGAGCTAGTTGAGCTCACCCTTTTCATTTTTGTTCCATTTTTCTTCTCATGGAGCGAGAATATAGCAGGAATCAATTGGGGTATAGAGTGATGGTCCTAGACAGTTGTTTTAGCAGTCCTCACTATTTTTTTAAAATAATGTATCAATAATTATAATGGGGACTTATCTGAGTGTGGATATTGTCTAGAAGATAATATTTGTATTTAAACTCACAGTTTATGTGTTATCGTATTTTGCGTGACAATTGTATTAATGAAGTTGTAGTTGTTTTACGTATTATGTATTTTTGCGACTTCAAAATGGGTGGTGTATACCAATTTTGGGGACGTCGCTTGATTGGTATCGAGCTTAGAGATATGGTCTCTGGCGGAGATCGAGGAATAGAAGTAGGAGGGAGGCGAGTAAATCCTTTCGCTAGTTTGTCCTACCTAAGCTTATTTGTTGGTGGGTCGTAATATAGGGATATTATGTGATATGTTAATTTGTTTAATTAGCCCTTGTTTTATGGTAGTTTTAAGAATGGCGTGAGAAACGTTAACAATGGAGTGAATGAGACCAGTGGAGACACCTCTAATCACCAACCGGGATAATGTGATGTCGAGTGAAAGAAGGAATTAGAGATATTCTTATAGTGAGGAAGAATTAGAGATATTCTTATAGTGATAGTTGCTTTTTTAGAGCTAGTCATGAAAAGGTAGCAAATTGAGAGTGAGGAAGAAGAGGAACTTGAGGAGAATTTATTAGAAGAATTTTATGATCGAAATGTATAATTGCAAAATCGCATTCATGAGTTAGAAGAAGCGGTGAAGAACGGTGGGTGGTCGTGGAGCAAAAGGATGCAACAATTCAAGCTTGTGTTACTCGATATGTGATGCTTGAGCGAAGCACTCTTTAGCGAGAGTATAAGAAGATAAAGCTAGAATCGAAATTTGAATGAAGAAACAATTGAACGAGTGAGAATGAGAGATGCATGGGTAAAAGTCGCATGACGCGTTGATATTATGGAAAGAGATGTCCGTTCTAAGAAGGCTAAAATAGATGGTATGTATTTCTCATTTTGGACAACAATTGAGAAAACCCAACATCGAGTTTTGAATTACCCTGTACATTGCTGTCAACCCCAATTCGATATAGATCGAAGATTAATGATTCAGATCATGAAACAAGAGTACGACGAAGCAGTTGAGGGTGGAATATGCCCTATAGCAAAAGTTAATTCTAGCGGTAATGATGACACCAAAGGTTGTCCCAGACAAGTCAAAATTGGTGGTTCAAGTGAGAGCGCCTTTCGTGACTTCTCAAAAAGCGAGTAGCCCGAACGAAGTTATAACGGGTTAGTTAATCATAAACTCTTGCGAAGTCTATACCTTGTTAGATACCGGTTCTACCCATTCTTTTATTTCTCTTGCTTGTGCTCAACGTTTGAACTTGACTTCGGAGAAATTAGACTTTGACTTATCTATTGAAACTCCATTAGGAGAAACTTTCATTACATCTACAGTTTATAAATCTTGATTGATTCAAGTTGGCACCATCACATTACCTATTGATCTTATCTCTTTAAAGATACTTGCATTTGATGTGATTTTAGGGATTGATTGGTTAACTACTCATCATGGCAAAATTGATTGTTTTTGTAAGGTTGTTAGTTTTCATATTCCTAACCAACCTGTTATGCAAATTCAAGCAACCAAACCACTAAAGTCAATTACTGTCATATCAAGCCATAAAGCCATTCGTTTATTAAAAAATGGATGTCAAGCTTTCTTAGCCCATGTTATGGACTTGAACAAAAACACGTCAGATTTGAATGATATTTCTGTTGTTAGTGAATTTCCTGACGTATTTCCTGAAGAAATTCCTGGCCTACCCCAGGCGTGATATTAAATTTTGTATCGACTTTGAAACGGTACAAAACCCATTTCCAAAACTCCATATCAAATGGCTCTATTAAACTTCGTGGAGTTAAAAACCCAAGTCTGAGAGTTGGTACGAGCCTCTGTCTGGTGACTTCCTTTGTGGAATGCACTAAAGCCATACTCTCCGTGGGGACTCTATATTTGTGTGGTGGTAAAATGATAGGTGCCATTGTGACGTGTTATCCAAGATTGGGATATGAGTCACGTTGAGAAGCAACCTAAGTCGATAATCAAAATATCTAGCTTTTCTGAAGCTTAGCGAGTTCTTATCGGAGATTCATGGAAGGATTTTCTTGAATCGCTACTCCATTAACTCGGTGACTCAAAAGATACAAAATTTGAATGGAGCGAAGAATGTGAGAATAGCTTACAAGAACTCAAGAGGAGACTCATTTTGGTACTTGTTCGACCATACCATTCTAGAAAAGCGAGCGTGGTAGGCGACGCGTTGAGTAGAAGATCGTAATGTAGCGATGCGAGTGCGATATTATTGAACACAAAGACCTATTTTGTATAATTTACAAAGCGATAAAGATAGAGTTAAAGACTCTAGGGATCCACATGATGATGTCAAATATCTGAGTAGAGGCCGACTTTAATCGATAAATTTAAAAGCGCTTTCAAGCCACTGGACACGGAGCTAATGAATATGAAGAAGAAGATGTAAGAAGTCGTTATTCCAAAAACGAGAATCGCATATGTGAGGAAAGCTCAACTTTCAATTTATTAGTCCATTTGAAATCCTCGATCGAGTAGGAAGCTGTGGCATATAGACTCGCTTTACCGCTAAGTATGTCTCGTGTTCATAACGTGTTTCACATATCCATGCTACGTAAATATGTGAAAGACCGAATCACATTATTGTGTTAGAACCGGAAGAGATAGCCAAACATTTAACGTACGAGGAGGTTTGTCAAGCAAAACGGTATACATCACCCATCTTGAGTCGCCGGATACATGGTACATAAATTCAAATACAACTTAATTATACAACAGTCGTGTAAAATACGACAAAACATAACTGAGAGTTTAAACAAGAATATTGTCATCTAGACAATATCCACACTCAATGGAGTCCTCATTACAATTATTATCACATTATTCCATAGAATAGTGAGGACTACTAAAGCCATTTATCCCTAGACCATCACTCCATTCCCCGACTTGTCCCAGCTATATTCTCATTTCTGAAGAGAACAATGAAAGAAAGGGTGAGCTCAACTAGCCCAGTAAGAAATATTATGACTAAGATAATGCAGAATAAATTATCCTTAGCCTTCAACAGTATAACAACTGATAGAATACAATAGACAACAAGTTTTAGATCAACAACTGCAACGGAATAAGCAATCCATTAGAAGAGTCAAGTAGAGCATAAAATCTACTATCTTCTATGATTTAAAAAGTTTTTCATCAACTTTATCGCTGAGACTCGACAATAAATAAAAATCGAATCATCAATCACGCACCGAGGCCAAAGATATTCATGTAATCATCAATGGTCATGATTATACCGAATAATCCCTGGTCATAATCATACCAACAACTGTCCATCAATGAACTACAGGCCAATGAAGACTTTTACCACATCATTCGTCACATTACGATCATGATTATACCGAATAATCCATGGTCATAATCATACCAAGTCCATCTATGCACGTAAGCCAAAGATGACTTTAATCACAATATAAGCATGAGGATGATGACAATGATATAATAATTCAATAAAACAAGTTCAAGGATAAATTTTAAAGATTTATAATTTAATTTATCCGAAATCAATAATGTCAAATTGTCAACATGATATCTTTGCTTTGTAGAGTAAAATTCAAGAATAATATTCATGTACCAAAAATAATTTGGACGTAAAAGAAATATATTTTTTGGTGAATAGTACCCGTGAATAGTACTTGAAGGAATAGTACCTCGTGAATAGTACCACGACATGAAAAAGTCCCAAATACTAGAGTGAATGATACTAGAGTGAATAGTAATCGGGTGAATAGTAACTTCATGAATAGTAATTTCGTGAATAGTACTCACATACGAAAAGTGCCCGAATACCCGAGTGAATAATACTAGAGTGAATAGTAATCTGGGTGAATATTAACACGTGAATAGTAACTTCAAAAAGAAAAATACCAAAGAAAATGATATTCCATAGCGAGTACAAAAGAAATGATATCTCATATGAGTATAATAGAATATCTAAAGCTATGAATGGATTTTTCACCCGCCATGCGGTAATCCACGTGAGACAGATCATTTCCATAATTTAATAAAGAATGAATATGAAGGATCATTCACCATGCATGCGAGTAATCCACATAGACGGAGTTATTCAACGAGAATAATAAAGAATGGAATAACGGAAGAATTCACCGTGCATGCGATAGTCCGCGTATGACAACGAGTTATTCAATAGAATAATAAAGAATGGAATAATATGAAGAATTCACTAGGATATGCGATAGATAATATAGAATAGGTTATTCCCATGCGTGAATAATAAAGAATGGAATAACAGAATAATCACACTGGATATTCCAACGCGAATAATAAAGAATGCGATCACATGCGTAAGATAAGTTATTCCAACAGAATAATAAAGAATGGAATAACAGAAGAATTTCACCATGTATGCGGTACTTCGCATAGATAGGTTATTCCAACATAATAATAAAGAATGGAATAATAAAGAATGGAATATGCGGTACTTGGCGTAGGCAGGTTATTCAACTAATAATAAAGTTAGTATTGATAAGTATTGAAAATAACTCTCTTCATGAATCTGAAAAATAATACCCTTACCTCAAAAGAAAGCGGATCTTTGGAATAGTGAGGTAGCAGACTTCTCTTCTTCTTTCTCTCTATAATTTCTCACTATAATAATTGCTCTATAGCTTTAGTGAATAGGTGAAAAATAATTAAAGAATGAGCTTCTATTTATAGGAAAATATAGTTTTGATAATTACACATTTTGGGGCTCAAAATATTACAGTATAATACCTTCCTCTTTTCCTTCATTTTTAATTTAGTCCTGCAAGTATTATCAAACTTCCACCACCTCCCTAATAGTAAATCATGTGAATCAATAGTAAATCATGTGAATCAATAGTTCTAAACATGTGAAAATATTAATTATAGTATAGTACCTCCATCTATACCTCCATTTTTAACTTAGTCATGCAAGTATTATCAATCTTGCACTAACTCCCCTAATAGTAAATGAATGTGAATCAATAGTACACACATGTGAACAAATAGTTATAATCATGTGAATTAATAGCAATTAATTGCTCATTTATCCGATTAATTACCCGATTGGTCAATATAACCTCCAGACATCAATTATTATCGAAATAAATGTTGATTTTCACTAACACTAATAATTTCTAACACAATGGAACTATCAATTTCATCTTTAATCAACACGAACTTATTCATCATTAATATTATAATTCACAATATTTAACAATCAAGGTCGTTCCCAGGAAAGAGGGGGCTTTCGATAAGGATTTCTCCTTATTGGCGCGCAATTAGGTGACCAAACCTCTCCTCTTGCAGAACTTCTAGACATTGTCAATATTGCAAATAATAATATGAATAACTTTGTCGTCTCAATTATTGATTTAATAATATAACATATTATACGAGATGATCTTGTGACAATAATTGAATCAATAATATGAGAGAGATATGATGCGACAATTCTTGTAGCAATAATTGAGTATAAGCTGAGTGACTTCTCACGTAAGCATCAATAATCAATACTGGTGTGCTCTTGCAACCCGCGTATTCATTGTACTTTTACTACTCGGGTAGTTCAACGGTTTTTAACGGTAAAACTTTTCACGTTATTTTTATAAAATGATAATTACTGTCGTTTTTCTAACTACGACAATACTTCCGTTGTGGGGTCCACCAATGATTGTGCCGTCAATCACGGATATTTCCTGTTTAAAAAGAATATTCCCGACCAATCGAATATTATATAACAACTTGCTTACTTTTGCAAAATTTATAAATATTACCCACAACTATAACATTATATCAAATCCACACCATAATACGAAAAAAAAATATTTTGAGAAATTTAAATCTTTATTCATAAAATTTGGGGTCTCACAATCTCCCTCCTTATGAAATTTTGCCCTCCGAATTTTTACGTCGCGTACTGGTATCTTAGAAGAGGTGAGGATACCTTGACTTCATTTCAGATTCTAACTCTTGAGGTATAACCTTTGAGTGTTGAATACGATCCTTCTTATCCAAGATTTTAACACGTATCTCCTCATACGTTAAATCTTCTGCTATCTCGTCTAGTTCTAATTTAATAATGTGGTTCGGGTAGTCCACATATTTTTGTAACATCGATACGTAAAAAAAAGCGTTATGAACACATGACATACTTGGCGGTAAAAGCGAGTCTATATAGGCATAGTAGTTCCTACTCGATCGAGGATTTCAAATGGGCCAATTAAATCGAGGGTTGAGATTTCCTCTCTTCATCGATTCTTGCTTCTAGAATAATGCCCTCTTGAACCTTCTTCTTCACATTCATCAGCTTCGGGTGTGTAGTTTGAGCGGCTTTAACTTTATCGATTAAAGTCGATTCTAATCGTATATTTATTATCTTCACGTGGGTCCCTAGAGTCTTTAACTCTATCTTCATCATTTGTAAGTTATACGAAATGGGTTTTTGTGTTAACAACATCGCTTTTCGTAAATCGCATCGATCTTCTACTCAACGCATCGGCTACCACGTTCTCTTCACGATGATATTGAATGGTATATCGTAATCTTCAATGACTCGAGCCAACGTCTTTTGCATTATACGTTCGTTTTGGGTGAAGAAATATTTGAGGGTTTTAGAAATGGGTTTTATCTTTGGTCGATACAAAATTCGATTTCACGCTCTAGGGTTAGGCTAAGAAGTCTTCAAGAATACGTCAGGAAATTTATTAACAATAGAAATATCATTCAAAACTGTGACTCTCATCCAAGACTTGGATAGTACGTCACATTGATACCTATCAACTTGCCATCGTCATTCACGGCGTCGCCTACGGAAAGTCTGGCTTCGGTGCATTCACACAAGGAAGTCAACAACGAAAAGGATCGGGGCTCTTTACTTATGGCTTGATATGACAATGATTGACTTTAGTGGTTTGGTTGCTTGAATTTGCATAATAGGTTGGTTAGGAATATGAAAGCTAACAACCTTACGAAAAAAGCATGATGAAGTAGTTAACCAATCGATTCCTAAAATCACATCAAAGGCAAGTATTTTCAAAGAGATAAGATCGACGAAGTAGCGTGAAAGTGTTGATTTGAATCAAACAAGATTTATAAATAGTGGAGGTAATGAAGGTTTCTCCCAATGAGTTTCAACAGATAAATCAAAGTCTAATTTCTCAAGAGTCAAATTTAAACATTGAAGCAAGTAGGAGAAATAAAAGAGTGGGTAGGCGGTATCGAATAAGGTATAGACTTTATGAGAGTTTATAATTAACTTACTTGTAATAACGTTCGTTTCGGGTTTCTCGACAAACGCTCTCACTTAAACTACGGATTTGACTTTGCTATAGAGTACATTCCACCTTTAATTGCTTCGTCACATTCTGATCCATCGATCCATGATTTGAATCATTACTCTTCGATCCATATCGAATTGGGGTTGACCGCTTTCTGCGCATGTGGTAATTTCGAATTCGATGTTGGATTCTCCCAATTGTTGTCCAAAAGCAAAATCCATTTCATCTATTTTGGCCTTTATTGGATCGGACGTCTTTTCAATAATATGCTGGCGATCGATGCGGCTTTTACCCATGCATCATCTATTCTCCTTCGTTCGGTTGTTTGCTTCTTCTTTCATCGAACTTTGATCATAGCATTCTCGATTCCAGCTCTAATATCTTATACTCGCCAAAGAAGAGTGCTTACATTCAAGCATCGCACATCGGGTAACACAATTTTGAATTGTTGCATCTCTTTGCTCCACGACCTCTTTCCTTGTTCTTGACTGCTCTTCTAACTCATGAATACGATTTTGTAATTCTAAATTTATATCATAAAATTCTTCTAATAAATTCTCCTCGAGGTTTCTCTTCTTCCTCTTCTTCTCTCACTCTCACCGCTACTACCTACCTCTGCAACTAGCTAAAAGTGCAACTATTAGTTCTTCACTCACCACGTAGATATCTTTAATTTCTTCTTCGTTCGACATCACATTAACTTTGGTTAGTGATTAAAGGTGTCTCAAGCGGTCTCATTCACTCCATTGTTAACATTTTCAACATTTGCCATTTTCAAAACTTGCCACAAAACAAGGGTTAATTAACATATCACATATTATCCCTATACTACGGCCAGACCAATTAAATACCAAATAAACTTAGGTAGGTCATACTAGCGAAGGAATTTCCGTCTCTCCCTCCTAGTTCTTGTCTCACATCTCGGCCGAGGATCATATCCCTAAGCTTTGATACCAATTGTGGCGCCCCCAAAATAGGTATACATCACCCATCTTGAGTCGCCGGATACATGGTACATAAATTCAAATACAACTTAATTATACAACGATTCGTGTAAAATACGACAAAACATATAGCTAAGAGTTTAAACAAGAATATTGTCATCTAGATAATATCACACTCAATGGAGTCCTCATTACAATTATTATCACATTATTTCAGTAGAATAGTGAGGGACTACTAAAGCCATTTATCTGGACCATCACTCCATTCCCAGACTCGTCCCAATTATATTCTCATTTCACAAGAGAACAATGAAAGAAAGGGTGAGCTCAACTAGCCCAAGTAAGAAATATTATGACTAAGATAATGCGAGAATAAATTATCCTTAGCCTTCAACAATATAACAAGCGATAGAATACAATAGACAACAAGTTTTAGATCAACAAGCTGCGGTGGAATAAGCAATCCATTAGAAGAGTCAAGTAGAGCATAAAATCTACTATCTTCTATGATTTAAAAAGTTTTCATCAACTTTATCATTTGAGACTCGACTTAATAAATAAAATCGAATCATCCCTGCACCACGACCGAGGATATTCATGTAATCATCAATGGTCATGATTATACCAAGAATAATCCACGGTCATAATCATACCAACAAGCGTCCATCGATGAACTACAGAGCCGATGAGGACTTTTACCACATCATTCGTTACATTACGGTCATGATTATCCGAATAATCCACAGTCATAATCATACCAAGTCCATCTATGCACATAAGCAAAGATGACTTTCATCACAATATAAGCATGAGGATGATGACAATGACATAATAATTCAATAAAACAAGTTCAAGGATAAATTTTAAAGATTTATAATTTAATTTATCCAGAAATCAATAACGTCCAAATTGTCGACATGATCTTGCTTTGTAGAGTAAAATTCAAGAATAATATTCATGTACCAAAAATAATTTAGATGAAAAAAAGAAATATATTTTTTGGGTGAATAGTACCCCGTGAATATACTTCGAGAAGAATAATACCCGTGAATAGTTTCATGAAAAGTATCCCAAAATACGAGAGTGAATGATATTAGAGTGAATAGTAATTGGGTGAATAGTAACTCGTGAATAGTAACTTCGTGAATAGTAGTATTCGAATACGAAAAAGTGCTAGAATACCCGAGTGAATAATACTAGAGTGAATAGTAATGGGTGAATAGTAACCATGAATAGTAACTCGTAAAAAAAAAATACCAAAGAAAATGATATTCATGAAGCGAGTACAAAAGAAATGATATCTAAATACGAGTATAATAGAATATGAAACTACAAATGGATTTTCACCGCCAAATGCGGTAATCCACGTAGAGCGGATCATTTCCACAATTTAATAAAGAATGAATACGAAGGATCATTCACCATGCATGCGGTAATCCACATAATGAGTTATTCAACAGAATAATAAAGAATGGAATAACAGGAAGAATTCACCATGCATGCGATAAATATCGCACGACGGGAGTTATTCAATAGAATAATAAAGAATGGAATAACGGAGAAGAATTCACCGCGTAATGATAGCCCTTGAGACAGGTTATTCCGAATAATAAAGAAGAATAATAAAGAATGGAACCGGGTCATGCGTAATCCACGCGAACGGGATATTCAATAGAATAATAAAGAATGGAACTAGGTCATGCGTAATCCGCGCAGACGGGATATTCAACGAGAATAATAAAGAATGGAATAACAAAGAATTCACGTGCATGCGATAGGCCAATATGCGAACGAGGTTATTCAGCGAGAATAATAAAGAATGGAATAATGAAGAATTTCACCATGTATGCGGTACTTAGCACAGGAGCGAGTTATTCAACATAATAATAAAGAATGGAATAACAACCCTTACGAGTATTGAAAGAAAATAACTCTCTTCATGAATACGAAAAGAAATAATACCCCTTACCTCGAAAAGAAAATTGGATCTTTGGAATAGTGAGGTGTGAGACTTCTTCTTCTTCTTTCTCTCTATAATTTCTCTCTATAATAATTGCTCTATAGCTTTAGTGAATTGGTGAGAAATGAAGGAAGAATGAGCTTATTTATAGGAAAATATAGTTTCGATAATTGCACGTTTTGGGGCTCAAGAAATATTACGATTATAATACCTTCCTCTTTTCTTCATTTTTAATTTAGTCCTGCAAGTATTATCAAACTTGCACCACCTCCCTAATAGTAAATCATGTGAATCAATAGTAAATCATGTGACTCAATAGTTCTAAACATGTGAAAAAAATAATTACAGTATAGTACCTCCATCTATACCTCCATTTTTAACTTAGTCATGCAAGTATTATCAATCTTGCACCAACTCCCTAATAGTAAATGAATGTGAATCAATAGTACACACATGTGAACAAATAGTTATAATCATGTGAATTAATAGCAATTAATTGCTCATTTATCCAGTTAATTACCGATTAGTCAATATAACCTCAGACATCAATTATTATCGAAATAAATGTCGATTTTCACTAACACTAATAATTCCAACACAATGGAACTATCAATTTCATCTTTAATCAACACGAACTTATTCATCATTAATATTATAATTCACAATATTTAACAACCAGGTCGTTCGGGAAGAGGGGCTTTCAGATAAGGATTTCTCCTTATTGGTAGCATGATTAGGTGACCAAACCTCTCCTTGCAGAACTTCTAGACATTGTCAATATTGCAAATAATAATATGAATAACTTTGTCGTCTCAATTATTGATTTAATAATATACATATTATCACGGATGATGATCTTTGTGACAATAATTGAATCAATAATATGAGAGATATGATGCAACAATTCTTGTGTAGCAATAATTGAGTATAAGCTGAGTGACTTCTCACGTAAGCATCAATAATCAATCTGAGTGTGCTACTATGCAACCCGCGTATTCTTTGTACTTTTACTCTTAGGGTAGTTCAAGCAGTTTTAACGGTAAAACTTTTCGTTGTTATTTTTATAAAAAGATAATTACATCATTTTTTCTAACTACTGACAATACTTACGTTGTAGGGTCCACAATGATGATTGTGCCGTCGTCACTGACGAATATTCCTTGTTAAAAAGAATATTCCCAGACCAATCGAATATTATATAACAACTTGCTTACTTTGCAAAATTTATAAATATTACCCACAACTATAACATTATATCAAATCCACACCATAATATTCAAAAAAAATATTTGAGAAATTTAAATCTTTATTCATAAAATTTGGGATTATTGTTGTTTTCAATAATTATCATTGCATTGATATTTCCCATTATCGGATCAATAATTCATATTATTTGAATAATATTATTAAATAGCATTATTTGCTGATATCTAAGGAAGTTTATCTGAGGAAAGGGGTTGGTCACCTAATTGCGCGAAAGTTTCTAAGGAGAAATCCTTTATCGGAAAAGCCCCATCTTTCCTTGAAAGCTTGACTGGTTGTAATAATTATGATTCTATAATATTATTTATGAATAATTAATTATTGATTATATGATAAGGAAATATATATTTTATATGGATATAAATGAAGGAATTAATGTTGAGGTGTTTTTATTAGTATTTTTTGAAATGAAGAAGCGAAATTTGGAAATTTTAGGAAAATTAGTTTATTACTTGATTTTGCAAAATCTATAACTCTTTGTGTATAATGAGTTAGGAGATGAGCCATATATCACAAAAGAAAAAACTGAAGTAAGCTAAGCGTAGAAATTTGAATTACCCAAAAAATTTTGTGGATTGTTCAGTAGTCCTTTGTTTGAGTGAAACTAATACGAGAGACTTATAGTCAGAAAATCAAATCGGTGTTCTTAAGCTCTATTGCATGAGTTATAATTTTATCAAACCATTGGATGGTTGTGGTTTTTGGATATGTTATGAAAGTAGTATGCACACAAGCCAATCATGTTTGATGATAAAGCATATACTTTTGTAACAATCTTATTCATTTATTAATAAAAGTATTAATTTATTAAAAAACTTTTAATTATCTACGTGATCTTTGTTTTATAATATGTGATAAACCCATAGTTTTAAGCAATGCTTTTAGAATAATGATGATGATCATTCTAATGAGATCTAAATTCTTAGAAAGCTTAAAACTAAAATAGTTTCCCAATCATTTGGATTACTAAATTGGGGATTAGTGAATCCGGATAGATTGAGTACGTCGTTAACTTGCTTCGTTGGATGAGGATGATTGATCTCATGATCATTTGTGTGGAACACTAAAGCAAGTATGTAGGTGCTTATTAGAGAATAAGTTCCTTTGAGCATTGGCTCGCTAAGGAATACCTAATGGAGTTTTATTTGCTGTCGATAGGAATTCTGTAGTGATAGTAAGTCTAAGTAATCCTTGGACTTGAGATCATCGTAGTATCTTGTGTATGATGAGTTATACTTTGACTTATTCCTTAAGACCCTTAGGGTATATCAAAGGGTATGCTTGGGTATAATAAGTTGTACATGGAGATAATGTATGATCGATAAAGAATCTACCACTTCTAATAAAAGAAGAAATGTCCTATGTGATTCGATAAATGATGACCTTGATAGTCCTTGGCGAAGCGAGAATGAAATTAGAAAGGAGTTTCTAATTTGCATTATTTGAGTTGTGCATTTAAGGATCGAAAATACATATAATTAAATAAAATAAGACTTGTGATAATTCCATGTCTTATATTTAATTGGGACATTGTATGGTGGAAGGATTGAATTATACGGTAACTATTTACTCAAAGGTTCTTTAATGATTAATGTTGAAATCTATATTATACGGAAAGTCGTTGATCGCTAGGGAGGCTTATCCCTATTGTAGAATAAATATTATTTATTTAAATAAATTAATTGTTTAATTTATTTATTTAAATAAGATTAGAATTGTTCTAATTGATTTATTCACATGGGTTTAATATGGAGAACCTAAAAAAGGGTCACACCATAAAAGGAAGAATAATTATTTAAGAAGTTAATGGCATAATCGTAATAATATATTAAGTATATTTAATTTTAATCTATGGTAATAGAATAAATTAAATAGCTTAATATTATTATTTAATATTTAGAAATATTAAATATAAATTAATAAGAGGCGTCTTATTAATATTATTACAATTATTATTATTATTTTAATTTCTAAAGAGTTTAGAAATTAATTTAATATAAGTACTCTCATTTATTCTAATTGATTAGGAAGGAAAATTAGTTAAAGGAGTTTAATTAATTATCCCTAATAAGATTAGGGAGCTTAATTAATTAAAAGAATTTAATTAATTAAATAAATCCCAATTTCTTAATTGTTATGGGTGGGTTGCCCACATCATAAATAAGAGAGTCTTATTATGGGTGATGGGGGTTGTTGACTTTCTACAGCGACATAATTCCAATTTGTTGGAAGTACCCTTTTCTATAGAGATAAAAAACTAGGGTTTGAGCCAAATACCCTTCTTGAATTCCTATTCTTCCTTGGTGGATCACCTCTAGAGGCCAAACATATGGGTGGCTAACGTTAATCAAAGGAAGGAACAAAACCCCGGTGGATTCACGTTGAACGTGAAATAAGATTGGAGGTGAACTTGTACCTGAGGAAGCTCGATCTTCAAGGGTATGATTTTATTCTTTATCTTTTCGTTTAATTAATAATTATGCATAAAGGGTGATCAGGGTATATGGTTTGTAAAATTTTAAACTCGATTTTTACGCTTCCGCATTATTTTTGCAATTTGATTTAGCACATGAATATTACAAAACCCAACATGTTATACATATATAAGTTGAGTATATGTCCACAAATTTTGAACTAGTTCAAAATTAACGTATGATTTGTTATGAATTTTAAGAGGTGTTGAAAATCATCGTATGTGGATTTGGTCGTTTTTTCGTTTGGAATTTGGAAAAACTTTCTTCTACAAAGTTGTAGAGAATTCGATTTCTATGGAATAGACTTTAGATTGAATTTTTTTGATAAGAGTGTTATTTATTATGAATTATTAAAAGTGTAGAAATAAATATTTTATTAAAAATATGGGTGGGCCCCACTTTTGGTGGGCCCCACTTGTATGTGGTGAGTTTTGTTCAAAAGGTGGCATCGTGAAAGAAGAAAAAAAATATATAATATTTTATTAATTTAGTCTCCTTTAGGCGTTCTAGTATTTTTCGATAAATAGGGTGCTTAGTTAGAATTGAAAATCCTGCAGAAACAAGTTTTTCTCTCTATATTATCGGCGTATTTTGTGAGTATTTAGATACTTTGAGAGTTCTATTGATTGCAAGTTTCCTTCAACATTTCATCCAGATATTAAATTCAAAAGTACTATTCTTTTGAGGTAAGGGATGTTATTTTTTAATGTAAATGATATTATTTTCTTGATATCATTATCTTTAGAAATATTGATATGAATTTTATTGAGGAAATTCTACCTTTTGTGTCGGGGTTACTATTCACATATCGACACTATTCAAAAATATGGCACTATTCATAGAAAAATGAAATTTTCTCTTTTACGTCCCCGGATGTCTGGTATGGTTACTATCTTTGATTGTATCCATTGTTTTTGATCTTCATTCTTGATGTTTACTCCACTTTGGTTTATTATGAAGTATTTTTGAACTTGGATTATCTAAAATCTGAATCCCTAATCTTTGTCCTTTATCTCCTTTGGATTCGTTCTCTAAAATTTTTTCATCATCCTCGGTGTTTAATGGTGATACTTGATAAATATCTTTGGCACCTGTAGTTGAATGAATGATTACTGATGAATATTTTTGGCACATGTATGCAAAGATGAGCAGTGTTGTGGCGGCTTGCAAATTCGGGTATCTTCAACCCGACATATGGTAATTACTATACAATCATTCCTTTGAAATACAACATAATGAATGTAATTACTATCTTTTATTACAATCAAAGTGAAATCCATTCCCAAGTTCATAAGCTTGATTACAACGTTTGTTATTAAGTAGATATAATACATACAAATATACTAATCTATTATACGATGGTTAATTATCCATCTTAGCTTTGCCCTTATCTTTCTTAGCATTCTCGGTGCATTCAACCTTAAGCGCAATCATATAATTCGCGAGAAATGAGCGTAACAAGCTCGTGAAGTTTAACAAAGAATAACATTAATACCACATTCATGAATTATATGACTAATCATATATAGCTGAATAAATAGTTATGAAGTATTATAAAGCATTAATACTTTAACAATTCATAACATCAATTCCCAAAGTATAGAATAGATTAGGAATTTTGAGCCGGTCGATAAACCGTGAGCGATAGCTTTTGTTTTCATACTTGAAAAGGACATCAAAAGACTAAAAGAACATACATCCAGCATTACTTACGAGCACTTCTGGGTGATCGACCTATAGTACTCGATGTTGATTAACATTCTTCAGTTAAGCGTATTTACGTTTAAGTTTTGGCAAACTAGTTTGCCCATCGAATAATCGATGAAAACTATATCTTCTGAATAGTCTAGTGCAAAACTTGGCGGCGTTTGACCCTTTCTTTAAAATCAGTCATGCAATTGATTATAATGAATCACATAAAACTTGACTAACATGAAGGTTAGACAAGCATTAAGAAAACTTACCTTTTCGGCATCTTCAAATAACTTAATCATTTGTTCCACGACCTTTCTGAGAATCTACATGATATATTCACTGTGCGCTTTATAATTAGCTACCAAACAATTACTCACATTGTTTCTACCAACTTCTTTCTCTTTATGTCTTAGTTAACTTTATTTAATTAATAAAAGTCGATTCGACTTATTACCCTTCATCCTGTCTTATTAAAAATTTTACGTTATTAGCAGGACTCTATAATCATTGGTGAAGTACTAATGTTGTTTCTGGATTATGATTCATTAATAACACTTTGTGTTCTTTGTTCATAAGTTAATAACATGTGATCAATTACTAAGTTCATTTACCATATACACTAGTATATGTAACATAGGAATAGTCTTAGTACATTTATTGAGTATATAAACTCAACTTATGTAAGTCTCGGAACAAGCTGAAGTTCAAAAACCTAACTTCTCTAACAATACCTGCATCCAGGTAGCATTTTTGATGCTTAAGCCTAACAACTTTGGTGTTCTTGGTATTGGTCTGCGATGGTGAACCCGGTGCTCATGACTTGCGGTCGACATTTCTTCATATGAGTGGTCTTTGCTGCATAACTCTCGATAAGTAATAAACCTTGTACCCGACCTTTGGTCGGCACTTTAAGCTTTATGCAGCACTTGCGATGCGGGACCTCGGCACAGAGAAAAATTTGACGAGATAAAAATTTTGGTGAGTTTCACGGTTTATAACTTCTTCATTAATTGTGCGATTTTTATGCATTTCAAAAGCCTACAAGTCATAAATTACATACTCTATGCGTTCTTATAAAATTCTACAATTTTGAATACATTAACTCAAAATTCACTATTAAGTTCATTTTGACGTTAGATTAGCGTTAATGGCGTTCAATACTCGTTTTCTTCATTTAAGTCGAGAAAAGCGATTCTTGATCCACGACTCTTAAATACCCTATCTCACGTGTTGACATTGAAAACCAACATTTTTCAAGTCTCGTGGCAACTTTCGACTACTGATCGAGAATTTTTACGTTTTTGACATTTAACGTATAATTCGTAAAATTCTCCGTAACCCGTTACTAGTGTTACATATGCCAAATCACATGGAATACTCCATTGATTTCATATCTACATCCTAACCAAGCGAAGCAGCACATATAATAGTATTGATGGAGTTTAATTGTTCATCAACAATAAACCTCGACAATCGATATATTTTATGGTTTAAAACTTATCGTCGACCCTTACGATTTCTATGCCTTTATAACTTATAAAGATTTCACATATATTATAAGTCATCCTTATTCCTCCATAAGAGGCATACACCACCCATTTATGATTCTTCATACTCGAAAAGAAATCAAAAGAAATGGAACTATTAAGGAATATTACCTTAATGAATCTTGGTGTTCTTGGAAGAAACTCTAAGGAAAAGCTTCAAAGAAGTGGTAAGTTTGATTGAGTCTAGCTTTTCTCTCTCTCAAAATATGTTGGTTGCTCCATGAAAAATCACAAAATGGCCAACCTTTGTCTTCTATTTATAGGCGATTGAAATGGAGGGCAAGAGGTCATTTCTCCACCTCCTTACTATTCACTACTTTATCACCGAGTAAAATACTTGGTGATAAAATAATTCTTAACTTGCTTTGTGGTAATTGGCGATGCCCATGGATTCGATCCACAGTTTGGTTTTATTGGATCGGGCTTAATTAACTCAATTACTTTGGGATTGGACTTTAATTTGGAAGCAAACACTTAATTCATTGGGCTTACATACTCAATTGTTTGGACTTGGCATAATCGAATATAATTGGATCACTCTGAAGTCTTAACACTTAATTCCATAATACCGATCGTATTTTACATGTATAATTTATGTATTCTTAAGTATAATATAAATACGATAATCATATTATACTTCGTATTAACTCTTACAGTATTATACATAGATACTAAATAGTATCATACTTGTATATATACACGCTTTATTAATATAAGTGATTCCTTATCTGGCGTCTCGTTTCGCTTCTAGAAAATCATTCTACTCAACCCTTGGTTTTTTAAGTCATGGTGAAACTTCATTTTGTCATAAATGAAATATTATTAGATATTCCATCTCGTCTTCATATTCTATCATTCGCGTTTCTCGGAATTTCAACCCTATTCAGAGAAGCGAAATGGATGAATAGTGTTTTTTTCTGCGAAATTTCTCGGAAAACATTTATTTTCGTCTTGGAAATTCAAAATAATTAATTCTAACCACGTGGCGATTACTAACCCACATTCGCACATTCTAGGCGTGAAACGACCTTCACATAGCTTACGCTACACAAAATAAATCAATTAAATTTATTTAATTCACATAATCGAATAAAATTTAATTATCATAAAAATCGATTTTCTCGGGCATTATATTTCCCCCCCTTATAAAGTTACATCCCCGAGAATCTAAGCTTATAATTACATAAACAAATGAGGAAAAAGTTTCCTTTATTTTACTTTTGAGTTCCCACATTGCTTCTTGTTGTGGTTTCTCCATCTACACCTTATTTGAAGGTATTACCTTATTCTTAAAACTTGTTCCTTCTATCAATAATTTGAATTGGAAGTTCCTCATATGATAAATCTTTCTCTATACGAATAGATTCATACTCTATTACGTGTTTATATTCTAGTTTATAAGGGCATGACCACGAACCGTGAAACACATTGTGAATCGTTCCATTTCTAAAGGTAAAAGCTGCCATAAGTTACCTCTCTTACCCTTCTTAAAAATTTGAAAAGGTCCTACAAACCTTGACTTAACTTCCCTTTCTTTCCAAAATATATCTTCCCTTTCAGCGATACTTTCGGAAAGACAAAAGATCTACATCAATTCTCTCTTTTCTGGAGCGAGGATGCGTACTTACTTACCTTTATCTTGAGCGTTTTACAAATTGAGCACGTATTATCTTTACCATGTCATGAGCCGTTTGTTGTACCATCTCGGGTCCCAACATCAAGCGTTCACCCTTCATCCCAACCTGATGGGTTCATCACTTCCTTCCGCCTGGCTTACCGTAGGTGGCGTACTATCTAGCGTGAAAACTATTATTGTATGAAAATTCCGTGACGGTGATGGTCGTCTCAACTCCTTTGAAATCCATGTGAGATCTTAACATATCTTCAAGCGTTTGAATTGTCCATTCACTCTGCCCATCCAGATGCGAGGATGATCGTAAATACTCGATCTTAGCGCATTCCCATTTGCTCTTTGCGAACTCCTCCAAAAGTTCGATGTGAATCGTGGATCACGATCGACCACAATCAAAAGCGGTACTCCATATCTTGAAATAATTTCCTTGACATATAAACAGCTAATTGTTACTAGGTTATACCTAACTCTATTAGTAGAAAATGAGCCAATTTCGTTAATCGATCCTTATCATCCCAAATAGCATCGTATCCTTTCCTTGTTGTTGAAGTCCCCCACAAAATCCATTGTGATGTGCTCCCACTTCCACTCTGGAATTTCTAATGAGTTGTAACAACACCTTTCGATTCGTTGGTGTTGACCTTAACTTTTGACAAGTTAAGCACCTCTTAACATATTCTGTTATCTCTCTTTTCGTGTTTGGCTACCAAAAGTTTTGGATGGAGGTCTTGGTACATCTTTGTACTACCAAGGGATGTATCGAGTACCTCGAACTATGAGCCTCCATCATTATCTCCTCCTTTAATTTGGAATTATTTGGAACCCAAATTCTTCCTTCAAAACAAAGTAATCCCTCCTTATCGAGGTTATACTTAGTCTTTTCTTCATTTTGTATCCTCTTCTTCCATCACTTTCGCATTCCTTGTTGCTCATTTGTACTTCCTTAATGCCATTTCCACTATGGTCGGTTGGGTCTCCATGGAAAATATCATTTCCTTTGCTTCCTTGGTAACAACTTCTAATTCCATTTTTGCCATCATTATTACCAACTCATTACGGGTTGTTAACATTAATGATTTTCTCTACCCTTCTACTTAGCGTATCGGCTACTACATTTGCTTTCCCGGATGATATAAAATATCCTAATCGTAATCTTTTATTAGTTCAACCACCTTCTACATCTCATATTCAACTCCTTACGTGTGAAGATATATTTGAGACTTTTGTGGTAGTGTATGTCTCACACTTCTCCTTTATATAGATAATGCCTCCATATCTTTAAGTAAAAAACTTCATTTGTTAATTCAAGATCATGAGTAGGATAAGCCTTCTCGTAATCCTTTAATTAACGTGATGCATCTGTGATGACCTTGCCATGCTTGCATGAGCACATAACCCGATCCTTTATGTGAAGCATCGTTATACACTACAAAGTTTCCTGTATCATATGGTAAGGAAAATCTGGGTGCCTCTTAACCTCTTCTTTAGTTCACGAAAAATTGTTCTCACATTTTTTCGGTCCACACATAATTCACAAACTTCCTTGTCGATTTGTCGATGGGTAGCTATTTTAGAAAAGTCTGGATGAACCTTCTATAGTATCCTTAACCCAGAAAACTCAGAACCTCGGTTGGCATTTTGGTTGCTCCCACTCATTAAGCTTCTACACTTTCTTTGGATCACGAAAATGCCATCTTTATCAATAACATGTCCTAAGCTACGCACTTTTCGAGCGAAATTCACACTTTGTGAATTTTGCATACAACTTTCCTTAGTAGTGTTTCCGACACTATCCTTAAATGTTGACATGATCTTACGGCGTCTTTAATAGACTAGAATATCATCGATGAACCTTCTGACGAACTTGTCCAAATCTTTTGTTTGAACACTATACATTCATCCATATCCATAATCGGCTTGGCGCATTAGTTATGAAACGACATCACGAAACTCGTAATGACCATAGCGAGTTACGAGCAGCCGTCTTAGATACATCCTCCTTCCTGCAACTTTTAGCGGTGATGCCGTACGCGCAAATCTATCTTAGAAAAATACTTTTTCCCCTTTCAAGTGATCAAATAGATCATCGATCACAGGCAGCAGTATTTATTCTTAATAGTTAACATTGACTCTCGATAGTCGATACAAAGTCTTAACGACCCATCCTTTTCTTTTACAAACAATCTGGTGCTCCCCGAGGAGACACGCTTTCGGTTGAATGTACTTCTATCTAATAGTTCTTATAATTGAACCATTAACTCCTTCATCTCATTGGGTGCCATCCGATGTATGGTTCCTGAAAAAGCGGTGTCGTGCCGATAATAGATCAATTACAAACTCAACCTCCTATCGTAATTGGAATACCGGTAATTCCTCAGGAAATACATTAGCGAACTCTTGAACTATAGGTATCTGGTCGAGGATGTTTCCCACTCTTTGGGTATCCACAACATAGCACGAATAACCTACCACCTTTTCTCGACATCTTCTAGCTTGTCATGATATGAACAACAAGGCGTCTCGGTGATTTACTAGAAGAACACTACCTTGGTTTTTCTTAGAAATAGAAGGTTCACACTTTTCCTATGGCAATCTATTATTGCCTTATGGTTAATCAACTAATCCATACCAAGAATTACATTGAATTCTTTTAACCTTATCGATTACTAAATCTCGATAATTTATTACCCTCTAATATCATGCAACAATCCTTATGAATATGTTCGATGAGGGATTATCTCTTTATTTGCTACCTTAACATCTAAAGGTATTGCTAACTTTTAGAGGATTAAACCTAATCGGCTGAGCAAATTCACATGCTATAAAAGAACAAGTTGCTTTTTGAGTCAAATAACACATAAGCATTTATTTCATTGGTTGGAATGATACTGCTACTACACATCCGATGATCTAACCATGCATCTTGGATGGTCGTAATAAGCGTCTCTGGTGAGGAATTACCCTTGATGGTGTTGGTCGATAATGGCTAATTTACCACTACGAGAACCCTTATTTCCCTCTAACCCTTTCTTGGACAATTTCTTGCCACCATGGTCCAATGATCCCTGAATAAAACACCCTTAATTTTTTCTTAGGGTTGGGACGAATTGGGTGACAAATGTCCCTCCTGCCCCACACGGTTATAACAATGATTTCCCTTTAAAAGCAGACTCTCCATATGAGTCTTTCGCATGTCTTGCCATGCCTCAGTCCTCGTTTAGGATCTCCTTGTTTTACCCAGTGTTCCCGGGGTTGAAACTCTTCCTCTTTGGCGTATTGCCCTTCTGGCTGGCAACCACGCCTTACTTCTTCCTCTACTCTTATTCTTGTTCTTCCTTTCCTTGTGAATCGAGACAATGCCTACCACCACCTTGATTATTATCGCTTTTTCCGGAATGGTCCGTGGGAAGCACTCTGAAACATCGATATCCTACTTGTAGAGTCGAGGTTTCAAGCCTTTTCGAACCCTCTGAGCCTTCCTCTCTTACGTGTCCACGATGTGGAGCAAATCTTTTTGATTCATTGAATTTGGCGGCGTCTTTGAGGCTAGTCATATCCCTTGTTTTAAGTTCGAGAACTTAATCTTCATTCTCTACCTTGCATACTAGTAGGGAAGTAGTTCTTGAAAGAATACCTTCTTGAAGCTGTTCCCACGTATGCTTGCCTCGTCATTACAGCCCACTGTAGTGAGCCTCCCCACCAGTGGTTGGCTTCCCCCTTCATCATGTAAGTGCAAAAAGAAGTCTTTAGTACCTCACTACATTTGTAATCCTAGCGCCTTCTCTATCTCTTTTACCCGTATCTTGGGCCTCTAATGTCCAATCGTTCCTCGGAACTTTCACGGAGGGACCAGCACTCTTAAATTCCTTAAAGGTAGTTGTTCTTGCTACCCAGGGAGCTCTGAAATTCCTCCCCTGACTTGGTTAAATGTTGTAGTTAATAAATTAACGAACTCTTGCATAGGGTTATTAGGACCCCCACGTTTTCATTATGAGACTCGGCCTCTTGGTTCGTTGTCTCCTTACTTGGCGGACATAATTACAGATTAAATAAATAAAGTTTCATTATTATCTATTTAAGCTACTTAGTTATCATTCTCAAATAACAACTTTCGTACCCTGACAAGCACATTAAATAAAACTTCATTTATATTAATATGCTTTTCATAAGTGAAACTATTTACATCATGCTTCCTTAGCATAAAAAGCTATTACATTTACTATCCAGTGATTGACTTCTACAAAATTGGGATTTACAAAAGACTACCCTTTAATTATACAAAAGGGTTTTACATCCTACATATATACTGAAAAAGATCTAACGATCTGCTAACAATTTGTAATGCGACATTTCGTATTTGATTTGCTAAAATCGAAACAATATCTCATTAATAATTTATGTCGAGTCACCTACTGACTTCGATAGAATAACAAGCGATTTTGGCTTGGAAATCCTCGTGGCGCATTCGTGGATGTATGACATCCTAGCTATCTTACGGTCTTTTTTAGCAGTTTCTTTCCCGAAAGCTCTACGGCCTCTTCCTTATAATCCTTCGCCTTATCCGTCGTTAGCACTTTCTCATTATGCTCAGGCTCAAGAAATCCAACCTCTGCGATTCCTTCCACTCGTATGGGGCGGTTATCTCACTTGTTTTGTATACGCCTTCCACGGTGCGCGGATGCACATTCCTATCGACCTTTGCGGAATCTGATGATCTCGTTGCATCCGAGAGGTGTTGGCTCTGATAAGTACTACCTTAGTAATGTCGATGTTACCTCCATCTACCTCCTCCACGTCGATCATCATATTAGGATATGGACGTTATCCCATTGTCTCCTCGAGGGTATTCCTCCTCAGATATGTACTCTCTTAATGGATCGAGTCTTCTAGAACCACTATTGGTACCTCCTTGTTTTGCGCAGGTACTATCTCCACTTGGTTCATGACTCTCTCACCATTATCTTCAATGTCTCTATACTTCAAATTATTGTTTGACATCTACAAACAACATATACGTTGATTAAATATAATCTACGATAGTATAAGCCAAATCACATTTAATTTATTTAAGATTAATTTCCATCTTTTAAATCTTTTTCGATCTTGCGAGTTTTCTCGATACCTTATTAATTCATTTAACTTGAATTTCTTTCTTGAGACTTTACCTTCCTTACGAGGTTATTAGCTTTATGGTTCTTTCCCCCCTTAAGTTTTATAACCTAATGCTTTGATACCAACT